>CM060420.1:164133831-164602267 GCA_030545235.1 Helianthus tuberosus
GTTTTGGGCTGATGGGGTATGCAAGCTTAACTTTATGGAGTTTGGGTATGTAATATCGTTCGATGCAACTTTCAAGACAAACAGGTAAGTGTTTCAAGACAAACATGTTTTTTATTTATTTTCGCATGTTATATTGTATATTTTTCGCATATGATATCTGTCTATTTCGCATGTGTTTGTTCAGGTACAAGATGGTGTTTGTTCCGTTCACTGGCATTGACAACCACTGTCGAAATGTACCCTTGGAGCTGGGTTGTTGGCATCGGAGAGCATTGAATCCTATAAATGGCTTCTAAATTCATTCGTAAAGTCATTTGGTCGGCAGCCAAAGGTTGTAGTGACGGACCAAGACCCTGCTATGAAACAGGCTATTGAGGAGGTTTTTTCTACCAGCAGACACCGATTGTGCATGTGGCACATAATGAAAAAAGTGGCAGATAAGGTATAACATGCTATATTGTCTTTCGTTAGCGTTTTTTTATAATATAGATTTTGTTATATGCTGACATAAAAATCATTTATTGGTATAGGTTGGACACGAGTTGTGCAATAACAATGAGTTTAAAAGGAGGATGTGCAACATTGTATGGACTGATTCCATTGAGCCTGAAGAATTCGAGAGACAGTGGAAGTTGGTGATGATTGAGTTCGGTCTCACTGAAAACAAATGGATTGATGATATGTTTTCGATGAGATACATGTGGATTCCGGATTTTTACCGGCATGAGCCCATGTCTGGTCTCATGCGAACAACTTCGAGATCAGAGAGCGAGAATCATTTTTTTTACAGGTGTCAAATTCACAACTCACTCTTGTAGAGTTTATGAATCATTTTGACGGTGCAATGGATGTCCAAAGGTTCACTCATAGAAAGAATGATCATATTTCAAGATATAATAAGCCTGCTGATTGGAGCGAAACTACTTTGGAAAAAGATGCTGCTAAGATATACACCAGGTCTATATTCTTTGATCAGCAAATAGAGATTTATGGAACAATTTCCGAATGTCTGCCGATGGACACCAAAATCGAGGGTCCACAGATCAGGATATTGTTGAAAGACTTTAAAGCCCATGGAGATGGTTTATTAGAGGTATTATAGCATATATATTTCAAACATGCGATTTTGAAAACCTATATGCGAATTTCATTTTCAGAACATGATTTTGCAATATGCGATTTTGATGTACGCATGCGATTTTAAATTTATACAATTAAATGATTTTTAGACATGCGAAATTGTTAATTTACACATGCGATTTTAATTTTTAATATATATTTTTTCTTTTGGTTTTCTTAGGTGTGGTTCAAGAATCTTGAAAATGATGTAACTGCACAGTGTAGCTGTTTGCGTTTTGAGCAGTATGGGCTGCTATGTAAACACATCTATTTTCTTTTCAAGATGTTTGGTGTTAAAGAAATACCAAACAAATATGTTATGAAGAGATGGACAAAGGATGTGGGGCCGAATGAATTAAATGTGAAGTACAATTTAAAGGTGGATGACATGGATGTGCAACACAAGGCTAAACGGATTGCTCGTGAAATCATCCACACAGGGGAGTATTTGATTAGCAATTTGATTTCTGACCTTGATCAACTTGTTTTAGTGAGGGATCAAATGATGCAGCTTAAAGAGAGAGTTGATCAGAGTCGTATAACCAAGCAAATTGATCCAAAATTTGACCGATTTTCAAAGTTGATTGGTTACACAACCAGTAACTAATGCACCTCCTACTGTCCGTGTGCCGGCTGGTATAAGAAACAAAGGTCGTGGATCGCATAAAAGGATTAAATCCAAGAAGGAACAAATGATCAGCCGCAAAGGAAAAAGGTCAAGGACATGTAGTGTATGCAATGAAAAAGGTCATGATATTCGGACTTGCGAGATACTGAAAGGCAAACAACAAGGAAAACAACCAAAGAAGAACATGAAGGGCGTCCAGATTGAAAAAGAACCCAGAGACAAAGACAACGAGGTCGAAGACGATGAAGAGGAAGATGAGTTTGAAGATTACAGTGGTAGTAGCGATGATGGATCTGAAGAAGAAGATCAGTGGGAGGAGGTTTCAGAAGATGAGGAAGATTAATTTTTTTTAATGTAAATGCGATTTTATACGAAACACATGCGATTTTATATTCATCTGTTTATATCATTTTTTCATGCGATTTAGTATATAAACATGCGATTTTACATGCATCAGTTTATAATTAGTCTTACATGCCATTTCACTTTTAGTGCATGCGATTTTGTGTTATCTTGTTTTTTTGTGACAAAGATGTCTAAATCATTCATGCAATTTTATATTATAATGAAGCATAAGATGTGTTCAAAACATGTACCCAAAATATAAAGTAGTTGTTATTGTCTAACACAGCTACAACCATAAAACGATTAAACAGAAATTTAGTTACTTGAAGCAAAGATTTTGTCACGTTCAGCAGAGCTGAACTCCATCTTCTCCTTCATAGTGTTTAGAGCATCTTTCAGGAAAGAGAAGGCTAAGTCATCAGCTCGAGATTGCTCCTTTATGTGATTCAAAGGTGCGTCTCTGAAGCTTGATGGTGGTTCTTCAAGTAGTCTCTCCCACATCTCTTGATTTTTCTTGATTTCTTCAAGAATTTTCCCCAGCACATCAAGAATCAAATGAGAAGAGGTGACATCGGTGCTTATTTCTGTCAACGTGCGAGTTGACAATAGCTCTTTTATTGCAATGTTTTTTATTTTTTCTGAATCTTCAGATGCCATTTTTTGTGGGTGTGTTGTGTGTGTTTTTGTGTTCTATGTCTTAATATGGAAGGTAGTTACTTGGGTATTTTATATTAAAATAGTAAATTTATTATGTATGTAGGGTGGTAAGTTCAGTAGTATTTATTGTAAAATTGATCATTACATGTCAAATTACAGTCACATCGGTAATAAATTAAGTTTTTTTTATATAAAGTAGTTAATTTTTATTTATTTTAGTTATTAATTCGTAATTTTTTTTTGCATTTTTTAGGACAAAGTAATTTGAAAGTATTACGCATTTTATTCAAAATCGCATTTGATTCAAAAACGAATTCGCAAACTTTAAGAAATCTCAAAGATAATTAACTTTTTTTGAAATCACATATGTAAAACCATGAATTCGCAAACAATAAGAAATTTCAAAGATTATTAACTTTTTTTGAAATCGCATGTGTAAAATCATGAATTCACACATCATAAGACATCTTAAACATTATTACCTTTTTTTTTGTAATTGCATGTAATGTTATATGATTTCGCAAACTTTACAAAAAACACAACGTTTCTTTTCGTCTGAAATGTTTTTCGCACGTTTGATATATATTTCGCATATTTTATTTGATTTTCATCCTGCATCATCTTCTTCGATAGACCATCTATCGATTTGTTTCAGTTCTGAACTTCCAAATACAGCAGAAATTCAATTCGTAGAAGGAGTTGGTGAATAAGAATAGATCGATTTTTTATTACTTGTTGGATTTTCGAATACGATTTTGAATAAGAATCTTACGGTATGATTTTGAGTTTTTGTTTGCTGATTATCAGGGGTTTTTGATTTCGTAATGGACGATTTTAACCTTGGCGGTTTCATATATATTTTAATTTGATTAATTTAATAGTTAAGCACGGGGTTTATTTGAGATGATCTGACAGTTGTGGTTATAGCGTACGTAATGTACGATTAGGCATATTGTATGATAACCGGCCTCTATATATATAGGGGAATGCTAAAATGAGAACCACCTCGAGCGGTGGACCAAATTTTTTTTCATAAACGTAGTTACTGGGACAGCGTAATTTCGCACTAACACTTGAAATTCCATCAGTTCCGACCAGCTCTAACGGCCGGGAATCACCCCGCTCCATCAGAACTGGCCGTTCTTGACGGTTTCTCGTGGTTAACTCGAAATCGCACAGTTCCTTGGCTAGATACACAGATTTAGGTGAGATTTGTTATCAAAACATGTGGAACCACCCAGATCTGAGTCGTTTATGGTGGGATGAGGTCACAACTGGAAGTTCATAAGAACTCTTGGTGACATCACCTCAAAACGCCTCAAATCAACAGATTTCACGGTTAGAAATTGAGTTTTAAAAGATAGAATGATGTAGAATGGAGTGTAAATCATAAAAGTACAAGTTTCTAGGTTGAAATCTTACCGGAATCGCGAGGAATCGAGAGAAAAGGGTCTTGAAGCGTGTCTGGTCGAGTAGGAGCTGTCACATCACTTAAACAGTGGTGTGACAGGCTATTTATAGGCAACAGTGAGGAGAAGGGAGTGACTGGGGCGAATGGCCCATCTGCCCGGATGGCCATCTGCCCGGATGGCTATCCGTCCGGATGGCCATCTGCCCGGATGGTTATCCGTCCGGATGGCCCATCCGTGCGGATGGCTATCCGTCCGGATGGCCACTCCGACACGATGGATTTCTCCGTTTTCGATCGTTTTGATAGCTTTTGAGGTGCGCGCTTTCTATAGTGGAGTTATATTATTATTATATATGTATATATATCACTAAGGGTTGTATTTACGTATCCATATTCCCAAAGTTTCGATATAACAATCGGTTTTTGTTTCGAGTATGCGATAGTAGCGACGTTTCACGGCCATCAAGTAGGGTAGTATAGGTCCTTTCTCGATGTTATCGTGATCGTTATTGCGTTTTGTACCACAAAGACTGACAGGGTACCACTTACTCGTATTGTCATCATCGTCACGACGACTGGAGCAATAGCACTCACCCGGGAGTCTTTGTTAGCGTTAATTGTCTGCGTTTCGACACACCACGGCCACCGAGGAGGGTAGAATAGGTCCTCACTCAGTGCCATCGTGAGTGTTAGTGTTCGTGATGTAACGTAGTGATAATATATTGCGAAAATATGCGATTTATCCTTCGAATAGCGATGTATGCGATATAGTTACATTATGATCCGAATCTCTGGTGCTAGGCGTAACGAGTATATCGAGTAGTAACAAGGCACGAAAGTGCGGGTTGTTACAGTCTCCCCTACTTTAGGAAATTTCGTCCCGAAATTAATCCATTAGGTAGACCTTTGGGAGTTGATCATGTATGAGTAGCGATACAGCGAGTGATTTGACCGAGAGTTGACAAACGAGAGCGTTTCGAATAAGAGAGATCGATTGCGATAGCGAGAAGGCGACGTAAAGACAAAAGTAATATTCCACAAGTTGGCGTTCCAAAGTACCTCGTGTCACGGGGATTTGTTAGTTTGATGCGATTGAAATTTTAAAGTACTTGCAAGGTTTCTCATGACGTAGGTTTAACTGAGTCGATCGTTAACCAACGTTACAAGAAAGTTTAAGTTTTAAACATTTTAAGGAGTTCAAGATGAAAACTGAGGCTACGAAAACTCTTCTATGGCATGGGTTCAAGTTGAACTCGATGTTGAACCAACGTCTCAAGAAAGTCTTGTTTTTGATATTTGCAAAAGGTTTTAAGGGAAAATTGGACTTATGAAGGCTCCCCTTGAACATGGAGTTAAGCTGATTCGATGTTACCTCCACATTGTGAGGAATTTCACTTGTTCCATGGTTTTAATAAAAGTTTCATAAAAATTAGTTTTAACCGTTTGAAAAGGGTAATTTAGCATCAAGCCCCACTTGGCACCTTCTCACGGAAGTTTGTTAATATGATTAAAACACTTATATACAGGAAGTACCAGCGGCGTATTCACCATGTTTTGCCCATATTACTTCCGTTTCGTGAGGCGGTGTCATGTGCGCCGATTATGACACGGGTAGAATTGCGTTTACTTGGCCCAATCGATAGAAAATTGGACCGAGCTTAGAATAGAATCAAATAGGTTAATCCGGCGAGTTGAATTGCGAACGTAGCTACAACAGCGTGCGTCGAGCGATACGCGATAAGCGAATAGCGCGTTTTCGATTAGATTCCACTTTAAAACCACATGGCACGTTTCCACGAGAGTTTGCTAACATGGGGAAACACCACGTTTGACCAAGTTAGTTTTGCCTCGTGAAGCGATGTCACGCGTACTAACACCACTCAGACTGTAACGAACACCAACGAGCGAACAAGCGGTACGCGATACACGAATAAGCGGTAGACTATACACGATAAGCGATAAGCGATTAGAGGATTAAACGAACAATACAACACCAGTGATGACGGCGATGATAAACGAATTACGAAAATCGGTAGTTGTTGCGTTGCAAGCGATGGTAGGCATGCGGTTCGATTTACGCGGTTCGATTTGATTGATTAACACCACAGATTTTAACTAACATCAGACCCCACATGGCCTTTTTCCACGAAAGCCCGCCGATATGAATATAACACCTTGCTTTAATCATATGAGCTTCATCTCGTGAAGCGAGGTCATGTGTGCTATCTTAACACAAACACCACAGATAACGGTAGGCGACAGCGATAGATTGATACACAGCAAGCGATATAGATTCACGTAATAAGCGATAGAGATTGCGAGATACACATGATAAGCGATTGGCTGAGCTTGGTTTCGAATAAGCTTAACGTTACGTTGCGACGCATCACGATTACCGAGGAGGGTAGAATATGTCCTCACTCAACAATATCGTGAGCGTTTATGTACTTGAGATTGGTTGCTATAGACTTACGACCAGTCTTGCGTTGATGTGATTCAGTTGTTACGCCTTGCGATTGAGTGTAGTGTGTTGAAAATAATCACAATAGTACAATAGGTCTAATAACGTTCAACTCCACGTGGCACTTTCTTCACGGAACTTTGGTAGTATGATAAAGCACACCTTGCTTGACCCCTACTACTTTTCATCCCGTGATTTGGTGTCACCTTTTGTCAAAACGCTTATGGAACCTTAGAATTCACTACGATCTCCGTGCACTGACTCAAATAATCCCGTGTGCACCCGCGTTTAGTCGTTCCTTGCACGTTTATCGTACCTCGTTCTAAGAGTGTAGTGAGGGTAAAACACATTATTTCGTGATATTGTATATAGTATGTGCGTGATCCTAGTCTAAGTGCGACGATGAAAGAGTGAAAGAGAGAACGAAGACGAGAGTTATCGTTACACATAGTGGCAATATCGAGTAATAGAGTAGGTTCAAAACTTAGAAATTGACGTCGAAAACCGTATCATTACAACTTTATCCTACGCTTGCTAGATGTCTGATGCTGAAGACTTTTGCTGGAGCTGTTGTCGTTGTACTCAACTTCACGGTTCGATGCGGCAGTTGTGGGTGAAGTGACCGTAACGATTGCAGTTATTGCAATAGCGACAGTCAGCCCCAACTGGATGATGATAGGTACACGAGTAACACTGAGGATGAGCTCCGGTGTAGGCTCGTTTTGGAAACATCGGAACTGTTCGAAGAGGTTTTGGTTGCAGCAGTTAGGTTGTTGATGAGTTCGGGCTTGAAGTCTTTCGTTTGCGGCTGGGTTTGTCGGTGTCTTGCGAAGAGATGTCGTTGTTGGAGGATTCGTCTGAGGACTCACTTGCAGAGTCTTTGGCTGATTTGTCGGAAGATCCGTCGGCAGATTTGTCAGAAGAATCAGCAGCAGATTCGTCCGAAGAATCGTTAGCAGATTCGTTAGAAGAATCGTTAGCAGATTCGTTAGAAGAATCGTCAGTAGATTCATCAGAAGATTCGTCAACACGTTCGCCTAAAGGATTAGTGGCGATTGCTTGATGAGCTTGCTTGACAGGATTCCTTGAGAATAACCCTTCCACGAGTCGTTTATTGTTGATTTCTGCGGCTAAGCGGTAGGTTTCTTCGATGGTAGCTGGCCTTGCAGCTTCGACAAAATCACCCACACACTCAGGCAAGCCACGAATGTACTTCGCAATGGCCTTTTCTGAAGTGTTGACCTGACCTGGGCAGATTATGCTAAGCTGTTTGAACCTTGCGGTGTAGCCAGCATTGTCACCTTTGGTTTGCTTGATTTCCCAAAATTCGTTTTCTAGCTTCTGGATTTCATGAGGGGGACAATACTCTTTCTTCATGAGCTCTTTCAGCTCATCCCAAGAGAGAGCGTAAGCTGCGGAGATTCCACGTTTGTTACGTTCGGCGGTCCACCAGTCGAGTGCTCGTGATTGAAATACTCCGGTAGCGCAAGTAGTATGGAAACTATCGGGACACCCGCTTTGACGAGGGGTAACTTCGATAGAGTCGAACCACTGGAGTAGTTGAGTCACACCTCCTTCGCCCGTGAATTCCATCGGGTCACAGGCTTTGAAGTGTTTGTAAAGAAAGGCAGATTGCGGCGCTTTCGTCTTGGAGTCTTCCGAGGCTCGAGAGTTGCTGAGAGGGTGCACTCGAGCGGCAATTTGAGGAATAAGCTTAACCACTTCCTTAGTCATAAGTGATGCAATCCTCTTATCGGCGCTTCGTTTGGCTCTTCTCCTAACTAATCGTCTCGAGGTAGAGTTGTTGGAAGGCATCTAGACAGGAAGAGACTTGGAATGACATTCGATCATAATGATTTTTGAGTTTTGCGATGCGATTGAGCGCGTTCAAATCTTGATGCGATAGTATATTAGTATACGAATCACATAGGAGTCACATAGGAAACACGAAATTCCTAAGTTCTCACACAATGACTTGTTGGTTTATATGTATATATATATATATATATATATTTATATAGATGTAACTTGTAATCATACACATACAAGTTGATTTAGAATATGCGAGGACGCGTTGAGGTGAGAAAACGATAGCGAAGGCGATAGATTATGCATTAGTTTTGTTGCGAACATTCGGGTTTCGTTTTAGATTGCAATGGCTGTGCGAATTGTGCGTTTATAAAGTAGGGAGTGAAAATCGTTAAATCGAGAAATCGATAAAGCGTAAAGTTTCAAACACACCAACGTAATTAAGTTTCAACCGGTTGCAAAATTGGCAGGTCGTATGATAGAGTGCCTTGGGTGTTTAGGCGTCGACTACCCAAGGTAGCCCAACTATGTTCAACAAGTTCGGGCGTGTGCGTTGACCTAGAAGACTTCATGCTTCCACTGGGGTGCAGCTCACGGCATTCATCTTCCTAGTCATCGCATGGCTCGAGTTATCGTGATAGTCGAGTCCTTGGTGAGAGCTTTTTGAAAACCAATTTAGAGAGTGGAACGGCTTATTAAGGTACGGGTTTCACCCCTGACTTAATAGTTTTGTTCCTAATTGTGGTTATGTTCTTCGAATAAATTTGTGAGTTCCACTAGATTTCGAAATGGAGACTTTCGTCGAGATGTGGATGTCACTCCTAACTCGATGAAAGGTTCTCGTGCTAGAAAAATGCGCTGAGTGAGCAATCCTGTCGAGAGTTCTTGGTTTTCACACCTGATCTCGACTGGATCGCTCGGTTTCGTTATGCGAGTATTTTCGAAAACATATGTATTGTGTCTGCCTTAGGAAAGGCTAAGTAGTATTCCGGCCTTAGGAAGGCTCCTTCGTGTGAAGCTGTGGTACGCGGTGTTCACACAAGGTTGTAGCTTTTAGCAACTTCGATCGAGAGTATCAAGTAAGCCCGATACAAACCCCACTGGGTTCGTACGAGTCGGCCTGTTGGTACTTAGACTATAGACTAGGTCAATTTCTAAGACGTCGACCCAGACTAGGTCGAGTCTGGCCTAATTCCCTATAGTTATGGCTCTGATACCAATCTGTCACACCCCAACCGATGGCGGAATCATCGGGGCGCGGCACTAGGCGAATCAGATTGCTCAAGAGAATCCATAACAACTATATTGCGATAATATTTAATACATTCGTTATCCCATACTAACAAATAATACGATCACATAAGTTATCACAGATTTCTTGTCCTCTCGAACAATACAAATCCGACAACCTAGGTTTTAGTTGAGTTTCTAGACCTCCTAGCTTGATTTGACATAGTCTGCGATCTAACCTGCAACATACGTTAAAATATTTGTCAATACAAAAGTATTGGCGAGTATACAGGTTTGATAAGTAGCATAATAGAATAAAACGTGTAGCGAATTTCCATATGCAAGAACGTAACACACGACATATATACTCACAAAGCTGATACTACCAACTAAGTCCTCGATGCTCGAATATGCGATGGCAAACTAGACCCCGTCGGGCGCAATAGTACTATACTAGTCATGGTGGGACGTCGCGAGTATAAGCCCTAGCACATATGCAACTAGCATCACGTATATCTATGCATAACAGTTATTCGCAAGTGATAATTCGATTGTTGGAATAATTCGTTTGATAAGTTCAATTTGCTAGAAACGTATGTTACACCCAAAATACGATTAAAAAGGGGTCAAGTATACTCACAATGCGTATTTAGCGAGAATACAACTTGATTGGATCGGTTGCAAGTGCGTCTGCGTTGAATCATGGAGCGGTATTGTAAACGATGCATGATTGAGCGGGAATAACGTCAAATGTTGGTTATCCGGTCGGATGGTGCTCATCCGTCCGGATGACATGTTGTCCGTCCGGATGACATGTTGTCTGCCCGGATGACATGTTATCCGCCCGGATGACATGTGATCCGTGCGGATGACACGTCTGTTTCGCATTCTGAACACTGTTTTTGAGTGTTTATCGGAAGGAATACGTGCGGAGTTACTAGGACAGCGTAATTTCGCACTAACACTTGAAATTCCATCAGTTCCGACCTGCTCTAACGGCCGGGAATCACCCCGCTCCATCAGAAATGGCCGTTCTTGACGGTTTCTCGTGGTTAACTCGAAATCGCACAGTTCCTTGGCTAGATACACAGATTTAGGTGAGATTTGTTATCAAAACATATGGAAACCACCCAGATCTGAGTCGTTTATGGTGGGATGAGGTCACAACTGGAAGTTCATAAGAACTCTTGGTGACATCACCTCAAAACGCCTCAAATCAGCAGATTTCATGGTTAGAAATTGAGTTTTAAAAGATAGAATGATGTAGAATGGAGTGTAGATCATAGAAGTACAAGTTTCTAGGTTGAAATCTTACCGGAATCGCAAGGAATCGAGAGAAAAGGGTCTTGAAGCGTGTCTGGTCGAGTGGGAGCTGTCACATCACTTAAACAGTGGTGTGACAGGCTATTTATAGGCAACAGAGAGGAGAAGGGAGTGACTGGGGCGAATGGCCCATCTGCCCGGATGGCTATCCGTCCGGATGGCTATCCGTCCGGATGGCCCATCCGTGTGGATGGCTATTCGTCCGGATGGCCCATCCGTCCGGATGGCTATCCGTCCGGATGGCCACTCCGACACGATGGATTTCTCCATTTTCGATCGTTTTGATAGCTTTTGAGGTGCGCGCTTTCTATAGTGGAGTTATATTATTATTATATATGTATATATATCACTAAGGGTCGTATTTACGTATCCATATTCCCAAAGTTTCGATATAACAATCGGTTTTCGTTTCGAGTATGCGATAGTAGCGACGTTTCACGGCCATCAAGTAGGGTAGTATAGGTCCTTTCTCGATGTTATCGTGATCGTTATTGCGTTTTGTGCCACAAAGACTGACAGGGTACCACTTACTCGTATTGTCATCATCGTCACGACGACTGGAGCTATAGCACTCACCCGGGAGTCTTTGTTAGCGTTAATTGTCTGCGTTTTGACACACCACGGCCACCGAGGAGGGTAGAATAGGTCCTCACTCAGTGCCATCGTGAGTGTTAGTGTTCGTGATGTAACGTAGTGATAATATATTGCGAAAATATGCGATTTATCCTTCGAATAGCGATGTATGCGATATAGTTACATTATGATCCGAATCTCTGGTGCTAGGCGTAACGAGTATATCGAGTAGTAACAAGGCACGAAAGTGCGTGTTGTTACACCCGCTGTTGCAATTTTCTCATATTTTTCTACTTTCATGAGCTACTCTGCTGAACCATCCTCTCTTCTTAGGAGGGAATGGCTCCTCAGATTGTGCTTTGAATACGAAAATCCCTTCTTCGGTATCAGCCGAATACCCCGAGGGGGTTGGCTGAGAAGAGGTTCCTTCGTCCCTAGGTGAACTGGACAGTTGACGGTAAGCGTCCGAAAGTCCTTGTTCACTCATACTGTAAACTAACAAATTGTCAAATAACACAAAATAATAATTTACACATATGCACATAGTCTCATTGATTATTTCCTGACAAAATTAACAATTTCAATGTCATCAGAACAGTTCTTTGGCTGAGACTAGTGGCTGTAGCTCTGATACCACCTTCTGTCGCAACCCCCGACCCCTGCCTCGGGAGGCGGGCGGCCGCGGCCTACTCAGAGATGGTGGTATCGGTGTTTATCATTATTTGGCAGTGGAATTTACATCAGGACCGTAGTTAGGAAATATTTTTTCGGAGTAAAACACCACATTTTTATAATAAACATATTGAGATAAACCCAAGTTTTTTTTATTACAAACATGTTTATAGGGATAAACCATATTTTATTGAATAAAAACATCTTTCTTTATTTAGGTAACTTTTATAGCCACATTTTCCAAGCCTTCACTGCTCTCCAGCTGGCTTCTGTTTTGACTTTCACATTTTGTTACCTGAAACGCGTTTTAAAAACATGTGTCAGTGGGAAATACTGGTGAGTGAATCCTAGTTTAATCAAAACAGGTTTTATAATTTCACAGTATTGAGAGCGATTACAATGTTTATATCTACACAATTACTCATTCAGTACTGTCAATCTTGACTGGTGGGTCATATTACACATTGGCTATCTCGTTGTCCAATGGTAACGTGTCACACCCCGATATTTCCACGTATTACCGGTGGGCCCGGTGGGGAGTATCGTGACGTAGTTGATATCATCGTAGTCAAACAACATAATTAAAATGCACAGCGGAAGCAAAAGATAATTATATTACAACCGAATAAGAATTTCAAAGTATTACAAACGGTATGTAAGGGATCCACAGGCGGATCAAATAAAAGAAAACTGTTCAACAGACTTTAGGCATCTAGAACTTGCAAGATTCCCTATTGATGCCCTGAGCTCCCAGCCAATTACGTACAGTACCTGCCACTTAACCTTTTTGGAAAATACGTCAGTTTACACTGGTAAATACAATTAACTGACTCATTTTGAAAATGTTTAAAAATTGATTTGAATGCACAAGGCACAAAACTTTTTATAACTTGGGACAATTTTATTAATAAAAATCTTGTATCCGTTTTACATGGTTGTCCAACATTTAGGGCCGGTGATTTTACAAGCCGGTCAAGATTAATCGACACACCACAAATATAATCTCACAAGAAGACACCCTTACGAGTAAGTATATCTTTTACATACGCAACAGGAGGTGTTATGCCTACACCTTGTGCTTAAGTTGTGGCCATTCACTTTTTAAATGAGCCAAGGATATCCAGGACACAGTCATTAACCCCTAATGTTATTTGTTATCAATCAATACAGATTAAAACGGGATTATGCAATTTAATCATCTCCGATTAAAAGGTTTCTACACCCAACCAAGCGGTATTTTTATAATACCGTATCCCAAGCCCGTATAAGGGAAAATAAGTTAAAAGTGTTTATCTGAGCTAGCAATGCAATTTATACTCAGTCGTATATTCTAATCAGCAAGCACAAGTACTTCTACTGGGGCTCTTAATCTGGAACGAAGGTTTTATTAACCTATTAGATTCCTAACGGGTCTTATTTAAGTTGAAACTTAGACCGGTTAGTTTTAAGGAAAGGTTTACGGTTCAAAACGCATGATTAAGCGAAGACTGGAATAGAATGTGATTTAGACCCGACAAGTTTGGAGACTTGTATAATATGGGTAAACTAAACACATTCTGGATTTTGAGGCAAAAATGATAAGGTTTGACCCATTTTGGTCAATTTATGCAAACTAGTTACATAAACCGATCTGAACGCGAAATATGCGTAATGGGTAACTATAAGAGTCATATACATGTTTCCTAAGTTAATATGCCTTAAACATGTTGTGATATCAGTAAGATACATTCCGTTATGCCCAAAACGAATTTAAAACCAATTTATGCCCAGAGGGTATTTTGGTCATTTTAAAGGTTATAAAAGAGGTTAAACATTAATCTGAGATTCAGGTCTGATTTGATCAGTAAAAATACTTAATTTAATAAGTTATATCATTAGGATATTACATATATGTGAAATTTATTGTTTATAATCAAACTATGCACCGTAGGGGCATTTTGGTAATTTCACATAAGCCAAAAAGGTCAAAACTGGAAATCTGAGTTTAAGACCTTTGCTTACTGTTAAAATATAAAATTTTACTGAAAATATCAGTAGGTATCAAACCTTATATGTTCAAAATAGTTTTAATACATACTATGCGTTTAAAACGCGTAAAAAGGCGGTTTTAAGCGATTTACGGGTTTTTAAAGAAAATCTGATATTTTTATCATTCCAGAAAGCTTAAAATATTCGATTTATCATATAAAATCAGTAGCAAAAGGTTTGGGGTCAAAATGTTTTATAAAACTCATTTTATAGGCCAAAAGGGCAAAACCGACAATAACCGAATTAAATGTATAACTCTATGTTATGCTCAGCCTAAAAATAAATAAAATCTTCAAAAATCCCAAAATATTATTTTATATCAGTAGGTAAAAAGTTTGGTATCAAAAATTGGGTTTAGATAGGCTATAGGCTAATTACGCCGTTTAATTAATAAAAAGCTTTTCATTTACGCTAATGAGCATAACTCCTAATCTAGACAACAAACTGATGTCAAATTTTAGGGACAAGTTTATAATTCAGTAATAAAGGTTTCTATCCTTTCATATTTTCAAAATATCGTTTTAAGGTCAAAAGGGCATAACGATCAACATTAGGCATATAACGGAAGCATGTAAATGAATAGGATAACTAAGGATCCAAGTTGTATAACCTCATAGGGTTATACTAACCTATAACATGATCCTAATGGAATCCTAAGGCATATCTAAACTAAGCTAAATCGGGTCAGAACTAAAAGTCAAAGCAAAAGTCAACTTTTACGACTTTCGGTTCCGAACCGAGCCTATACTTAGAATTGTCGGGTTGAATCATGCTTAGGCATGTTCAACTAATATTTACCAAGTTATTAAAGTGAGAAAAACTGATTTTATGGTTTCTTATATGAATTTATTTAAAATTAACCCGTTTGACTTTTATTTGACCCGACAATTTAACTAAGTAAACGTGGTAATTAGGAGGTGCCCTTTTGAGGGTTAAACACCTACCTAATTACGGTCACGTAGCCATGTTCGCTGCGAACCATGGCTCAACCGTTTAAAAGTCAAAGCGTTTATAAAGATGCTTGACTTTTCGGCTATAACCGCTTAAATAATTAAACTAAGCACGAAAGGACACTTACAAAGGGTCCAAGCAAGGAGGTTTGATCCCAAATTCTCAGGTATGAAGAGCAAGGTCCCCAACTTAGAGAATTCAGAAATCAAGTGTGGGTTTGAAGGAAATGAGGTGGGGTATTTATAGGTTTTTCAAGATCGTTAAGATCATTCATCGATAAACGAGCTTTGATCTGGACCGTACACCTCTTACCCACTGTTTTGGTATACTATGGGCTGCCCAAGGATTGAAAAATACCATGTGCAACACTCACAAACAGCTGGAACAGCTGGAAACAGCTGCAAACAACATTCTGCTGGTCTGGTGAGGCTTTACGGACCGTAACGGTCCAGCCATACGGTCCGTAAGGACCAGGCCAGCTCACCAGAACTTTCAAATGTTGACAGATTTGGCCCCTGCACTTCCAAATGCCATTTCCGACACCTCTAAGGCCCGTTAAACCATTTTTAAGGCTCTATAATGATGCCTAAACATAGGGAACATGAAACATTCTCAAAAATATGTCGGATGTCGGTTCGTTTGGTCGTACAGTCACGTTGTTCGGCTAATTACGACGAAACACGGACGGACGCGAAAAACGATCCAAACGACGCGACGAATGGAATTTATCAAGCCAAACACTAAAATAAAATATTTTAGTGCTTACATAAATTTTTGGGTGTCCGGAGATATACAGAACGGAAGATATGCGCGAAAATGCAAACTTGTGCACTTTTTGACACTTTTAGTCCCTGGTGGACTTGAAAGTTTATTTTTGCGCACCAAACACCTCTAAGCCTATAACTAAGCTATATAAAGGATAATTAGGGTATGTTTAACTCATGGTCATATTCCGAAAGGTTCGATGCCCTACGAATCGGCATACTTTTGCCGTTTGACGCAATTAGTCCTTTAATTGCGCAAAGTAGCGCGAAATGCTGTTTAATGATATCCAAGCCTTACATAGCCCATATTGATAATTCCCAAGCATATACATAAATGTTACTACGCTCCCATTCGCTTTAATGGTCACCGAAAGGTATAGATTCAGAAGTTGACGCTTTAGGTCCTTCTATTGCGCAAACTTGCGCACCTCATCATTTAATATCATCGAAGTCTCATCTAATCCACATTAGGCATTCTTGGAAGTATTATTAATCATCACGATGCTTCGGGTTTGCTAAAAGGTCATTCAGAGGTGTATTTAAACATATTGACACTTTTAGCCCTTCTAATTTGCAAAGTTGCGCGTAACTTTACTTATAGGCATAAAAACATTAGACGGCCAATAATTGGCATTCCCGAGAGGATAATCAAATATCATGAAGCTCCCGGTTTGTTAAAAGGTCACTCAGAGGTAAGAATTAACATGTTGACGCTTTTAACCCTTTATTGCGCAAACTTTCAATTAATTACGCAAACGGCTACACTTGATCAACAAGTGGCTCGTTTGTGAATATAAAACCGTAAATGGTTATTTAGAAACTTATTTTAGGTATGTTAACACTTACAGTCCTTTCATAATCAAGGTTTTTTTTTTATTTTTCGAAAAATTAGTCCCTTAATTTCAACACTTGACTTCATTAGGGTTTATTACACGTGTCAATACTTCATTGGACGTGATTTTACGAGGTGTTACATAACGTGTTCCACATTTTGTATACAAAACCCCAACATACTGGCAATAATTGAAGAATTACAAAGACTCAATCACTGCTAATTATAATTTAAAATAATTAAGGTTTAGTAAAAACAGTTTACAAAAGGTTTACAAAAAGAGATTACTCACATTGCTAACTTAGACTTTTTCATGTGGTTTCCTGGTTATAATCTAATAAATTAAACAATGCACACGCGTTAGTATAATAACCCAATATTTACATTAGTTATACCCTCCCCGAGACAGAACTCCAACGACTACGTCGGGCAGAGCCTCGACATCCGTTACAGAGCACTAGATCAATCGGGCAGCGTATCTAATACATAACCGGGGGTTATAATACTTACATCGAGGCAAAGCTTCGCTATTTTATTGGGTATAATACCCGCTATAATGTTTACAAATTCAGAATTTGAGAGAGAAATTCGTGATGTGAACGATTTGCAAATGAAACTGATCGACCCTATTTATAGTGCTGATCAAGCACTTTGTCGCGCCCCGCGTAAGCCGAAGGCAAAGCCTTCGCGGCCCGCGACGTAGGGTGTGTAGGCTCTAGCATTTCTGATTCGGACAACTAGCCTCGACACAACACCTGACACGTGGCAGCAGGGGGTGCGCCCTGGTCTTAAGCTGTCGCGGCCTGCGTAAGTCGAAGACTAAGTCTTCACGGCCCGCGAGCGCCCCTTGAATTTGGTTTTTAATTAATTTTTATAAAAATAAATGTATTTAAGGCCATTTTACGTATACAGGGTGTATTTTAAGGCGTATATGGGTGTTCTAATTATTTTAGGGGTGTCGGAAATATTTTAGGAGGGTCGTTATACAAGGCCCCGTGGTCAGTTAACATGTAACGAGCCGGGGCGTTGTGGAGCTTGGTGGTGTGTGAGGTGGATGGTGGTGATGCAAATTGCAAGTGTTTGTGTTTTGTACGTGGGTAGTGTTTGGTGGAGTTTTGTGGTGTTTGGTGCTAACACATGATGGGAGTTGGTGGCGGAAGGTGATGAATGGTGGATATGTGGTTGGCACTTGACACAAAATAAAAGGTGGCCGTAAGTCGGGACTAAGACATGCTTTTAAAGAAATATTAATTAATTTTTTAGGTATTGATGATATCTTAAATTGAGTTTAAACACAAGAAAATAAAGATAGATGGGAAAAAGACAATTGCACATCCACGTCAAAGACATGTAAGACGATTTAATAAAATATCAAATTATTTAAATATTATGAATAAGGTTATTGTATAAATGAGTCTTAACATATAAACTAGTTAACGTGAGAAGTGAAAGAGATTTTTTCTTTTGATTTTTTTCCCATCTTATTAAGCCGTATTTTAGTCTCAAAATCTATTTTTTATTATATTTTACAATTAAACATCATACTTGAGTAGATGAGAATGTCTTATTAAAAAAAAAACGCTTCATCCACTTCTCATGTTAAGACCATTTTATATGTTAAAGACCTATTTGTATTTGATCCTTACACTATATATCGTAAATATAACTTTCTAATAGTTTAACATATAATTCAAAATTGAATACACCTGATAATTAGATACGTGAAGGTTTTATTTATGGATGAGCTCGTTAGTATCTAAAGTATCAATCCTCAAAATCGGAAAAAAAATGGTATTGGTATCGAAAGTGTTCTATATGGTATGAGTATTTGAAGGTAAATCCACCCAAAATACTGGTACCGAATTGAACAAAAAAGTATTTGCTCGTCCCTAATTTTATTACACATGCCTTGTACATTCGTACATACATCCCCTTGATTAGATTTAAAGGTTATTAAATTTCTTTGAAAGCCAAACACTAAAATGTAAAAGTTATTAAATTTCTTTGAAAACCAAACACTAAAAAAAACTAAGGTTGTCTAACAGGTCTTATTCGCAAGTTGATGGGTCAGTCTCGACACAAACACAGAAATTTATAATAATCCAACATGACGCGGATTTAAAAAGTCGTGTCATAAACATAAACCCTAAAACAATCTGTGTAGCAGGTTATTGAAGCTAGAATAATAATTATTGTTTTTATCTAGCATATTAATACTTTAAAATTCTAAAGTTAAATATTAATTTTTCTTGAAGCAATTATGCTTAAAATACACCAATTTATTTTTTAACTTTTTAATTTTGATAAAAAAGCAAGTCCAAATAGTTTAAGTTATTACATAAAAAAATAAAATAAAAGGGTTAAACATATCAACTCGTGAATTTTTCGGGTTAACACCAACATGACTAGTTTTGCCAAAAGTGTTCAACTGATCCTAACTTTTCTATATTAAACCCGAAAGTGACACGAACACTGTCAGTTTAGCTTTGTGTTGTGTTAGAAATTCACACATAACTAGGGATGAACAAATGGTATCGGATACCGATACCGAATTAACCAAACTGAAACATTTTTTATACCGATTTAGCCCCAACTGTTGATGCTTTCAATACCGGTACCCATTTTTAATACCGATACCAAACTCATCCCAACACAACACAAAAACAATAAAACTCAGACAGAAAGAAAAACAAAAACGTTAAAAAATAGAAGAAAAAGTAAAACCTCGATCTCTCACACACTCACACATCGTGCGCTGCGTTGTAAGCACAATAATTCTAAAACCAATTCCATAGATCTGTTTTTTCCTTTCACACATTTCGCATTGCCCCTAAATTTCCTCCAACACTCTTGGACTCTTCTCTATCTATCAAAATCATTCAGTTAAACTGTTGGGTCAAAAATTGGCTGCAATAATAATACCCATTGCTTGATGCTCTCTTTCCCCAATCACTTCATGGTATGCTATGGTATCTTCTACTTCTTTGCTTCAATTGCTTTGATTATTTTCTAATTGAACAAGATTCTTGATCTTTCTAGCGATCACCCATGCTAATTTGTAAGTGGGTTTCTTCTTTTTTTATGCAAATAGGCTTCATGTTTTGATGTATCTTGGTTATTTTCAAAATCCCTAAATTTATAATCTCAAGATTGTTATAAAAATCTCAACTTTTTTCTTTTTCTTGAAACATATTTTGTTGGGTTTCCAGGATTTTGAGATCTTGAAGGATTTTGTCCATTAATCTTTTACCTTTTGGATTTAAAATTTTTTTTTTGCCAGTGATCCCTAATGTTATTGTCAATCTGGAGATGGGTTTATGCTGTTTTGAGTAGATTGATAGGGTTTTAAATTTTGTATGTGTAGTTTTAGGAAACCCTTCTTTTGTTATTGCAGTAATTTGCAAACTTTGTAATTTTAGGTCTTAAAATTGAATTCAAAGTTTAAAACATATGGGATTGTTGTGTATATATCTTGTTATGAAAATTAGACTTTTAACAGTTAACTTTATTCAGTATTATGATATTTCAGGGTGGAAGAAGGTTCACAAATGACTTGATGAGCCATAAAACAGCATACCCACAACCAAATTCTCATATTTTTGTGTTATTAAAATAAGATTTTAGATTTTTTTTTATTATTATTATCGTCAATGGAAGCAGGCAAAGACCCTGCTATTACCGCTACGGTTATAACGAGATCAAACCAAACTAGGGCTTTACCACAAAGGCTTATACATCTACTTGCCTTGTTTCTAGTTTTATGTTTTACCATATCTTTATTTAGTATATACATGATCCGGAAAACTGGAGTCGTTACGACGGTAACTTCGGCAATCCCCATTTTACAACCGTGCATCCAAGAACAGCTAAACAACGATCTTGACCGGTGGATCACGCCGCCTTCGAATCTTATGCACGCAATAAGTGACAAAGAGCTGTTTTGGAGAGCGTCTTTTATGCCACAAGTGAAAAAGTATCCGTTTACAAGGGTTCCAAAGATTGCATTTATGTTCTTGACTAAAGGCCCAATACCATTGGCTCCTTTATGGGAACGGTTTTTTAAGGGGCATAAGAGTCTTTTCACTATATATATTCATTCGCTTCCGTCATATGAACCGCGGTTCCCATCGACATCTGTTTTTTATAACAGACAGATACCAAGTCAGGTATGTTTGGCTCCTACTGGTTTCTTGTTATCTTATGCCATTTATATGTATAGAGGCCGGTTAACGTACAAAAGGCTCTTAACGTGCGACGGTACGCGACCACCAATATAACGTGCATAATTATGCAAATAACGTGCGTAATTAGGGTTTAACCCAACCCATGCGTAATTATGCAAATAACGTGCGCGTAATTATGTATTATAACGTGCTTAATTATGCAAAGTTAATTACTATTGTGCCACCGTGTTCAATTGAAGGCCTAGATTAGATAAGATTGCGGCTGAGATGCTCGCATATATATATCGCACGATAAGGTGGTCTTGTATTTTAAACTTTTTTCTATATGTATAATTGTTTTGAGTTTGTATTTACTATATGGCGTTTAAAACGTTTGACTTATAGTCAATATAATAGAATGTAAGAACATGTGATTGTCTCGTGTTGCAGATAGCTGAATGGGGTAGAATGAGCATGTGTGACGCCGAAAGAAGACTATTAGCAAACGCCCTTCTCGATATCTCAAACGAATATTTTATTCTCGTCTCAGAATCATGCATTCCCGTCTACAATTTCACTACAGTCTATCGTTACATAACCCGATCCAAATACAGTTTCATGGGCGCTTTTGACGACCCGGGCCCATTTGGTCGTGGCCGGTACAACCCAAACATGTTACCCGAAGTCAACATCTCCGAATGGAGAAAAGGGTCGCAATGGTTTGAAGTCAACCGAAAACTCGCATCAATCATAATATCCGACATGATGTATTACCCAAAGTTCTTGAACTTTTGTAGGCCCGCTTGTTATGTGGACGAGCATTATTTCCCAACTTTATTAACGATCCAGGCACCGAATCTGTTGGCAAACCGGAGTTTGACTTGGGTTGACTGGTCTAGAGGCGGGCCCCACCCTGCAACGTTTGGCGCAAACGATATTACAGAGGGGTTCATGATGAAACTTCATGAAAAGCGAGAATGTGTTTATAATGACAAACCGTCTTCCAGATGTTATCTGTTTGCAAGGAAATTTGCTCCGAGTACTTTACAGCGGCTGCTACTTTTCGCACATGAATTTTTGGGGTACTAATTTGATCCGAAATTGGTAAAGCTTGAAGACGGTTTTTTTAGGTATACAGATTATGATATCAACAGTTTTTTTTCTATATGTTATTAGTTTGAAGTCAATTAGTTTATATAATGTTGTTAGCAAACCTTAACGTTTCAATTTTGTTAGCAAAAGCTTGAAGTTTTTTTAGAAATATTCGTCTGTCATTCTTGCGGAACGAAATGAAGTTTTGATGTGTGAATTAAGCTGAGTGATTGTGTTATGATTGTGGATTCGTAAGAACTAATAAATGTGTCGGTAGAGACTTAATTGTGCCGGTAGGAATACTATAGGGACTAAAATCGTGTATTGAGACATAACTGTTGTATAACTACTGTAACCAACCAAACGGTAGTTAGGTAGTTAGTGTTGTAGCAGCTGTTTCGTTTCTGATTCTTCTTATCTGTGAACCCATTCTATATCGTTAACGATGGTATCAGAAGATAGTGTTATGAAATTTCAAAACCACCGTTAATGTGTGTTGTTTGAAAGGGGATGCAAGGGTGTACATTTGGCTGGAAATCAAAACCATTGTTTTTTCATTATGATCATGAATGGGTGTTATTACTATATTTAAATTTGTGTCGGACGGGTTTGAGTCATGTCTCATATGGGTCAAAGCAGCATAATGTTTGTGTCTTGATTAGTTCTTGTGCAAGTAACACTTGAATGATCATAGATGTGTCCGCGGACACATGCACGTCTTCTTAGGAATATTCCTTCCCTTTTGCCCCCATACAACAATGAAGGTTCCCCCGCTTCAACAAAGAAGATCTTGTAAACGCTACTAAAGGAGACGAACAAAACCTGGAAGTCGGTTATGATGCAAACGGAAATGACAGCAAAAACGACTACCAAATTTATTAGATTGAGGAATCGAACGCTCGAAACTAAGGCCAACACCTACTACTTTGACTTTTTAGAAGTTGACACCATTTTCTTTGACCGCATTTAGTCACACCATACCACACAATATATAAAAAAAAGTTCAAAATTTACTGTATCAATTCATTGCAGGGTTCTAAAATAGGTGGCTGTAAGTTATCCTCAGAAAGTATTACACAAGTGTAAAGAATACAACACAATAAGATGTAATTATAACATAAGAATTGTATAAAAATGCACAAAATACCAGTCATCAATCAACCAAATCAGCCCATTTTTGTTCCTGGACTTCCAGCTCTATACCTTGCAAATTACAGTTACACCCCTGAAATTTCAACAGTTTACAGTTTCTACACGACTTTAAAAGGATAACGACTTACCAGCCCAACGCTTCTTCTTTTGGAAGATTTTGATTATACAATGGAAGCTCAAATAGAAAAGCAACTTTGACCCAAGACGGCAAGCTTCCGTAAACCACTGGAGGCAGCGGAATCAGAGGACTGAAAACACAAAAAATGCACATTATTTCTATTTTTTTTAAATATCCGAAAACATTTTCTTTAGTGTTTTGAAGTGAAAGATAGATATCATTACTGAACCTTGTAGTCTTTTTATAGTGTCGGTATCCCGACACGTTTCCATACTTTTTATCTCCAGACTCCTGAATTCATGTTCTAACAGATTTGATTAACCAATGTATGAATGATAACAATATTAAACTATATATAACACATATTTATAAAAACCGAACCTCGAGCAGTGGTATCCCGCTAACAAAAAGAAGCAATAATGTTAAAAATAACGGCCCGAGTACAACAAGCCATTCAGCACCGTCCAGTACAGGAGTCGATGCCACAAAAATTCCCCACCAAAGGAAAATCTGCAGTTTAATGAAGCTACTAATTAACTGTCCATAACTGACTCTAACTGAATACAGACGTCAATGCTGACGTGGCAGGAATAGACATAGGATATCTCTTTACAGAGTTAACTACTAACCTCACCAAAGTAGTTTGGATGACGAGAATACCCCCATAGTCCAGCGTTACACCATTTTCCCCTATTATCTGGAGAATTTTTGAAAATTAATTTTTGTTGGTCAGCAGTGGCCTCAATTGAGATGCCGATAGACCACATAATCCACCCGATTATGTCTCGTGCTTCAATATCAGGATCTGAGTCACTTGCATTGACAATTGTCACAGGTAGACTTACTGTCCAAACCCATATAGCCTGTCATAAAAAAATAAAAACGATTGTCGTTAATTAGTTACAATAATGGGAAACATAAACCAGTTTTGCAGGAAATTACGTTTATATTTCTTATGTAAACTCGATGAAGTTAATAATAATATAACCTGAAAAATCCAGAAAACAGCCAATTTTCCCAAATTACTACGCATTTCGTCAAAACGTCGATCTTCTCCCCAATTCAAGATTCTGCAAGAAATGTAAAAGATTACAAATTTAATTAAGGATGAAAGTTATAATATGTTTAATTATAATTGTGCACCCATACCGCATCAGTAGAAACAATGCAAGGCGAAGACCCCATACTACTACAAGGAAACTCAAAACCACCTGAAATGCACAATAATAATATGAATATATATAGGGTGAATAGGCATGTACATGTAGGATTAATTTACAAACTATCCTATTATTTTCTTCCATATTTGCACTTGCAGATGTAAAAATAGTAAAAAAAAAAAAAAAAAAGTCATGATTTTGTCTAAGACTTGCAATTCAAGAAAATTGAATGTCACTTCAGTCTTACCCAAGAATATGAAGCTATCGAAGATAATCAAAATATTCATCAATAGCCTGCTAAACTTTGGTAGGTGCATCACAACTTATAATACCACTATCTACACACTAAACACTAAACAGGCACCTCAGGAACTAGATATAACTTCAAATTGTCTATATAACTGTCAACATGTATATTTTTCAACTGCCAAAGGATAGATGTTGGGTTCATAAGAAATACCCGACCTCATATACCACCATAGCGTTTTGGGCACATTGGTTGTGGATAAGAGGATAAGTCTACAGTCAAGTGTGCTAACCAGAAACAAATTCGTGAACCCTTCATGGGCAAAACGGACAATATTGGTTGGTATGAGGGGCCGAAAATTACAGCTAACCAAACTTTGGGACGATGCAAAATAAATTCAAGAACTAAGATGACTAGACATCAAAAATCATAATGTACTAATACTAAATCCATTAAAACAATTTGTGAACAATAGTTAAATAACAAAAGAGTTAAAAAAGATAGTTTACCTGCCTCATATGCCATGATCCTTTAAGAATCAAGGTCAACAGAGAAAGTATGACAAAATTTGTACTTCCTGTTGAGAAACAAGTACATCAGAATAAGTGAATTCTTAACAAAATGGCATATTTTAGGTGGAGTTTTGAATTGCCTATGAAGACTATTCATCCATCCCACGTTTCGATATAACAATAACTTGTGTTTCGAAGCGTTTATGATTGCTAAATAAGCCAATTTTTGCAGTTTAAAGTTGCTAAATTCTCAAAAATCAGTTTTATAGAGCAATTAATTAGCACTAGTCCTAAATATCATGATTAGGGCCGCAACCAAACCAAACGTTCGGCGAACAGTTCATGAACCGTTGAAGTTCCTTTGTGTTCGTTCATTGTGTTCGTTCATTTATGTTCGTAAACGTTCGGTAACGTGTTCGTTTGTGTTTTTAGTTTTTATATTTTATTTAAACACTTCAAAATTCCGACAAATAAATATTTAATAAGTGTGATTGTATTATATATTATATTCATGAAGGATTGTTTGTGTTCGTTTGTTTCTATTTTTGTTCATGAACATTAGTTTGTGTTCATTTGTGTTTATCAACGTTCGTTTTCGTCCGTTCCCTAAAATTAACAAACAAACACAAACAAGTTCATTTCCTTAACAAACGAACACGAACATAAAATCTCGTTCGGTAAGTGTTCATGAACAGTTCGTGAACACATATTTCTTAACAAACAGAACACGAACAAGGTTTTGTCTGTGTTCGTTCGGTTCGTTGGCAGCCCTAATCATGATTCCCCTAAAACCTACAACAATCTGAGAATTTGACATAAAAGTATCTAGAAACTAAAAAATAATATCAATTTGAAGAAAAAAATATACAAATTTAGAGTGAAATTGAAGCAACTAAAAAGTAATTGTTCTATACGTACCAGCAAAGTCAGTAACTTTATCGAATTTGAGAAGTGCTGTGATGATGAAGAACAGCAACTGATAACCAAACTATAAAAATAAATAATCAACATAGAATGATCATTTTAGTGAGTTACAAGATGAAAAATGATACAAACATGGTATGGTTAAAAATGCTCAGGAGAAATAAAGAGAAGTGTACAGTGACGATTGCCGTGAGGGCCAAGAAATGGGAGTCGATTACAGTACCCATGATATGATAATTCTCTTCAATATAACAAAATTTGCAGTGTGAATTCAAAAAGCTCAAATAATAATAATAAGGGATAGAGGGTTGCGTTGTGTTCAACTGTGAGGGCTGGGCTGGGCTGGCTCGTGTGGGTATTGACTAGGAAGTGCAAGGACGGATTTGTGGCTAAGGTTTTGACGCGACGCAACACCCAATGCCGCAGATTGGTCCCAGGAATATTAACTTAGTACGTCATTGGTCAATAACCTTTTAGACAATTAATAAATACAAATACACATACAAAAGGTACAGTGGCGGACCCATGATTTTTTGGACCCATGATTTTTTTTCACTAGGGTCCATTTTTTGTGTTAGGATTTTTCACAACCAAATATTAAAATTTTCAGTTTCGGGTCAGACTTCGTAGTTGGGTCGGAGCTAGGAAATAATGTAGAAGCATGTAGTGGACTTGAAACCACTATATTATATGTTGGAAGTTTTATTTGATAATCAAGCGTTAAATAAAATCGACATTCAATTTATCATTTTAAAGAAGCAAATTAGAGGGTCAATGGGTGGTTGTGCTGTTTTAAAACACTAGTTTAATTTTGATGGAAAAAAATAAACTAAAAAAACAAGAGATGTAAGACTTGAACTTGGGATCTATTTGTTGGAACACAAGGGAATTTACCACCACATCATCTTTGCTTTTAATACTGTGGGGTCCAATTAATTTATTTTATGGGGTCCTTGAAAAATTTAACATACCGGTTCTACTATTTTCTAAAAAAAGATTGGGGTCCGTGGACCCCAATCCGGACCATATAGGTTCGCCCCTGAAAACGTACGAATAGGGTGAAAATGTAAAATGATATTTTCGTAATTATTTACTCATAGAGTAATTATCAAAATTACCCTACAAATGATCCAGTAGGATAATTTTGATCTTGTAGGGTAATTTTGTAAAATGTTCTTGTAGGGTAATTTTGATCTCATAGAGTAATTTTGTAGAGTATTGAGTAATTTTGTAGAGTATCATAATTACTCTACAAATGATTTTGTAGAGTAATTTTGAATTGTATTTTGTTTGATAAACTTGCAGAGTAATTTTGATACACTTATAGAGTAATTTTGATGCAGAGTATTTTTGATACACTTGTAGTGTAATTTTGATAATTATCATACAAGATCAAAATTACTTTACAAGATACACTGATATAGTAATTTTAATAATTATCCTACAAGCAAATAATTATGAAAAATGCCACCGCGTATTTTTGGTTTTTTTACGCATTTCGTACGTTTTGTACGATAAGACACTTTGTACGTGAGCTTAACTCTAATATTTTAATAACCGCAAGGCAACTGATAGTTTAATGATCATGATTGATAATCAATTTTTAGAAAAATATAATATATAAAAAAAATGAAGTCTTGGCCAAAACAACTAAAAAGACTTATATATCCTTGACCGTAAAAGTGTTAGGTGGCCAAAACATAAACTTCTAAACTTTGATGGTCACAACAAAAATAGTTATAAATCATAAGCTTTGACTTACATGAAAGAAAAGGGATGAGTTCGGTATCTGTACCGAAAGCACGGATCCCGAAAATCGTCAAAATTGGGTATCAGTCCTGAAAATGTTCGGTACAGACAAGAATCAGTAAAATACTGGTATTGTACCGAATCGAAAGTACCAATCCCAAAAACATCAGAAAATGGGTACCAAATCGGTACCGAAAATGACTCAGTGTTGGTGCCCGGTACCAAATGCTCGTTGGGCGTGAGGATGACGGGTTGGGATGGGTTGTCGTAAATTCCCGACCTTAAACCCTTTTGTGTGCGCATATACATAATATCCAAATAATCAATTATCAATAATGTTAAATGTCATTGGTTTCTTGGTCTAGTAACACTAGGTGTTTATTCTTATTAAAGAATTTAAAATGGTGTAGGTTCAAGTTCGCATAGTAAGCAATATTTGTAATTTAAAACGAGATTTGGGAAGAATGTGTATGTTTGCCATTAAAAAACATGAATGTTAAAATTATAATCCACTTATTCCTCAATCAGCATATTTTCTCGTACAATACATAGATAATTTCTCATCACAATTCACAACAAAAACAAATGTTAATTACATTTTTAAACAATAAATCATACAGCTTTTGAGTTGGTTAATGAGTTAGGCATCATATTTTAATATACTTGTTTTAAGGTAAAAAAGCCTGATAGGGACTATTCAACTTTCTAACCACCAAATACAAAATTACAACAAAGTTCGTTACCATTTTATATCAACGTTTAATAAACTAATCACATGTGTATAAAAGGTTAAAACTCGTAGGGGTGTAAATGAGCCGGGCCGAGCCCGACTAGGCTCGAGCCCGGCTTGTCATGTTTTTATGAAGGTCGAGCTTGAGCTCGGCTCGGTCCGAGCCTACTTATTTGAGCTCGACTCGGCTCGAGCTATTTTAAGAACAACCTCAAATGAGCTAAAAGCTCGGCTTGAGCTCACTTCAATATCGTATAAACGAGTCAAAGCTCGGTTCAAGCTCGGCTCGCCAATTGTATCATCATCATTATTATATTTTGGGTAAATTACTTTTTGAGTCCCTGTGTTTTATGGGTTTTAACTAGTTGAGTCCAAAATCAAAAAGTTTAACGACCTGAGTCCCTATAAGCATTTTCTTTAACCATTTGAGTCCAAATTTCTAACTCCATCCACCAAGTTTGTTAACTACAAGGGTAATTTGGTCATTTACATCCAAAGTACAAGTCTTATATGCACAAGAGTATAAGGAACAAGTGTTTAATGCATAAATATTTTAATATTATATATATATTATTATAAACACCTGCACACACATTTCACACACACCTCTCTCTCTCTCTACCTAAGATCTTTCTCTCTCTAACATACCTTTCTCTCTCAAGAAAACCACCACCACACCACAACCATCACCACCTCCACCACCGTACAACCATTACCTCCTCCACCACCGCACAACCACCTACACCAACACCGTCGCATCAACACCGCATCACTACCACCAACACCGCAACACCAACACCTCTCTTTATCTGCACATCCTAGCACCCTCCACCACCACACCTCCACTGCACCACCGTCGCACTACCATCACCACCGCCGCACCACCTCCAACAATCCGACTTCACTGCATCACCATTACATCAGAGGCCGAACAACCAGCAGTAGATTGGAAGCACAAGATGCACAGATGAAGATTCCAACAACTGGCCACCATCACTAAACCTGAAACTGCCTCAGACCGTCACCATCATCCACCAGATCTCATCACCACCGCCGCACCCTTCACCATCCCACCCACCATCATTCAAATCTGACCACCAAATCAACTTGGCTTCGAATTTTATTTATTCATCCCTATTCCCAAATTATAAACCCTAACTTCTATAATACACCAATTCAAGGAATACATACGATATTTACCATTCACTCGCTGCCCCGATCTCAACCTTTTAGATGATGGCGGTCGCAGAGGAAGCGATCGGGGCGATTGGGTTGGGGTATGATCTTACGGAGGATTTGAGATTGAAATATTGTAAAGGGAAGTCACCCGAGTCGAGGTTGATTGGGATAGATGATGAACAGGTTAGAGATATTGTGATCCCGGGTGGGATATTGATTCAGAATGTATCGAAATCGATTAATTGTGATAAGGGTGAACGGATGCGGTTCAGCTCAGATATTCTGTCTTTTCAGCAGGTATTTGATTCTTAAAATAGAAAGTGGAAACTATTTGGTGTTTTGGAACTTGTGGGTTTGAATATTTTTGTGTGTTCTTGATGTGTATGGTTGACCGGGGGTGCTTTGCAATATGTAGTGCTACGCTCGATTGAAAAAATGCTGGTATTTTCAGCTCGATTGAAACCACGGTGATGGTGGTGGTGGTGGTGGTGGTGGTGGTTGTGAGAGAGATCAGGAAGAGAGAGAGGGATGAGGAAGAGAGATGCACATTGTTCTGTGTTTGTGTTTGTATGTATATGTAATTATAATAATAAGAGTAAATAAGTTTTTTTAATATAAAAGGGTGTTTTGGTCATTTTAAAAAAAGTTAACTGAGATTATCTAACTGAGTTAGAAATTTGGACTCAAATGGTTAAAGAAAATGCTTATAGGGACTCAGGTCGTTAAACTTTTTGCTTTTGGACTCAACTAGTTAAAACCCATAAAACACAGGGACTCAAAAAGTAATTTACCCTTATATTTTATATAAAAAAACTACAACCTTGTCCGGACTCGTTTAGGCTCGCGAGCCTAAACGAGCTTTGTATATCAGGCTCGAGCATGGGCTAAATAACTAAAGGAGCTCTATTTCAGGCTTTAGCTCGGGCTCGGGCTCGTTAAGGCTCGGCCCATTCGAGCTATTTACCGAGCCGATCACGAGTAGGTCTCGAGCTTTTGGGCTTGTTTACACCCCTAGTCAAAAGCCATCCATGATACTGCATTGAATAACATTCAGTCGCGTATGTTTTCCTAAATATAGAATGTCGAAGATCCATCCGATGTATAGTCTCATCATTATTAAAATACAAAAGCATGTTGAACGTTGAACATTGTAATTAATACCATTAGAATGCTAATGCAATTTATTGTATTAAAATACAAAAGCATGTTGAACGTTGAACATTGTAATTAATACCATTAGAATGCTAATGCAATTTATTGTAATTGTGTGTAGCAAACTGTAACAGTAAGAGTATTATCTTTTGATAGTATACATTCTTTTTTTTTTTTTTTTTTTGGAACGGCTTTTGATAGTATACATTCAACTTGAGAAAAAACATTGTTACCGAAAATTAATGATCAAGTAAGTTCCATGCGCTCCAGTGAAGTTAACCCTTTGATGATATGCAAAATTAAAGATCAAAAAATCAAAAAGTGGCATTGTAGACAAAATATTATCTATATTATTATAAGGACATAACTTGAAAAGATTATACAAAGGAAAAGGCTCAAAACCTCTTCCTAGAACCAGATGAACCCCAAATAGATTGCCAAAACACAGGCCAATTCTTTTGAGCCTCATTCCAACCCAAGAGAGAGCCTTCCCTCATAGGGTCCCAACTAGTGGACACTATCCCATAACTAACACCCAATAAGGCTGTCCCAAAGAAGACAAATGACACAATGAAAGGCACCCAAGTGGGCACATCAATCTTCAACCCAACTTTCAGATAATAAAAAAATGGAAAGAACAACAGCCCTATAAACAATGGAATCCCAACTGAAAGCCCAATTCTACCCATCATTCTGTTAGTCACCACCTCTGGAATCACACCTGCTTCTCTCTCCAACTCTTCATCATCCTCATCTTCTTCATTGTTGACTTTCTTTGGCTTCAGGGTCTTTTTGGTAATTTTCTTGGGAGGGGGTGGGCCAAAGCCTTTCGGGGAATTGAGGGCTGCTGAGATGAGTGAGGATTGGAATCGGTGATTCCGGTGGAGTTTGTGGGGTGGAATTGGAATTGGAATTGGGAGTTTGGAGATGTTGGTTGGAGATTGTGAGAGATGGAATGAGTAGCAGGTGGCTTCCATTTGTGGTTTTGAGGTTTTGTTTTCAGTGCATTGTGTTTTGTGTAATGGTTGGTGGTGGTGGTTTGTGCTTTTGTTCAGGAGTTTTGGATTAGAGGGCTTATCTTCTTACGAGTTTTTGAAAATTACATTAGTACCCCTATGAGGCCTAGTACAGGCCCAACACAAGTTTACTATTGATCATCTTGTGGCATGTGGCAGGCCCAAGTGAAATGGCCACAACACACAAGGCCCGCAAATAAATGATTGCACTTAATTTGGACTTTTGGAGCATGTATGTTTATTTATAACTATACACATATTATGATCATAGATAATTCGATAATAGCTTATATTAAATTAAAAATAACAGGATTAATTTCATTTACACCTTTACTAACTTGAAAAACTTCATATGTACCTAACCAAAACTAAAAATATTATATATGCCCTTATATAATAATTAAAATATCACATACACCCAACTTATTATAAACAATCAAATAAATAATCATTTTACCCTTATTGTTTTAACTTCTGTGTTTTCATATATGATCGTCTTTTAACTTCATATTTTTATACAACTCATTTTAAGGTTAAATTTACTTTTACCCTTTTTTATTTTTTTCCCCATAAACAATAGTATTCTCCATATATAATATTTAAGCTAAATAAATTAAGCTAGAAATGAGTAAATATAATATTTGAAGTTGAAAGTCATACATGAGATTTAAAAATTTTGGAAAGTAAGGGTAAAATTGTCTTTTATTAAATTGTTTTTAATGAATTGGGTATATATGATATTTTAACTACTTTGTAAGTGTATATATAATATTTATAATTTTGCATGGGTATATATGGTATTTTGCAAGTTTGTAGAGGTATATATGAAATTGCCCCAAAATTTTATCCACAGAACTTGCAAATAGTATGATCATAATAGAAATAATACTTTTAGAGCATATATCTTGATGTCATCCAAACAATTTCATGCATATGCATTTATTGACATTTAACAAGTAGAGGTACCATCTGTTAGCTATTTAATCCTGTAAAGATGCCTTTGTCATATAAGAATTCTATTTATTAGAACTGTAATAGACCTAATTGAACATCAAATGTAAAGTAAACTCATTTTCAATATTTCATCACCTTTGGAAGACCAACAAGACCTCATCTGCATACTATTGCTTCACTCTGTGATTGATTCCTGGTATAAAAAATAATAATTCTTACATTAGTGGCAAATACAATCATAGACCTTTGAGACCATATATGGAACCTAGCTAGAATCATATGTTTTTGTGATTTTATTTCAAGTAAAACACCAAGTATGTCATATAGCTATAAAAGGTAAACCTTATGTGTGATTAAGTTACGTAATAGCTACTCACCTAGAAGCACCAACTTATTAAGGTAAAGCTACCATGGAGTTTAAGCAATTCCGTAACGGGTCCTCAGGGTGTCAATGGCTTTATCCACAGACTGCAGAAGTTCAGGGATGGTTGTTTTGCATACTGGAATTAACAAAGAAACTGCTTAGTCACATTAAACTTTAACAAGTTGCAACAAAAAGCTGTTTCTTGCTTGTAAGTTGTAAACTTGTAATTATATAAATTGGTACATGATTAATCCTGCCCTGATTATTAAATATTAATACAAACTATACAAACTTTCCTGCAAGTTAAGTCGTAAAAACTTACCACGATTAGTGTTGGCTTGTGTTTCTGCCATCAGCTCCATATATGATGCCTGAAAAAGATTGTTTTCTCATGAATATGAAAGTTTCGAAGCCCTGAAGAGAACGGACCAGATATTGATGCATAAAACTTAAAAACTACCTGCATTGTATCATGAGTTTCACTTATACGCTCAGTCAACTTCTTGAATTCTTTCTCAGCTTCATTCATTGTTTCTTGGCATGTTTGGTTTTGAATCTTGAGAAAAAGAAAGGAGTTAAGACTTAAAGACAACAACCAGGAGCTTGAAGCAATTATTAAGACACATAATGCCATAAAAAATTTCAACCGATCACAATATTACAACTTATATGTATGAAATGATAGCAAGCTAATGGAGTAAAGGGTGAGTCCCGAGTTGTGCTTCAAATAAACATGGTGTTTGTGACACGTAACTTGCTGAATAAACCTGACAATGACATAAGGAAAATGTTTTGACATAATCCCTTTATCGTCTTATTTACCATGGTTCTTAAATTAGCATCAAATACTCAATGTTCACTTTTCTGCCATATACAATATGATCTTATTGTTTGAATGGAACTAAAAACTTTCACAAGCATGTGAATAAACCAGAGTTTCTAGGCCTAGGTCATGTAAGCAACACTAACTATATGTATATCTAGACAGAGAGAGAGAGTTGTTCAATGCATAACCAAGTTTTAAGTAAAAAACTATAAGAACTGCATAAACACTTGTACCGATTGCTTTAAGTATAATACATAACGGTTGAGTAAAGGCATGCCTCTCTTTGTCTCTCCTGTTATATTTGAGCAACGGTACATACAAGTGCTCATGCAGTTCTCTATAAATGCGCCAATTGTACATAATATATAAGAGACAAGGCCTCCAAAATAAGATTCCACGATATTAGTCTTTTCACAACATTAGAGTCCAGTTTGAGCAGTGAATGTCACACCTGGTGCATTCAAAATTCAAACCGGGCATACATCTATCTACTGCTATAGATCCAAAACTTTGATTGCATCAACTTTCTATAACTTTATAGATATCAGTTTTCACTCCACAAACAAGGTTATCTCATCACGTCTAAAGTAAAAGCAAATCAGACACCTAGAAGTAAAAAAATCGGACTATTATAGATGATGAACTCTTCAGCAACAAATATCATAAGATCTGACTATTATTCGGTCCTAATTTATGAGAACCACATTATAAGCTAATCTAAAACTAATCACATATGATCTCACTACTAATAAGCATAAATGTTATCTACGAGCAAAAGAGCTAGTGTTAAACGATCACATAACATACAAATTAAACAGAGAACAATAGATGATGAACTCTTCAGCAACAAAATTCATAAGATCTGACTATTATTAGGTCCTATTACATGAAAACCACATTATAAGCTACAATCTAAGACTAATCACATATGATCTCAATATTAATAAGCATAAATGTTATCTACGAGCAAAAACCTAACGCTGTATAATCACATAATATATGAATCAAACAGAAAATGATAGATGATGAACTCTTCAACAACAAAATTCGTTAGATCTTACTATTATTCGGTCCTATTTCATGAAAACCACATTATAATCTATTCTGAGACTAATCATATACGATCTCGATACAAATAAGCAGAAACGCTATCTACGAGCAAAAACCTAACGTCATACAATCACAGAACATAAAAATCAAACAAAAACCGATAGAATCCGACCTTAAACCGCTTGTGTAGACGTGAATGAGAAGCCTCCATATCCTTGAGTATCTCCGAATGCGAGAAATCTACGTGACGCTTGAGATAATCGACGTTCGATGACGTCATTTGCTTCAGATCAGAGATCGTGTTAAGCGCATTGCTGAGCGACGAGAGTGTCGGTGCAGGTGAAACTCCGGTAGGCGTCTCCGCAGATGATTTTTTCTTCAGATTGTTGCTGTTCTTCATTGGAGACGAGTAGGTGTTCGAAACGTCGTTGAAGCAGCTGAAATTGAACTTGAACTTCGGTGGAGATTCGGTCGGTGATCGATCTGGAATAACCTCCGATGGCTTTCTGGTTGATTTCCTCTTCATTTCTCTCGATTAATTCTTTTGCTTAAGTTGAATTTCGCCTTCAGATCTTCAAATTTGCAAACGGTATTTGATGTTTTGGCGATATGAATTCAAAATTTCATGCGTTTGTACTATCTAATGGCGGGTATTTGGGCCAGGCCCGCTTGTTTTCGGGTTTAACAAAAGGGTACCGCCGTACCGGTATCTTACTGTATCAATATCGAAACTTAGCTAGCTATAACCAAATTCGAAGTAAACTGCAATTTTACCCCCTGAGGTTAGAGTCATTGGCATCCTTACCCTCCTAAGTAAATAATTGCAATTTTATCCCCCACTGTTTGAGGTTATGTCGCAATTTTACCCCCCGGCTTCAATTTTGTTGACTGGTCTGTTGACTTGGGGGTGAAATGACTATTTTACCCTTTTATTTTACCACCCACAACCACCACTGCCACCGCCATTCACCACCACTGCCACCTCCAGCCACCACCCACAACCACCGCCATTCACCTCCATTCACCACCCACAACCACCACTGCTTCTGCTCCATTTGTTTTTTCTCTAACACAATGTGTGTGTGTGAGAGATAGAGAGAGAGAGAGAGAGAGAATAAGAAGAAGCCATTGATCTCGAGATCTGCGTTCTTGTTTTACATAATTAAGCTTCCGTTTACTTCACGAAGAATAACCAAACCAACCGCCATTTTTCTCCTCAAACGAGACATGTACCAGATTTGAACCTTTGTAAAGGTAGGGTAAATTAATGCCATTGCAATTTTCATTGATTCATATGTTAATAATCTATTACACATTTGCAGGGAAAAAGCTCTGTCGTTGATTTTTGTTGAGTTCTAGTTTAATCAGCAAGATTTAGAGGCCATAATCAGTGTTTTGTCACTAATTAAGCAATCTTGCACATGTTTATCATAATAAATTAAGCAATCTTAACCTTCAAACACCGGTCATAAACGCAGCAGCAGCAGCGGTAGTGGTGGCGGTATTACTACAATGGTGGTGCAGCAGGGGTACAAAAAGCGCCGATCATCATCATCAAATAGTTAAAGCTACGGAGATAAAAAAAATGATGATGATATCGAAACCAAAATCAAAGAACAGGGGCTTGTTCATCATTATTTTATCTCTGAATTTGTAATTTACTAATTTGGTTCCTAAAATACACGTTTTGTTTGAAAATAAATAGCTTTTACAAGGCGGATTAGGGTGGTGACTGGAGGTGGCAGTGGTGGTTGTGGTGGTGAATGGCGGTGGCAGTGACCAGTGGTTGTGACAACTGTGTTCTGTAATCGATGTACGATGTAAAACAATGATGGTTATTAATAAAACAATGTTCTTTGGTGTTATTATATGTGTTTTGGTGTTTCTATGTGTGTATTTGTGTTTGGTGATTTTTCAATTCGATTCGATTCCGATTGCAAGCTTTAAATCATGTTCTGGAAGGTTATACGCAAACTGGTGCGTAAACGCAGTCAGTATAACACGACAAAACACTCTGGAATAGTGACATAGGCTTAACATACCTTAAATAACCTCCAAATAACTTAGAAATAAGTTTTGAATGGTTTGGTGTGTCGAAATCAACTTTGTTCGATCACAGGGACTATTTGTGTCAAACTGCGAAACTATGCCGATTTGTATAGTAACGAACATTCCGGAACTTGATCATAAGTTAAACATACCCTAAATAACCTTTACATAGCTTAGGAATAGGCTTTGAGGGGTTCGGTATGCAAAAATAAACTTTATGGTCATTCAGGGACTAAAAGCGTCAAAAAGTGCACAAGTTTGCACTTTCACGCATATCTTACGTTCTGAATACATCCGGACATCCAAAAAATTATGTAAGCATTAAAATATTTTATTTTAGTGTTTGGCATGATAAAATTCCATTCGTCGCTTAATTTGGATCGTTTTTGCGTTCGTTACGACTTCCGTCATAATTAAGTGAATAACGCAACCGTACGACCAAACGAACCGACATCCGAGGTGTTTTTGAGCATATTTTAAGTTCCCTATATTTTAACTTTATTTTAGAGCCTTGAAATGGGGTTAACGGGGCTTAAAAGTGCCAAAAATCAAGTTTTACAAGTGCAGGGACCATTTTTTGAAATTTCTGGCAGATTCAATGAACCTAGTCCATTTTGAAGTATTAGTGGTTTTAACCCATGGTTTTGCAAAACCATGGGCTGGTATTCAATGAACATAGTCCATATTAGGGGCTCCCATGGTTTTAGAAAACCATGGGCACACATGTAAGGTCCAGATCAAAGCTCAGTTTTGAGGAACGATCCTAACGGTTCAAGGAAATCTATAAATACCCCATGATCTCAACCCCAAAAACCCACACCTTTGAAATCTGAATTTGTTCTCTAAGTTTATGTGTTCAACACTTCATACCTGAGAATATTCGGATTCAAAACTTCCATTCTTGGACCTTCTGTAAGTGTTCTTTCGTTCTTTTCATTCGTTTAGCGTTAAAGTCAAACTGCGTTTGACTTTCTGCATTGACCAGTTTATGGTCAATGTGAAGTTCGTTTGAACTTCATAGCGTGAGCGTAATCACGATGGTTATAGTCCCTTGTGACTATACCTACTGATTACCACGTTATCTAGGCTCAGTGACGAGTCGTAGTTTCGGCCAAAATACGTATTCTTGCGTATTTTGTAACCAAACTACTTGTGGGTATCAAAACCGTTTGTTTTGATACCAAACCTGTTTTCAAACCTTGTTAAACATGTTCTAACATGTTTAGCTCGTCACTTTTAGTTTTGTGCTTGTCTAGGGTCGTAAAGGTAAGCGATCTAAACAATCGCTTATATTTTCGAACCCGACCCGTTTGGGCGATCATTAGGATCCGACCAAACACATTAGGTGACCATAGTGTATAGGGAATAACCTTCCAAGGTTATACCTTGTGGTCGCTTCGTTTAAGTAGTTTTATGATAGGTAGTTTATATGCCTTAGGTAAATTACCAAAAATGCCCTTTTACGCCAAAATTCATTTTATGCATATGTAACATAACCTTTGGTATCTAAATTGATTAGACAACAATATTAAACATGTTGAGGCATATTTTACTTATCATAGGACTAGTTAGGCGTTCCGAACGCGTTTCACGCGAACGACGGGTTAAAGTAGCATAAGCTACCTTAATGGGTCGCGATAGGTCGAAAGCACTTAGGTTAGGTTCCAATCTAGAATGTAGACTTTGTTAAACCATATCACATGAGTTCCAACACTCATTTGGTTTACAAGACCTCATTCTGTCCGATCTTCCGATTTAGGCGTCGATTGTTTGACTAGTGATTTAATTACTAGGTGCTGCTTGATTTCTCTGGTTTACTCGAGTTTGTTGAAGTACTATTGATTAAGGATACCTTGCACTACATGTGAGTACATAGTTCCCCTATTTTACTGTTTTCAATTGTTTTGGGGTGATTCATATGTACAAAATGTTTTCAAGGTTTAAACGATGATTTAAAAAACGAATAGAACGATTTATACTAAACTATTAACGATTTTGATAATGTGAACGAACTTGTTGGTTGTAGTTACATAACGAACGACATTCATTAGCATTGATCAAGCCGACCAGTATTAGGTTATGGTACCATAGGATATGACAAATCCCGTTATTGCACTATACCCATGGTTATGTGTGGGTGTTGTGGGTAACGACTGAATCTGATGATTGTTAACTTACCCTTTGGAGGTTTGTTAATGCAAGAACGAGTTGAACGATGAACGAGTCACAAAGGTTTGAATGTTATTAACGAGACGACCATATATAAGTTTTCACAATTAAAACGAGGACGATTTAAAAGATTTAAACGAGTAAACGATTTGGGAACGATGTTAAACGATTTGGGTAAATGATTGGTTTATGACTAGTGTTTAGATAACGGGACGGGTGCAATGTGGTGAAAACATGGTAGATACGCCACTGGTACTTCTTATATATAAGTGTTTTCAACATATTACATACCGTGGCGTTATTTAGTTCACTTGGGTAAACGATACTGAAACGATGTCACTCAACGATGTTTTCGAAATATTGTACGAGTTTTATTAACGAGTTTATACGAGATGTTTTACAAGATGGTTTTCTAAAAACAAAAAGCTTTTGGGTTAAGAATCATGGTTACGAAATTTTATAAATTTTAATCATCTCGATTTGAGTTGGTTAATCATGTTGCAATATTATACACATTTTAAAAACAAGGTTTTCGAGGTATTGCAATATAAGAATACAAGCCATGATTCCGATACTCTTATAAAACCTATGTACTCGCCAGCATTTCTTTGCTGACTTTGTTTTTACATATGTTTCAGGTGTTGTTGCTTAATTGATGTTCTAGGATGCATGCGTCACATAGGATCTGGACGAGGCCTTAGTGACATAATATCTATGATAGACGATATAAAACTTGTTGTTCTATGTTAAAACAATGTTAATGTTTAATATTATCAATAAAACGAAACACTTTTTGTATCCATGGTTATGAAACGATAATTCTGTTACAACACTCCCCGACGTTTCCGCCACGCTTTGTTGTTTTACGTGGTCGGGGTGTGACAGAAGAGTTGGTATCAGAGCCAATGGTTATAGGGAATTAGGTTATTAGTAATGCTTTGACCTAGACTATAACTTTTTAGGACCCCAACGCAAGTAAACTTTGCGTTTAGAATTTTTTTAAAACAAAATCGTCACCTATCCTTAGGTGGTAACCACAACGAGAAACACAATTTTCGAACCCGCTTCGAAAACTAATCATCTGTTATAGGATGATTGATTACTAGGTTTTGAACCCTCTATTATATGGTTTTGAACCCCTTAAGTTTTCAAAATCTCGTCAAAGTTTGGGTCTAAATAATGTGAACACGTGCAAACTGGAAGAGTGAATTCCTGTACCCTGGGTTTTCTGTCTAAGGCTAGAGTGTTCGTATAAATCCACATAATCGGACCAGTCACTCTTACCTGGGAACTCTTGGGGTGAATGTTCACTTATAGGCAAGCATGTCTTCGCGATACATTATTTTTGACCTATTTACTTTGATTAGTCACTGCGTGTCGTTTGTTTGTTCGGGGTAACAAACAAATGATCGCCTTCCTTGTGTTTTGTCGATACCTCATTCATGTTTTAATTGCGGAGAGTATGGTCATTTCCGCAACAAATTTCCGAGACTGGTGAATGCAAACGTGAATGCTAACGCGAACCCGAATGCGAACGTCAACGTCAATGTGAATCCCGCTCGTGGGTGAGCGTACAATTTGAATGCAAACGAAGCGAGGGCCGACAATGAAGTGGTTAACGGTACGTTTCTTGTTAACAACCGACCTGCGTCTATTCTTTTTTATTCTGGTGCCGATAGAAGTTTTGTTTCATTGTCATTTGAGCCTTTGCTTGCGATACCTAGAACCAAACTGAGGAAACCCTTATCTGTCGAGGTTGCTACTGGTAAACCTCTGGTTCTCGATTCCGTTATTCATGATTGTCAGTTGAACCTTGATAACCATCTTTTTCCTATTGACCTCACACCGGTGCAACTTGGGAGTTTCGATATTATCGTTGGAATGGATTGGTTAACCAAACACCACGCTGGGGTGGTTTGTTTCGATAAGATTGTTCGTATTCCTTTGTCTTCTGGCGATGTTCTGGAAGTTCGTGGCGAAAAACCACTAGATGGTTTGAAGCTTATGTCGTGTATGGAAGCCCAAAGGTATTTACGAAAAGGATATGTTGCTTTTCTGGCACATGTCACCGAGGAGAAAAGCAAGAGCAAGAGTATTCAGGATATTCCGATTGTTCGGGATTATCCGGAGGTGTTTCCTGATGAACTGCCTAGTTTACCTCCAGTTCGTCAAGTCGAGTTTCATATTGACCTTGTACCCAATGCCAACCCGATTGCAAAAGCATCTTATCGTCTTGCACCGTTGGAGATGCAAGAGTTATCGAAACAACTTCAAGAGTTATCTGATAAAGGATTCATCCGACCGAGCTTTTCACCTTGGGGAGCTCCTGTCCTCTTCGTAAAAAAGAAAGACGGATCCTTTCGAATGTGTATCGATTATCGTGAGCTTAATAAGCTCACCATCAAGAATCGATATCCCCTACCTCGAATTGATGATCTCTTCGACCAGCTGCAGGGTGCTTCATGCTTTTCCAAGATCGATCTGCGTTCTGGGTATAATTTACTTCGTGTTCTCGAAGAAGATATTCCCAAAACTGCTTTCCGCACAAGATATGGGCATTACGAGTTCACTGTCATGCCTTTTGGTTTGACGAATGCTCCAGCTATCTTTATGGACTTAATGAATAGGGTCTGCAAACCTTATTTGGACAAGTTCATTATTGTGTTCATCGACGATATTCACATTTATTCAAAATCTCGAGCCGAGCACGAGCAACACCTTTGCTTAACATTGGAACCCCTAAAGAAGGAACAACTTTTTGCTAAATTCTCCAAGTGTGAATTCTGGCTTGAAGAAGTTTAATTCTTGGGTCATATAGTCAATGAGCAGGGTATTCATGTGGATCCATCCAAAATTGCTGCTATTAAGGACTGGAATACACCGACGACGCCTACAGAGATTCGATCTTTTCTTGGTCTTGCTGGTTATTATCGTCGATTCATTTCAAATTTCTCAAAGATTGCGGTTCCACTCACTGCTTTGACTCAGAAGAATAAGCCTTTCGAGTGGGGACCCAAGCAAGAAGAAGCGTTCCAAATGCTGAAGCAGAAGTTATGTAATGCTCCTGTTCTATCTCTGCCCGAGGGAAGCGATGATTTCGTTGTCTATTGCGATGCGTCCAACTTAGGTCTTGGTTGCGTCCTTATGCAACGAGGTAAAGTTATAGCATATGCATCTAGACAATTGAAAGTTCACGAGAAGAACTATACGACTCATGATCTTGAGTTAGGAGCTGTGGTTTTCGCGCTTAAAATCTGGAGACATTACCTCTATGGAACGAAGTGTATGGTTTTCACAGACCACAAAAGTCTCCAGCATATTCTTAATCAGAAAGAACTGAATATGAGGCAACGACGTTGGGTTGAACTCTTGAACGACTATGATTGCGAGATTCGCTACCATCCTGGTAAGGCGAATGTCGTAGCTGATGCGCTTAGTCGAAAAGAACGAGTCAAGCTTCATTCTGTTCGAACTCTATCTGATCTTCAATCTCGTGTCCTTCAAGCTCAACAATTTTTTGTTTCACAAAATTTGATGGGTATGGAATTACCACGTCAACTTGAGCTTAAGCTCGAAGCGAAAGACGATGGTTTGCTCTATTTTATGGATCGATCATGGATTCCGAAACAGGACGATCTTCGCACCTTGGTAATGGACGAATCTCATACGTCTCGATATTCTATCCATCCTGGTGCTGATAAAATGTACAAGGATCTTCGTACTCAGTGCTGGTGGCCTGGTATGAAGAAGGATGTTGCCTTGTATGTATCGAAATGCCTAACTTGTCTCAAAGTCAAGGCCGAACATCAACGACCTTCTGGCTTGCTTGTACAACCAGAGATACCGGTTTGGAAGTGGGAGAACATTGCGATGGATCTCATCACTAAGTTACCGCGTACGTCTAAAGGTCATGATGCTATTTGGGTTATTATCGATCGATTAACGAAATCAGCTCATTTCATTCCGATTCGCGAGGATCTATCTGCTGATAAACTTGCAAAGATTTATGTTGATGAGATTGTGACACGACATGGTGTACCCTTGGATATCATCTCTGATCGTGATGCTCAATTTTCATCTCATTTCTGGAAGGCCATGCAATCTGCTTTGGGAACCCAACTGAATCTAAGCACTGCTTATCATCCCCAAACAGATGGTCAATCTGAGAGGACGATTCAAACTTTGGAGGATATGCTTAGAGCATGTGTGATCGACTTTGGTGGTAAATGGGATTCTCATCTGCCACTGATCGAGTTCTCTTACAACAATAGTTATCATACTACCTGAGCTCGTTCTGGAAACAACAGACAAAATCAAGAAAATCCGCGATAATCTTGTGACAGCTCGAAACCGTCAAAAGAGTTATGCGGATCTGGGACGCAAGCCCTTAGAATTTCAAGTCGGAGATCGTGTCCTACTCAAGGTTTCACCTTGGAAAGGATTCGTGAGATTTGGAAAGAAAGGAAAACTTGCACCTCGATATGTGGGACCATTTAAGATTGTGGAAAGAATTGGAAAGGTTGCCTATCGACTAGAGCTACCTCCAGAGCTTGGAAATATTCACCCGACTTTTCACGTGTCCAATCTGCGAAAGTGTTTAGCTGACGCTGATCTACACATTCCTCTCGACGAGATCCAAATTGATGAAACGATGCACTTTGTCGAGAAACCTGTGGAGATAGTGGAACATACATACAAACAGTTGAAGAACAAACGAATTCATTTGGTCAAGATTCGATGGGAATCCAAACGTGGCCCAGAGTTTACTTGGGAGCATGAGGACCAGATGAAGACGAAATATCCGCACTTGTTTTCACAAGCTTCCTCTAGTTAAAATTTCGGGACGAAATTTCTTGAAGTAGGGGAGACTGTGACAACTGTGTTCTGTAATCGATGTACGATGTAAAACAATGATGGTTATTAATAAAACAATGTTCTTTGGTGTTATTATATGTGTTTTGGTGTTTCTATGTGTGTATTTGTGTTTGGTGATTTTTCAATTCGATTCGATTCCGATTGCAAGCTTTAAATCGTGTTCTGGAAGGTTATACGCAAACTGGTGCGTAAACGCAGTCAGTATAACACGACAAACACTATGGAATAGTGACATAGGATTAACATACCTTAAATAACCTCCACATAACTTAGAAATAAGTTTTGAATGGTTTGGTGTGTCGAAATCAACTTTGTTCGATCACAGGGACTATTTGTGTCAAACTGCGAAACTATGCCGATTTGTATAGTAACGAACATTCCGGAACTTGATCATAAATTAAACATACCCTAAATAACCTTTACATAGCTTAGGAATAGGCTTTGAGGGGTTCGATATGCTAAAATAAACTTTATAGTCATTCAGGGACTAAAAGCGTCAAAAAGTGCACAAGTTTGCACTTTCACGCATATCTTACGTTCTGAATACATCCGGACATCCAAAAAAAATATGTAACCATTAAAATATTTTATTTTAGTGTTTGGCATGATAAAATTCCATTCGTCGCTTAATTTGGATCGTTTTTGCGTTCGTTACGACTTCCGTCGTAATTAAGCGAATAACGCAACCGTACGACCAAACGAACCGACATCCGAGATGTTTTGAGCATATTTTAAGTTCCCTATACTTTAACTTTATTCTAGAGCCTTGAAATTGTAACACCTCGAAAATTTACGTCCAATAATGTATTGACACGTGTCATAGGCTTTGAATATGTGAAAAAGTACTTTAGAGTGACTAAAGTTGACAAAGAGAGAAACTATGTGAATATAAGGGTCCAAGGTGTCAACAATGGATAAATTGGCCCTACAATAACCCTACATGGTGTTTATAATCTTAAACGAATAATTCATGGATCATACAAAGCGGAAAATGAAAGAAAGTGAGGAATTATAAACTACAGGGGTTAAATGTGTCAACATGTTGAAAGTATACCTCTGAGTGACCTTTTAGCAAACTCGAAGCTTTGTAACGATAAAATATACTCACTAGAATATGTGATAAAAATTTCATAAAGTTTCGTTATCGTATGAGGAAGTTATGATCAAAACCGTGTACGAAGGGTTAAATACGTCAACGTTGAAATTTGTGACTTTTCGGGTAAGCACAAAGTTAATCAAGGGCTTAACCAAGTTTGTAAATGTCCCAAGGTCCTTAAAAATCAGGTTTGAGGGTCTAATGAGCAAGAAAAATAAGCAAAACCACGTTTCAAAGGACCAAGGACTGAAATGAAAAACATTGAAACTTGTTAACCTGGTCGCGCACTTGTACGCGCCCCGTGAGGGGGTTCTCGCGCCCCGCGTACAACCTGCCAGCGACAAATATTGCGCAGGTGCCAGTTATCAGGTCTGAAACGACTTTAATCCATTTTATTCTTATACCAGAGCCTCTCCAATGGTTTTACATGCATAGGGGCACCTGGACGGATCTTATAACACCTGTAGACTATTGTGGCACCATCTCATGAGATTAAATTGCATATATAAAGAACCATTTGGTTGCAACTTTGTGCCATTCACTTGCAAACATTCACAAGTCCACTTCTGGAGCTCCTCTGATTAACCTCAGGCTTTCTAGTGATCTCTAATCGTAATTAGGACTCTTGTAAGTATTCTTAACCCTTTCTAATTCGTTTTAGCTTAGTTAATTAGCTTATAGTCAAACCGTCGTAATTTAAGTTTGATTTCGCGATTAAATGAAATCCGCTCAGTCATTTCTCAAATTGAAAGTACCTATAAGTAGGTATTTATGTGGGTAACAAACCCTTAAAAGGGTACTTTCAGATTCCCACTCTAACTATGTTAATTGTCGAGTCAAAGCTTACTTTAAAAAGTCAACAGAATGTTTATTTTCAAATTTAAGCATAATTAGCAATGTAGGGCACATGCAACCTGTTTGATCATTAAAATAACATGGTAACTAATGTAAGAACATGTCCCAACATGTTCAACTCGACAATTTTCAGTTTAAGACCCGGATCAGAACCGAAAGTCGCATAAATTAACTTTTGCCTTGACTTTCAGTTCTGACCCGTTTATGCATGTTTTAGATCTGCCTTAGAGCTTATTTTGGACCAGGTTTCACATAAGTATAACTCTCTGAGATTATACTACTTGGTTCATTACTTATCCGATTCATATGCATGTTTCCGATTAATGCTTAAATGTTGACTATTATGCCCTTTTGATTATAAAACGTGATTTTTGAAAAAGTGAAAGAGTAGAAACCTTAGTTACTGATTTATAAACTTGCACCTTCAAACTTGTCGGGTCTAAATCACTGTAACACCTCGAAAATTCGTGTTAAATAAAATAACGACACGTGTCGTGTAAGACGAAAAGCGTTATAAACTCGGATTTATTAAAAATGTTTGACAGGATTTAAAAGTGTCGTCATGTTAACTTTAGCACCTCTGAACGACCTCGTTATAAATCCCAAGACTCAAATCATATTAAAAACATCTAGTATATGTTCAAGTTCAGTGAATTATAGCAATGAATCATTCATAATTCAATTGGTGGACTCCTGCGAAGAAATTCCTACGGAAACCCTTAGTTTTCGGTACTTTTATAAAGGATCCAAGCAAGCATACCAAAATGGTAGGGTATGTTACTGTATTAAGCACTTATTGGAGGTCCCTAATTGATAAAACAATGTCCCAAAATCGGATAATGAGGTTGCCCTTTCGAATGCATGAAAGAACAAAAGTTTGGCTGCTGATGAACGCTTGCGCACCGCAACAACAGAAGCCTTACGGTGCGCAAGCAACTGCCCAGCGACAGAAAAGTTGCTGTTTTACTATTACGCGCATGAAACTGATTTTTAACGGTTTTCCTCATATCCCTTGGCCCCTAAACAACCCCTAAACATCTAGGACACATGTTGGGAGGGTATGGTCAGTTGTAGACTCACTTGTCAACACATTGTGGTGTCTTTGTTCACTAGATAAAGCACACATGTGCAACACTTGATCATTCACACCTCAATCAAACTTCTGATCAATTGTGGAGCACAAGAGCACTCTCCAGGCCTTCCTAATCAACCATTAAACACTTGTAAGTCTGCTTGACTTTTCTAAATTAAGTTTACCTTAGTTATTTAGCTAAAAGTCAAACCATCGTAATTACGGTTTGACTTCGAGATTAGTCAACGATGGCTCAGTCAAATCTCGAATTAAAAATAGTTATAAGTTGGTAATTATGTGGGTAATAAATCCTTAAAAGGGTTCCCCCTGATTACCACTCTAACCAGGTCAAAAGTCGGGTCAAACTTGCTAAGAAAAAGTCAACAGGATACTTAAAATACAATTTATGCTTAATTAGCAATGTAGATCATATAAAACCTGTTTGATCATTGTTATAACTTAGTAATAAGTGTAAGAACATGTCTAAACATGTTCAACCCGACAGTTTCCTGTAAATACCCGGTTCGGAACCTAAAGTCACATAGTTTGACTTTCCCTTTGACTTTCAGTTCTGACCCGTTTAGGCATATTTTAGAAATGCCTTAGAGCTTTATTTGGACCAGGTTACATGCTAGTATAACCCTCTGTGATTATACACCTCGGATCATTAGTTATCCAATTAATATGCATGATTCCGTTAATTGCTCATATGTTGACCATTATGCCCTTATTACCTTAAAACGTGATTTTTGGAAATGTAAAAGAGTAGAAATCTTACATACTGATATATAAACTTGTATGCAAAATTTGAGATCAGTTTGAGGTGTAGATTGAGAGTTATGCTCATTATCGCAAATTGAAAGCTTTATGTTAATAAAATGGCGTAATTAACGTATAGCCTACTTAAACATACTTTTTGATATCAAATATTTTACCCACTGATGTAATATATTATTTTGGGATTTTTAAGGATTTTTAATTAATTTTAGGCTGAGCATAACTAGAAGTCGTAGGCTTAGTCCGGTAATTGTCGGTTTTGCCCTTACGGGCCATAAAATGAGTTTTACATATCTAAACGGCTCCAAACCTTTTGCTACTGATTAGATATGTTAAATAAATTATTTTAAGCCTTCTGGAAGTATAAAAATATCAGCTTTATGTATCGAACCTGTAAACGGCTTTAATCGCCCTTTTTAAGCGTTTTTAACGCATAGTATGTACTAGAAGTATTTTAAACATACAAGGGTTGATACCTACTGATATTAGAGGCAAATTATAATATTTTAACAGTAAGCAAAGGTTGTAAAGCTCAGACTTCAGTTTTGAGCTTTTCGGCTTATGTGAAATTACCAAAATACCCCTACGGGGCATAGTTTGGTTATAATTGATAAATTTCACATATGTACTTTACCCTACTGTTATAACTCATTAATTTGAGTATGTTTACTGATTACATCAGACCTGTAACTTAGTTAAACACTTAAACCCTTTTACAACCTTTAAAATGACCAAACTACCCCTACGGGGCCTAGTTTGTGTTTAAACACGTTTCGGGCATAATGAAAGACATCTTACTGATGTCACAACATATTTAAGGCATAATTAACTTAGGAAACCTGTCTATAACTCTCATGAATACCCGTCACGCTTATTACGCGTACGGTTCGGTTTATGTAACAAGTTTACATAAATTAGCCGAAACGGGTCAAACCTTAACGGTTTTATCTAAAAATCCAGAATGTGAATAATAAACCCATATTAAACAAGTCTCTGAACTTGTCGGGTCTGAATCACATTCTATCCGGTCTTCGCTTAATCGTGTGTACGAACCGTAACTTTGAAACTAACCGGTCTAAGCTTAAGCTTAATTAAAGACCCGTTAGGATTCTAATAGGTTATTATAAACCTTCGTTCCAGATTAGGAGGACCAGTAAAAGCTACTTGCAATTTTCTTATTGTGATATATACTTTGCTCAGGTAAATACTTTTAACTTATTTTCCCTATACGGGCTTGGGTTACGGTATATAGCATACCGCTTGATCGAGCATCAAATTCTCCACCGTTGAGTGGGTAGTTGAATAAAATTTGATCGGCTCGTTTAAACAGTCTTGTTACTTAAAGCCTTTGGGGGGTTAATGACCATGTCCCGGATATCCTTAGCATCATTTTACGAAATGGCCACGACTTAAGCGCGGGGTGTAGGCGTACACCCGTCAGTGCATAAAAGAATATTGTGGTGTGTCTATTGATCTTTAACCCGGATAAGATCCGGGCTACTGAACGCACAAGGAACATGTAATTCGTTCACAAGATTATAATCTTAAATAATTCTCCCAAGTTAAAATAAAATGTTTATGCCACGTGCATCCAAACAAATTTTCAATCATTTTCCAAAATGAGTCAATTGAATGTATTTACCAGTGTAAACTGATGTATTTTCCCAAAAAGATTAAATGCAGGTACTAAGCGAAATTGGCTGGGATTTCTCCTTAGCATCATTAGAAGTCTCGCAAGCTTAAGATGCCTGAAGTCTGTTGAACTATCGATTATATTTTGTTTCCGGTCCATATGTGGATAAACATCCGAATATTGTGACATTTGACATTACAATATTAAATTCGGTTGTATTATATCTTTTAAATTTGCTTCCGCTGTGCATATTAAACATTGTGTTGTTTGACTATTATGTTGCCAACCACGTCACGATAATCCCCCACCGGGCCCACCGGTGACACGTGGAAATCGGGGTGTGACAATCACATTCTGTCCGGTCTTCGCTTAATCGTGCGTTTGAACCGTATCTTCCTTAAAAACTAACCGGTCTAAGCTTAGGCTTAAATAAAGACCCGTTAGAAATCTAATAGGTTATTATAAACCTTTGTTCCAGAATAGAAGAACCAGTAAAAGCTACCTTCACTCGCTAATTGTGATTTATACTTACAAAGGTAAATACTTTTAACTTATTTTCCCTATACGGGCTTGGGGTACGGTATATAAAATACCGCTTGGTCCGGCATTGAATCTTTAATCGAATAGTGGTTAAATCCTTGATATGCTACGTTTTGAAATGTTTTGTTTGCTTAAAGCCTTTGGGGGTTAATGACCATGTCCCGGATATCCTTGGCATCATCTCACGAGATGGCCACGACCTAAGCACGGGGTGTAGGCGTACACCCGTCAGTGCCTAACCAAATAATGTGGTGTGTCTATTAATCTTTAACCCGGTCTACGGATCGGGCTACTGAACGCATAAGTAACATGTAATTCACTTACAAGATTATATTTACATAATTATCCCAAGTTATAAAATGTTTTGTGCCACGTGCATTCAAATCAATTTTCAAACCCTTTTCAAAATGAGTCAGTTAAATTGTATTTACCAGTGTAAACTGACGTATTTTCCAAAAGGTTAAGTGCAGGTACTACTCGTACTAGGCTGGCTGTCTTCTAGCGTCCTCAATAAGTCTCGCAAGCTTGGATGTCAATAAAACTGTTGAACAATATCTTCTTTTATTTTGATCCGCCTGTGGATCCGTTTCAACTATTTCGTGATATTTAAATATTACAATTTATTAAAGTTGAAATGAATCTATCTTTGCTTCCGCTGTGCATTTATATATTGTGTTGTTTGACTTATGATGATATCAGCTACGTCACGATACTCCCCACCGGGCCCACCGGTGACACGTGGAAATTAGGGGTGTGACAGAAATGGGGTTAACGGGGCTTAAAAGTGCCAAAAATCATGTTTTACAAGTACAAGGACCATTTTTTGAAATTTCTGGCAGATTCAATGAACCTAGTCCATTTTGAAGTATTGGTGGTTTTAACCCATGGTTTTGCAAAACCATGGGCTGATATTCAATGAACATAGTCCATATTAGGGTCTCCCATGGTTTTAGAAAACCATGGGCACACATGTAAGGTCCAGATCAAAGCTCAGTTTTCGAGGAACGATCCAAACGGTTCAAGGTAATCTATAAATACCCCATGATCTCAACCCCAAAAACCCACACCTTTGAAATCTGAATTTGTTCACTAACTTGATGTGTTCAACACTTCATACCTGAGAATATTCGGATTCAAAACTTCCATTCTTGGACCTTCTGTAAGTGTTCTTTCGTTCTTTTCATTCGTTTAGCGTTAAAGTCAAACTGCGTTTGACTTTCTGCATTGACCAGTTTATGGTCAATGTGAAGTTCGTTTGAACTTCATAACGTGAGCGTAATCACGATGGTTATAGTCCCTTTTGACTATACCTACTGATTACCACGTTATCTAGGCTCAGTGACGAGTCGTAGTTTCGGCCAAAATACGTATTCTTGCGTATTTTGTAACCAAACTACTTGTGGGTATCAAAACCGTTTGTTTTGATACCAATCCTATTTTCAAACCTTGTTAAAACTGTTCTAACATGTTTAGCTCGTCACTTTTAGTTTTGTGCCTGTCTAGGGTCGTAAAGGTAAGCGATCTAAACAATCGCTTATACTTTCGAACCCGACCCGTTTGGGCGATCATTAGGATCCGAACAAACACATTAGGTGACCATAGTGTATAGGGAATAACCTTCCAAGGTTATACCTTGTGGTCGCTTCGTTTAAGTAGTTTTATGATAGGTAGTTTATATGCCTTAGGTAAATTACCAAAAATGCCCTTTTACGCCAAAATTCATTTTAAGCATATGTAACATAACCTTTGGTATCTAAATTGATTAGACAACAATATTAAACATGTTGATGCATATTTTACTTATCATAGGACTAGTTAGGCGTTCCGAACGCGTTTCACGCGAACGACGCGTTAAAGTAGCATAAGCTACCTTAATGGGTCGCGATGGGTCGAAAGCACTTAGGTTAGGTTCCGATCTAGAATGTAGACTTTGTTAAGCCATATCACATGAGTTCCAACACTCATTTGGTTTACAAGACCTCATTCTGTCCGATCTTCCGATTTAGGCGTCGATTGTTTGACTAATGATTTAATTACTAGGTGCTGCTTGATTTCTCTGGTTTACTCGAGTTTGTTGAAGTACTATTGATTAAGGATACTTTGCACTACATGTGAGTACATAGTTCCCCTATTTTACTGTTTTCAATTGTTTTGGGGTGATTCATATGTACAAAATGTTTTCAAGGTTTAAACGATGATTTAAAAAACGAATAGAACGATTTATACTAAACTATTAACGATTTCGATAATGTGAACGAACTTGTTGGTTGTAGTTACATAACGAACGACATTCATTAGCATTGATCAAGTCGACCAGTATTAGGTTATGGTACCATAGGATATGTGATCGGAGTGTCGCGCTCCGGTCAAAGATAATATTTATATGCCCTAATTACCCTTAACAAATAGCTAGTGGTAGCAAGGGGTCGAACCACGAAGAGTATGTGGTTTGTGTATGGATTTGACTGAATTATAAAGAATTGTCACAATTATGAAGCTTGCTAAAGTATTTTTGTATTTTCGTTTAATGGAGAGATATGATTTTTAACTAAATGAATTGATGCGAATGGTTAACAACTACTAATTAACGATTGCAAGAAAAATGGTTACTAGAACAATAATGATAAAAAGGAATCACACCCGGTTTCGGTAATTGTTAACCTAGGATTTCTACAAGTTTTAGTTTCAACTCAAATGCATTCGATTAACGGATTTAGTGTACCGTGACTTAGGTGCTACTAGTTATCAACGCCCCGAAGAACGGACAAAAAGACACTTTGTAATCAACACAAGTAAATCCTAACAACGACAACGTACAATTACATATCACCGTTTCGCAAAGTCATAACTTTTAACATCGTTCGACAATTCACGAATTCGTAACAAATGTAATACTATTGTCAAAAGTTTCAAAAACCAAATACAAATTGTCACTAAGATGAAACAAGAACAAATTGAAACCCTAAAATTAACAACTACCTACACCGGGGTGAAACCGAGATGATTAGCCGCTCATGGTTGATGTAACTTGATCACCGGATGCTTGGAATGCGGATGGAGTCATCTTGAAGCTTGTAGGATGAAGGATTGATGGAGAATTAAGGTTTATGGAATAATGATGGTGAGAAGGATGATGGATTGGATGAATTAGGGTTTTGATGGTGAATTGGGGATGAAATTGTGATTCCGTTGTGTAGATGATAGATGATGGAATGGTTGGTGATAGATGGGTGAGTTTTAGGCTCCAAGATCACTTTCAAACTTCAAAGCAATGTGTAACTCCCGAAATTGATGACCAACAACCCTCAAGATTCGTTCCAAGACCAAGGAATAAACAAAATTCGCGACAGCATATAGGGAAGCCGTCGCCGACGGCTTGATGTCCCGTCGGCGACGGTGTGTAGATGTTTAATTTGATCCGACGGCTTAACACGCTGTCTACGGTCAAATCAGGCGACGACATTTACACATACCGTCGGCGACGGCCCATATGGGCGTCGGCGACGGTGCCCAGATGCCTGACTTTCGGTTTCGTCCATTTCTTGAGTCCGGTTGACCCGTTTCGCGTCCCGGTGGTTCCGTTTTTGCTCCGGTGACCCGTAAAGCTTCCGAAAAGCTCCTTAAACTCTGCTAGATCTGCAAAATACATATCTAATCAAAAGTAGGCTATTCGAAACTAAAACTTATGCAATAACATCAAATTAAGCAATTACAAGCACCGGTTTTCGACCACGTATCACATCCCCACACTTGTCTTTTGCTTGCCCTCAAGCAAATCTGTTTTTCACTTTCACGTGGGTCGAACAACAAATACACTCCCCATTCCCGAGACGAAGGTTAAGGTTCAATGTCATGCTAAAGTTCAAATTCTTTACAATTTTCAATATATTTAACGGTAATGTGATTTTACATACACAAATAGTTACCCAAGATTAACCCGCCCGTGAAACCAATCAATTCATGCACATCCCTCACAATGTTCTCTCCACTCGGATTCTAAAATGGCTAATATTTATAATGTATTAGCACTACAAAGAATATTCACTCAAAACCGATTAGAACACATACCCGCATAAGCTTGCAACTCAATCATTCTCCACCATTGATCACAAACACTAAGCACAAGTCATAAGGTCTTTATGAGGGTTGTAACGGGGCTAGGCTAAGGGTAGGAATTAGGATATTTTAAAGTGGCTAAGGCGATGAAAATTCGATTTTTATTACAAAAGATTATTCTAACAAAACTAACTATAAACACCAAATATGAGGCAACAACACTCGCCTTTTATTCAACAACTATCAACACTTCTTTTTGTGTTTTTCTTCAACGATTTTCAATTCTTTTTCATGACATTTTCTGATTTTTTTTTAACATATATGCAAACAAACAAGAACAACTATACAAAAACGACTCCTATAATCAAATTTCCATCACACGGGTTTAAAAGAAAAGGTTTAACGGTTATGGGCTATAGGGTGGTCAAACGAAAGGTTTAGGCTCAAAATGGGCGACTAGGGGATTTGTTTGGGTAAGGATAGATAAATGGTTTTAAGAGAAAAGGTTTACCTAATGCCTTAATCATTCCTGTGCTTGTATTTGGTCTATAGTCTCAAACGTATCAAAAGATGCAAGTTCTACAATACATGACTAATGGTCCACTCAAACAAAGAAACATAAACATGTAATTCCATGATGTGAAAGTGGCTCAAAACCTCACGTATATAAAAGGTATGATATGTGACATGCATAAAAGACTAGTTTCTTAGGCGGATTATTCCCAAATAACCACCCGCTAAATACCCGTCATGCTATTAATTCGAACTTGACCATGACAATAGACCAAATGGGTTGTGATATCCCTCGTTGACTTAGTTACTTGTGCTTTTAAGATCGCTTTTGAAACAAGATATTTTTGAAAAATTTTTGAAATTTTCCCCCATCCCCACACTTGAGTTGAACATTGTCCTCAATGTGTAGTATTTAAATGAATGGGTCAAAATCTAAAATTTTTACTACTCCCCCATCCCCACACTTGAGATACATATTGTCCTCAATGTGTAAGAACTAGAGTATTACACGCAAAAGGGATGTGACACGGCTAATTCCCCCAAAAATTCACCCCGGAAAAATAATATACAAAAATACACTCCACTTATTTGCTAATCTAAAGATCAAAAGTAAAAAGAGACGTATGCACCTGGTTTGTGAGCTCATTCCTCGTATGCTCCTCTCCTCTTCATGAAAGCGGTTGTCCCACGAACCGAATGTACCTACAAATCTTAACCCTTGTGTAGAAGCATGCTTCTCACAACCACTAAAATTTGTTAGTTACCTAGTTCTACCACTTTTATGAAAATATTACCAAACGATACGTTATTTCACTTTGATTTATGTGGAAAATAAATTACAACAACAACAAACCTAACTCACTTTCGTAGGAATCACGGTTGCATTTAGCTTATGCAACAAGCCCTTTTAAACCCCCCAATAGCTTGGGAGGACGAGAGGTCTCGTGAGGGTTATATAGGGAACACACCCACAAAGTTCATTTAACTAGGCAAGAATTTAAATAACAAAATGAAAATAAGAAAAAAAAAATATACAACAACAACAACAAAAGACATACCATATCTCTACCGCTGATATCGCTCGTTTGGATCCACTGGCGGGTTGGGCTGGTATTGATAACCAGTGAGGGACTCGAACATCTCCCTATAGTTATCTAGCGGGCTTGACTCTTGTTGAGGTGGCGGTTGGTATGGCATTGGAACAAAACTCGAGCCGACTGCCTCGGGCCAATGAGGGGTTGGATCGGATGGCCCTTGCGGATGAGGAAGGTTTGGGGTAATCGGTCCAACCCAAATGTTCAACATATGGGAGACCGGCTTGATAATCTCTTTGATGGCGTTCTTGATCATGGAGCACCTTGAAGTTATTAATCGCCATTTGGTTAGAGAAAGCCAACGCTCCCCATCGGCGTTGGTCCAACTCTCTTTGTGCAGTTTGGTTCCTAGCCGCCTCTTCTTCCCATGCCTGTCTATGGGCCCTTTCTTCCTCTTGCAACTGTATCATGCGTTCCATTTGTGATTGTTGTAACGCATGTTGCAGCTGTTGTTCCTCCAACTGCTTTTCCACCCTCTCGCGGAAAGATGCTTGAAAACCCCATTGTTGCTGCGAATACGCCCCTTGCGTCTCTTCCCATTCGTTCCTACTAGCATGGTGCTCTCTTGCTTCACCAATACCCGCCGACACATTGTCGTAGATCGCTTGATCTCCACGGTTCCACAACCGATATGACGGTATTTGCCTTTGATTCACAAAATCTGCCACATTGGCAGAGATTTCCCTATGCTTCCTCCTATACCTTTGCCTCGGTCCCCGCGGACCGGAAGGATCAATTTCCTCCTCAACATCGGGCATCTCCTCATCGCCCTCTTCTTCATCACCTTCTTCATCACCCTCTTTGTCATTAACCCGATAACTATCCCCTTGCTCATCTTCGACCGTATGCAAATGCCCAAAAGCTTTCACAGTTATTTTCCAATGTCGCCTTACGGAGGCGAAGTTGAATTGATCAATGGGCTTAGACACCCACAGTGAGTCTTGAGGTAATGCATTCTGTTGGAGAATCATAGCGCTAATCAACCTTGCATAAGGAATCATCTTTCGTTTATATGATTCCCGTGTATCTCATGTGTTGATCATAACAATTTGACGCCACGAGAGCTTGGGCGTCCCATATAACAATGCATGCAAAACCCGACAGTCGGGTGCCTTCACCTTTCCACGGTCTCCGAACCGTACCATAATGTTCTCTAACGAGATACCTTGGAGTATCTTCCCATCAAAGACAAATCACTTCTCGATTCTCCCGCACCCCCAGAACCTAGTAGGGTGTCCTCTAAAAGCCTCACTGGGTCCGCATCGTTTTTCTTGTTGTCCAAAAACTGATCATACCCATAATATTCATACGCGTCGACCCCAAGCGAGTCAAACCTCGCTATAGCATTCATATGTTCGAAAGACATGACCATTTGATTTTTTCCAATGTTACCAATCAACTTCCACCTATGAGCCGGTCTATCAGAGTGTTCAAAACGAAGGGTGGATAACCACTCACAAACTGCCCCCAAGTATACCCGAGTAGTGATATCCTCACACCAGTCAATCACCCGTTCCCAGCCAAGTTTCTCAAACCTTTTCACTATACCAATCTTCCTAAACTCTTCAACATCTACCGTACGTTCACAAACTGTTCATTCGGGTACGGATTTTGATACACCCGTAACCATTTTCATCTTCCACGTCTTGGCTTCTAACCTCTTATTGTTGTAACGAGAAAGAGCCTTTGTTTTCTCTTCCTTCCATGCCGAAGCCGATCTACTATTTTTTTCTTCCTCCCAATCCCAATCTTGCCTAATAAGTTGCCCATCACCCTCTACTACATTACTTAGTTGTTCAAAACGTCTTTGATATACCCCGGAGCCCGAACCGGCTCCCGAAGATGAACCTTGACCGGAGGTCTTTGCTTTCTTACTTCCTCGGAGCATGGCTACAATCACAAGACAAAGACAACAACAATTAGTACACTCCAAACCTTCAACAATCTCAAACTTTGAACATGGTGTGCAATGGTGAACTTCAGTCAAATTTTAGATGTAAAATCGCCTTTTTAAACTTCCAAAGTCGCACATCTTAGCATCTATATTGATTAAACATGTTTATTCCAAAAATTTCGCAAAATTTCATGTTTTCAACAATATTCAACATCACAACTATGTTCAATCATGCACAAATCTAGTGTAATCACATCACCAAGACTAAAGCATGCTCAAATCCCACCCAAATCAAACACATATTCTTAAGTTTATGCTAAAACATCCTACATTAGGATAAACAACCTACTCTTAAACAATATGCTTAAAATTTCGGAAGAAATCAACAATGTATATAATAATCATGCATAAATTTACTGAAATTTCATACCTTTGATGTTTAGATGACAAGAAGAACTAAGAACAAGTGCAAACAAGAAACTTGGATGAACACTCTTCAAACCCTAAAATTCACGTCCAGAAATCGTGCAAACGAACAAGATTTGATGGAAACCGTTATGGGGGTTTTGTTCCTCTTGAAAAACTACACAAGTTAGGCTCAAGAATCGACTGATTTGGTGTAGAATTGAAGGAGTTATGAGAAGAGAAGATCTAGGGTTCTTGGTGACTTAGTGAAGAAGATGGGTTGCAAGAGAAGAAGTTAGAACATATGGATCTGCTAGATGAAGTTATGTGGGCATGTGATAAGGTTTTCAAGACTTTTGTATGGTTAAAACTATGTTTGGAACGAGTTTTGCAAGTGTCAAAGGGGTTTGGGTTCGAACCTTGACTTAAACAAAAAATCAGCGTCGGCTGAATTTAGGAGAGCCGTCGCCGACGGCCTGGTTCCCCGTCGGCGACGGTGCTTGAATATAGTGAAAGTGGGCGACGGCCTAACACGCTGTCTACGGTGAAAATTGGGCGACGGACAACTTAGGGGAACCGTAGGCGACGAAGATGTATACCGTCGGCGACGGTTTCTCAAAACATTTTTTTTTTCGCAAAATAGGAAGAAATTATGAACTTTTAATAAAGGAGCTATGTACATACAAAAATCCTAAAAATTATTAAAAATCTTTTTGTGATTTTTTATAAGTTAAATTTTTAAAACGCAATAACCGTCAACGGCCCTACCCCCCCCCCCCCAAAAAAGTCGTGTATTGTCCTTAATGCACATAGCAAAGCCTAAAAACATACCTTGTGTCTTCATGACCCGTTCGGAATGTCCGGACTTCACACAATCAAGAGAGATTAGTATGGAACAAAAACAATTAACAAACAAAACACACAAACAAATAAATAATTGTACATAACTTTACACAAAATGTTACCGGTCCTTATTAGTCGACCTCGTAAATCGGTGTGCTTGCCACAAAGCTCACCAATTCCTTGTTTTCGTCTACCTTCTCGTTACCATCAAGAAACGGTTTTAGCCGATGACCATTTACCGTTTGTCGTACCCCATCCTTCGGGTCCTCGATGGTAACATCACCCAATTGTCCGACCCGGGTGATCACATAGGGTCCCATCCATTTGCTCCGGAGCTTTCCGGGAAAGAACTTGAGCTTCGAATTGTAAAGCCACACCTTTTGGCCAACCTCGAACTCTTTCTTTCTCAACTTGGCATCATGCGCTTTCTTCATTCCATCCTTGTAGTTGGACACGCATTCATATGCCATTTCCCGTAGCTCCTCCAACTCGCATAACTTAAGTTTCCTTTCCTTACCTGCATCGTCATATTGAACATTAACCTCTTTGATAGCCCATAACGATTTATGCACAAGTTCAACCGGTAAATGACAATTTTTACCATAAACCAACCGGTAAGGTGTAGTGCCAATAGGTGTCTTATGTGCCGTACGGTAGGCCCATAAGGCATCGTTCAATTTAATTGACCAATCCTTACGGTCCGCCCGCACGTTCTTTTGCAAAATCTCTTTGATTTGCCTATTTGACACCTCAACTTGCCCGCTTGTTTGCGGGTGATAGGGGGTAGCAATCCTATGGTCAACACCAAACCGTTTAAGAAGTTTCCCAAACCGAAAGTTTTTAAAATGAGATCCTCCATCACTTATGATGACCCGAGGAATCCCAAACCTTGAGAAAATATCGGTTTGAACAAAATTACACACTACGGAGTGGTCGTTCGTCTTGGTGGCTATTGCTTCGACCCACTTTGACACATAGTCAACGGCCACCAAGATATACAAATTGCCATAGGAATTGGGGAATGGGCCCATGAAATCAATTCCCCACACGTCAAAGATGTCGACTACAAGGATTGGTTGCATGGGCATTTCATCCCTTTTTGAAATACCCCCTAGTTTTTGACACTCTATGCAATTTTTAGCAAACTCATTTGCATCTTTGAAGATAGTAGGCCAAAAAAGACCACTATTTAACACTTTATGACCCGTTTTGTGACCACTAAAGTGACCACCACATGCAAATGAGTGTAAATGCCGCAACACGCTTGGAATCTCTTCGTCATCAATGCATCTTCTTATAACTTGATCCGCACACTCCTTCCACAAATGCGGTTCTTCCAATCGATAGTACTTGATTTGGGACATGAAGTGTTGCCTCTTCCGTCTATCCCAATGTGCCGGTAAGTCACCTGTAACAAGATAATTCACAATGTTAGCATACCAAGGCAACTTATCCAATTTCATAATATACTCATCGGGAAACGACTCATTGATCTCTAATGATTTAGGATCCTCATCAACCATCAACCGGGACAAATGGTCCGCTACCACATTCTCGGTACCCTTCTTGTCCCGTATCTCCAAATCAAACTCTTGGAGTAACAACACCCATCGGATTAACCTCGGTTTTGCATCTTTCTTCTCCATGGGGTACCTAACTGCAGTGTGATCAGAATAAATAATCACTTTACTACCCCATATATATGCCCGAAATTTATCCAATGCATATACCACCGCGAGTAGCTCTTTTTCGGTAGTGGTGTAATTTAATTGTGCATCCGAAAGAGTCTTACTCGCGTAGTATATGGCAACGGGTTTCTTATCGACCCGTTGTCCCAACACGGCCCCCACCGCATAATCACTCGCATCGCACATAATTTCAAAAGGAAAAGACCAATTTGGCGATTGCAAGATTGGAGCCTCAACCAACTTCTCTTTCAAATTGTTAAAAGCATTTTGGCAATTTTCATTAAAATCAAATGGTTGATCTTTCAACAACAAGTTACATAAAGGCTTGGTTATGTCACTAAAACCCTTAATAAACCGCCGGTAAAAACCCGCATGACCTAGAAATGACCTAACACCTTTAACGGTCGTGGGATACGGTAAAGTAGATATGACTTGTACCTTTGCACGATCAACCTCTATCCCACGACTTGACACCACGTGTCCCAACACTATTCCCTCTTGAACCATAAAATGGCTCTTTTCCCAACTTAAGACCAAACTAGTTTCGACACACCTTCTTAACACTTTATCTAGTTGATCCAAACAAGCCTCAAAAGATGACCCAAAAATTGAGAAATCATCCATGAAGATTTCCAAAGACTTCCCCACCATATCTGAAAAGATACTCATCATACACCTTTGGAATGTGGTGGGGGCGTTACATAATCCAAACGGCATTCGCCTAAATGCGAAAGTGCCATAGGGACAAGTAAATGTGGTCTTTGCTTGGTCTTCCGGATGGATGGCGATTTGGTTATAACCAGAATAACCATCTAAGAAACAATAAAATTTTTGCCCCGCTAATTTCTCAACTATTTGATCAATGAACGGTAAAGGGAAATGATCTTTGGAAGTTGCGGTATTCAACTTCCTATAGTCAATACAAATTCGCCACCCGGTTACCGGCCGAGTGGCTACCTCTTCACCTGCATCATTTTTGACGACTTGTATACCCGCTTTCTTGGGAACCGTCTGTGTTGGGCTCACCCATTGGCTATCCGAGATCGGGTAAATGATACCCGCATCTAGCCATTTCAGCACTTCCTTCTTCACTACCTCCCGCATGTTCGGATTTAATCTCCGTTGTGCATCTCGAACGGGAGTCACATTCTCTTCCGTGATGATTTTGTGCATCACCACCGAGGGACTAATACCCTTCAAATCAGCAATGGTCCATCCAATCGCCGCCCGATTAGTGACCAAAACATCCATCAATTTATCCTCTTGCTCCATGGTTAAGTTTGATGCAATGATAACCGGGAGCGTGTTGCCTTCACCAACATAAGCATACTTGAGATGCTTAGGCAACACCTTCAATTCAACCTCCGGAGGCTCTACTAATGACGGCTTCAACTTGGTGTCGATGCTCTCCGGTAAACTCTCAACTTGGTGCGTCCATGTCGGTTTTCCCTCTCTAACCGCAAGCACCTCCAAACTTCTCACTTCCTCATCTATGCTCTTATCCATCTCCACATGTGACCTGTCAAACATATAACAATCCTCCATTGTGTTTTCCCCATCTACGACTGTGTCGCAAAGAGGTATACACGTGTCAACGACGTCCGCCATATAGCATTCATCATCAACTGGAGGGTTCATAAGTCCGGAAAAAACATGCAACCTCAACCTTCGGTTTCCAAATGTCATGTCAACCGTTCCCGTTTTGCAATCAATTTGAGAATTCGCGGTTGCTAAGAACGGTCGACCCAAAATCACCGTAGGTTGTTTGGTTGGGTCCTTGGCCACATAATCAAGCACTAAAAAGTCCACCGGATAGTAGAAATCCTCGATTTTCACTATCACATCCGAAACAATTCCACGAGGTAGTTTAGGTGTCAAATCGGCTAACACCACGGTGGTGTTAGACGACTGAAGTGGACCAAACTCGTATTGATCATACAAACTACCCGGTAGAATGCTCACGCTAGCACCAAGATCTAGAAGTGCCCGGTTGATTTTAAAATCGCCTACTTGAATTGAAATGATAGGCGCACCCGGATCTTGGAGCTTAGGTGGAAGTGCACCCGAAAGAATCGAACTCACATTTTCGGTTAAATCTAATTTTTTTGGAAATTTGTGAGTACGTTTTTGGGTACACAAATCTTTCAAGTACTTAGCATACGACGGTACTTGTTTGATTGCATCCAAAAGAGGTAAATTTATTTTTACTTGTTTAAAAATTTCCAACAACTCTTCTTGTTGTGGACCTCTTTTGTTTACAACCTTTTTTACGGGTCCCTTCAATGCTTCGGGATAAGGGGCGGTATTAGCCTCCACACCCTTTTCCTTAGCCTTGGGGACGGGGATGGTCACAACGGGGGTATCATTGTTCTTTTTCAAGTCATTTTTATTTTGACCCGTTTGACCATTCTCATTCTCATCCTCACTAGCATCATCCACCACCCCTTCAACAAACTGGGGTGATGGTGTTTTGACACCATCATCAACGACTCGACCACTACGTAAAGTAATTTTATTAATTGGTACCTCACGTGTGTTCCTTGAGTTTGACCCTTGATGCTTAGGGTTCACCGCGGTGTCACTTGGGAGTCTTCCCGTGCTTCCTCTCATTTGAGCCATTTCTTCCGCGAGTTGGCCCACTTGCTTCGCCAATGCCTCATGTGCTTTATCCCGAATCTCGTTTGTCTTCTTTATATCCTTGATATCATGATGAGATTCCTTTTGCATATTCAACAAAGCATCCATTTTGGCACCCAAATCATCGCCACCGGTTTGATTGTTCGACCCGCTTCCATTACCGCCTTGGTTATTGTAATTCCTTTGGTACCCTTGGTTATAATTTCGTTGATAACCTCCTTGATTACCACCTTGACGGTTTTGATATGATGCTCCGCTTTGACCTCCTTGGTTACCCGATTGAAAATTCGGGTTCATTTGATTTGAAGCATTACCATATCGGAAATTGGGGTGATTCCTCAAACCCGGATGATAAGTGTTGGAGTTCATGTCATATTGCTTCCTATCTCCATACACTTGATTGACTTCCTCCGTATAGTCAACTGACCCCGTTGGACATTGTTCCGCTCTATGTCCAATATCACCGCAACCTTCACATACCTCAAATTGAACCGCATTTACCTCTTTCTTCTTCATACGAGCCATTTCCCGCTCTAGAGTGGAAATCCGATCTTTAGAGTCAAGATCGGGAAGTGATCGGGAAACGGGGTGTTTTTTAGCTCTATCGGCCGATTCTTTCTCTTTTGACCGCTTACTCATCCGCTCTAAAAACTCCCAATCATCATCTTCGTGATTGCTCAAAAGAGTCCCGTTACTTGTCGACTCGAGACGATTCCATGTTGTGTCATCTAAACCCCGTACAAAGCATTTAACCAACTCCCACTTCTCAATTTGATGATGAGGGCATCTTCGCATCATTTCTCTAAATCTTGTAAAGGCCTCATGTAACGGTTCGCCCGACAATTGGCGAAAAGACCTAATTTCATCACGAGCATCATCGGTCTTCGCCATTGAGTAGTATTCATCAAGGAACGCTTGTTGCATTTCTCCCCAAGTACGAATACTATTTGCGGGAAGTGTGAGGAACCATTGCTTTGCCTTATCCTTCAGTGAAAATTGGAATAGTCGAAGTTTGACCTCATCTAAAGCAAAGTTGTGACCCCCAATAGTGCTGCAAACCGAAGAAAATTCCGTCAAATGTGTATACGGTTCGTCATTAGATCTTCCATTAAAATGAGGAAGTATGTTGATGTAATGTGGTTTACAATCAAACATCCTCCTCTCACAAACGATTGGTGAATCGTTCTCGGTGACAACCGGCCTAAAACGATCATTCACTCCCCGTGGAGGTCGTTGACGACGATGTGGACCATTAACTTCTTGATCACCCGGTCTTCTATTATCCCGTCTTTCACCTCTTCGATCATCCCTTCGATCATCTCTTCAATTATCTCTTCGATTATCCCTTAGGTCACCACCTCCCACAAAACGAGGAATCCGGTTAGGGTTTGCATTGTTGTTGTTGTTATGAAACCCATCATTCCGATTCCGTTGGTCATTGTTTCGTGGTTGACGGTTGTTCCCATAACCATCATTTCTTCCACCTCCGTAACCGTATTCGTCGTCCCCAACGTAATTGGCATATTGGTAGCCAACTTCCTCATCATCATATCTTCTTACGTTGTAGACGTTTCCCCTATTCACGTAGTCCCAATCTTCGTCATCGTTAGCCCTATCATCATAATATCCCCCATCATCCGAATTTTCCGTATGAACACTCACATGTTCCGGCGATTGATAACCGGGAACACTATAAGGTTCATCATCGGGGATTGCATTCCTCAAGTCGTCGATGTTGAAGAATGGGTCTTCATTTGCGGGATTGCCGCGATCACGATTTCCCCGACGGTCGGAATTGACATTCCGGTCATCTAGGTTAATGGGTAGGGAGTTGTGTCTATGAAGATTTTGTTGTTAAGGTGTTCTTTGATTGTTGTTGGGATTTTCGTTTTGGAAAGGTGGTGTAGGTGGTCCATTGTTGTTGTTACCACCCGGTTGCTCTTGAGGCATGGGTTGAACATTTTGAGCGAGATAAAAGGTTCCTCGGGATTGGAATTGGTTTTGGTTGAGGTTTGGGTGATTGGAGTTTTGGTTTGCCATTGAACCAGTTTCAATGGATGGTGTATGTTGTGGTGTTTGGTTGGTTTGATTAGAAGCAAGTGTTGCTTCTAACCGGCTTGCTAGGTTTCTTCTTGCAACTCGTTCGATTTCCGGTTCGTAGACTAAAGGTGAAGTCCTCCCGGAGTTCCGCGTATGCATGCACTACCTGTAATCTGCACAAGTAACACACCCTGCGTAACAAGGAAAAAGACAAGTACAAAAAAGAAAGCTAAACAAATTAAACAGATAATCACACAAATTCAAACAATATCCAAACACAAAGCGCACGCACTCCCCGGCAGCGGCGCCAAAATTTGATCGGAGTGTCGCGCTCCGGTCAAAGATAATATTTATATGCCCTAATTACCCTTAACAAATAGCTAGTGGTAGCAAGGGGTCGAACCACGAAGAGTATGTGGTTTGTGTATGGATTTGACTGAATTATAAAGAATTGTCACAATTATGAAGCTTGCTAAAGTATTTTTGTATTTTCGTTTAATGGAGAGATATGATTTTTAACTAAATGAATTGATGCGAATGGTTAACAACTACTAATTAACGATTGCAAGAAAAATGGTTACTAGAACAATAATGATAAAAAGGAATCACACCCGGTTTCGGTAATTGTTAACCTAGGATTTCTACAAGTTTTAGTTTCAACTCAAATGCATTCGATTAACGGATTTAGTGTACCGTGACTTAGGTGCTACTAGTTATCAACGCCCCGAAGAACGGACAAAAAGACACTTTGTAATCAACACAAGTAAATCCTAACAACGACAACGTACAATTACATATCACCGTTTCGCAAAGTCATAACTTTTAACATCGTTCGACAATTCACGAATTCGTAACAAATGTAATACTATTGTCAAAAGTTTCAAAAACCAAATACAAATTGTCACTAAGATGAAACAAGAACAAATTGAAACCCTAAAATTAACAACTACCTACACCGGGGTGAAACCGAGATGATTAGCCGCTCATGGTTGATGTAACTTGATCACCGGATGCTTGGAATGCGGATGGAGTCATCTTGAAGCTTGTAGGATGAAGGATTGATGGAGAATTAGGGTTTATGGAATAATGATGGTGAGAAGGATGATGGATTGGATGAATTAGGGTTTTGATGGTGAATTGGGGATGAAATTGTGATTCCGTTGTGTAGATGATAGATGATGGAATGGTTGGTGATAGATGGGTGAGTTTTAGGCTCCAAGATCACTTTCAAACTTCAAAGCAATGTGTAACTCCCGAAATTGATGACCAACAACCCTCAAGATTCGTTCCAAGACCAAGGAATAAACAAAATTCGCGACAGCATATAGGGAAGCCGTCGCCGACGGCTTGATGTCCCGTCGGCGACGGTGTGTAGATGTTTAATTTGATCCGACGGCTTAACACGCTGTCTACGGTCAAATCAGGCGACGGCATTTACACATACCGTCGGCGACGGCCCATATGGGCGTCGGCGACGGTGCCCAGATGCCTGACTTTCGGTTTCGTCCATTTCTTGAGTCCGGTTGACCCGTTTCGCGTCCCGGTGGTTCCGTTTTTGCTCCGGTGACCCGTAAAGCTTCCGAAAAGCTCCTTAAACTCTGCTAGATCTGCAAAATACATATCTAATCAAAAGTAGGCTATTCGAAACTAAAACTTATGCAATAACATCAAATTAAGCAATTACAAGCACCGGTTTTCGACCACGTATCAATATGACAAATCCCGTTATTGCACTATACACATGGTTATGTGTGGGTGTTGTGGGTAACGACTGAATCTGATGATTGTTAACTTACCCTTTGGAGGTTTGTTAATGCAAGAACGAGTTGAACAATGAACGAGTCACAAAGCTTTGAATGTTATTAACGAGACGACCATATATAAGTTTTCACAATTAAAACGAGGACGATTTAAAAGATTTAAACGAGTAAACGATTTGGGAACGATGTTAAACGATTTGGGTAAACGATTGGTTTATGACTAGTGTTTAGATAACGGGACGGGTGTAATGTGGTGGAAACATGGTAGATACGCCACTGGTACTTCTTATATATAAGTGTTTTCAACATATTACATGTCGTGGCGTTATTTAGTTCACTTGGTTAAACGATACTGAAACAATGTCACTCAACGATGTTTTCGAAATAATGTACGAGTTTTATTAACGAGTTTATACGAGATATTTTACAAGATGGTTTTCTAAAAACAAAAAGCTTTTGGGTTAAGAATCATGGTTACGAAATTTTATAAATTTTAATCATCTCGATTTGAGTTGGTTAATCATGTTGCAATATTATACACATTTTAAAAACAAGGTTTTCGAGGTATTGCAATATAAGAATACAAGCCATGATTCCGATACTCTTATAAAACCTATGTACTCGCCAGCATTTCTTTGCTGACTTTGTTTTTACATATGTTTCAGGTGTTGTTGCTTGATTGATGTTCTAGGATGCATGCGTCACATAGGATCTGGACGAGGCCTTAGTGACATAATATCTATGATAGACGATATAAAACTTGTTGTTCTATGTTAAAACAATGTTAATGTTTAATATTATCAATAAAACGAAACACTTTTTGTATCCATGTTACAACACTCCCCGACGTTTCCGCCACGCTTTGTTGTTTTACGTGGTCGGGGTGTGACAGTGGTGGTTGTGGGTGGTGGCTGGAGGTGGCAGTGGTGGTTGTGGTGGTGAATGGCGGTGGCAGTGGTGGTTGTGGGTGGTGGCTGGAGGTGGCAGTGGTGGTTGTGGTGGTGAATGGCGGTGGCAGTGGTGGCAGGGGGTAATATCACAGAGTGCACAAAATACAGGGGGTAATATGAAAGGGCATTATAGTCATTTCAAGTCATAGTCAACAGATTAGTCAACAAATTTGAGGTCGGGGGGTAAGGTTGCGACATAACAGCAAACAGTGGGGGGTAAAATTGCAATTATTTCCTTAGGGGGGTAGACATGCCAATGACCCCTAACCTCAGGGGGTAAAATTGCAGTTTACTCTACTCTGTATGTTGCATCAATACCGATGGTCCGGTATGATACGATATCGTTAAAAGTCACGAACTGGTATTGTACCGTATAGGTTATGTACCTAAATTTAACTAAATTCAAAAGTGAATATTGTACTATATATGTTCGGTTGGTACTGGTATACGGTACAAAATTTCTCACCCCTAGTCCACTATTAGGCCATGTGTAGTCATAAAGTCATTTGTGAGACGTTATACGACAAGTTACGAAACACGTAAGAGATGGGTTTTATATAACTTGAGTGTGTAGTGAGGATATATATGTATGGGGCTTTATGTAACGCCCCAAAAATCCGAATGTTAATATTTGTCGGGTGTTCCTATATGACACGTCATGAAATAAATAACTAGGCTATTTAACCTAGTTAAGGGTATGATCACAAGTATTAAATGATGAAGTAAGTGTCAGCTATGTTTTAGAGGCAAACCCGGGGGGCTAAAGTGGAACAAATGAAAGATTATTTCTAAATAAAAGATCACCACACACACATAAACACACATACGTGTGTGTTCTGGAAAGATCGAGCAGGGGCTCTCAAGAGCCCCAAAACCCTAGTTCTTCAAAAGCTTCAATTTGAAGAAGGAATCAAGGCCCAACTTCACAACCGAACATGAATTAGTGATCACCGTCACAAGGGGATCGTAAGGTATGTCTTAAATCAAAGATTGGTGATCATGTGTAAAGTGGGTTATGTTCTAATCCGTAAGTTAATGTGAAATTGATTATGTATATGGGTTGGAATCATCAAATAGAGCATAGGTTATGGATGGTTTGTGTTAATTTGGTGATTTGAGGTGAAACCCACTTGTTTAGGTAAGGATGATGACTTGAATGATCATCCATGTGCAATTATTATTGATTGTTGATGAAATATGATGATTTCTTGTTAGTTAAATTGAAAGAAATGTGGTGATGATATGTTTGATGCTTATGTGTGAGTGATATATGTTGATTAGGGGTAGTATTTGATGAGTTATGTATGAGTTTAGAAGATTTATGCATGAATTAGTTGTACGTTATGCTTAAAAGGTGGTACACATATCAAGCGTATGATGAAATGTATATAGTGTCGTCCGTATAGTCGATTATGATGTTACGAGTATATGATGAAAGTCGATAGTTAAATATGGTTAATAGTTGACTCTTGAAAGTCAACTAAGTATAAGAAACATGATTTGACTCGTTGTCGTAAAGGTAGGATTATAGGAAGTCGTATGATACGTGTTATGGCAATCCGTGTTAAATGTAATGATATGATGAGTTACATGAGTTTAAAAGAATATGGATATGATTACATGAGTTATGTTTGTTAGAAATGACTAATGAAAGCTAAGTGTGAAATATGCGGTTAATATGATTGTTAACATGTACAAATGAGCGTGCTAATAAGAACGTGATTGTGATGAAATGAAAGTATAGGAATCACGTCGAGACGGGCTCAAGCATGAGGTGTTAACGGGTCAAGAAGAGGCAAGGAATCGGATACGGGCACGGACGCCTAAGGTAAGTGATTTCCGTAATCACTTCTTAGTTCGATTAAGTAATAGAGCGTTTTAATTAATTAAACATGATGTTTGAGGTCAAATATGTGTTAAAGTCCTTCGTCGTAAATGATGGGATTAAAGTTGACCAAAATGCCCTGGATGGGTATTTTGGGGCAAGCGATCTTAAAAGTAGTTTAGAAACAAGTTATTCGATTAGTGTAATGTACTGGACAAGTATGGAAGTGGGGATTTTGGTTTGGTTAGTCGTAGACCAATTAATGCGCAAATACCCTTAACGGGTCAAAATAAGCATATGAACGATAATGTGTTAAGAGGATGCAAGACATCCAAGAATTTAGTAATTTATGATAGACGTCACTGATATTATTATGTTTATAAGAGGTTATGGTAGAATGAACAAGTTATGTTGATATATGCATGAACGGGTCGAAACGGTAAAAGGGTAATAAGCCGAAGAGTTAAAAGTCTGAAATTTTGTTAAGTCGGATGTTGGATTTTAGTTTCATTAGATGGAGAATTAAATTACGGACGTGTAGGAAAAAGAATCGGGTAAAACGGAGCAAAAACGAGAGAGTTATGCTCGTTTCCGTAAAACCGGATCGTGCTGAAAATATGCAGCAACCAGCTGCGATGTTTCTGCTGATTTAGGGGGTCGCGTAGCGCGACGGCCCGTCGCGTCGCGCGACGGCCCGTCGCGTCGCGCGACGGGTCATGTTTCTTCGAAAATCGTTTTCGTGCCTCGTTTTGCCTTGGGAACTCGCTTAAATGCGTTTTAAGTTACGTACGACTAGTTTAACTTACGTTTTTATGAATTTAAGTGTATGAAAGCATGTATGTATCTACGTGGGTATGTTTATAAGTATGCGATCAAGAATAAGCGGATATACGATGGTATGTATGAGAGTAGGTGTAACACCCTTATTTAAAAAGCTAAATTTATTGATAATATACTTTGCATATCATGCCAAAATTTATACTTTAAAGAAGTTACATGAACAGAAATGTTAAAGCTAGACATAACATTCACCATTTGATCCTACGAAAACGTATTCAAGAAGACATTACAATTTGTTTACAAAAGATTTAAAACAAAAGTTTAATTGCGGAAGCGTAGATTTGTGTGTTCGGTTCTTCATCAATGGCTTGACCATCACCCGTAAGAAACACCTTGATACCTGAAGTTCAAATCTTTAAAATATTAGATTTGACACTATTATATAGCTCATAATAATAAAATCCAACATTAAAATCAAGAAAATAAAATAATAATATGTTTCCTGGTTGTACCGTAACTTACGGTGTGACCGTAAGTTACGGTGGATTATGAAGGCTCCTGGTCACCGTAAACCAGGAGACTTTCACCGTAAACATATGTTCACTACCGTAAATTACGGTAGTACCGTAATTTACGGTAGAAGCTGGAAATCCAACTATTGTTTTGTTTTGTTTGTAGAACCCAAAACCCAATCTTCGGATTTTACTTTCTACAACATATACAATTGAATTCTCATATTTTTATCATTCTATTAATAACCTATATCAAGGATTATAACCAACTTTTGACCCATTATCTTATATAGCGACATCAACGCTTTATTCCATGGCATCCTTTACTCTAAATTTCAAGTATACATTATATAAACATCCAATCTACTAAATGTAACGGGTCAAGTTACATACCTTAGCGCACGCCCTTCAACCGTGAATCCCCACCGGCTTGTCCACTTGATGTTCCGGTATCTTGTCCTATAGAGTTCAATTCAATACATGTTTAGAACTCTTTTCATATCATAATTCGCATAATACACCGGACATCATGATTATGCGTTAAAACTCGAAATTTCAATTTTTAAGCCTTCATAGAGGCATTTCAACAAACACTTCATATGCAGAATTTTTATATCTTTAGAATCTCAACTTCTTAGCTTGCTAATTAACTAACTTGACAACAATAGAGTCCACCTATAGTGTTTTAAGCATCATATCTTTCTGGAATCACTTTCAACAATCAAATTACACTAGAATAACCCTTCTTAACCCTAGTGTTCATCAACATCATGTAAAACCCATAACCTACCTTCAAGGTGTTCATCCAATTTTCTGAAATTGGACATGATTTCATATGTAGTTGTCTAGGTTTCACTTCTAGACACTACATTATCTCTAATCAAATCAAACAACACACATGCAACATCAAATCTTAGATTTCAAAAATCATGAGAATTTCAAACAAAGGATTAACACGAATTTTTACATACCTTATGATCCTCTTGTGACGAGGATCGATAATCTAAACTCGGATTTCGTTTTGGATTAGAATTGCATCTTCAATTTTAGAGTTTTGTGAGATTAGGGTTCTTGGATTGGGGGTGTCGCCCCCTGCTTCTTTCTGGTCGACCAACACCTCAAATTGAGGTGTTTGGTTTATTTTTTATTTTTTTATTTGTTCCATTTAGTTAAGTTTTCAATTTAAACAACTATGGTCCCTCAACTTTGTTCAACATATAGTTTGGTAGCTTTTAATCAAGTTATAAGCTATTTCTAGACTAGTTAACTAACTAGGTTAAAACTCTTAGTTAGTAAACTCCCATTTATTTATGCTTTATAATTCCGATAATGTCTTATATTTTCGGGGTGTTACAAGTCCACCCCTCTTAAAAAGGGTTTCGTCCCCGAAACCAAGGTACGTACCAAATAGCGTAGGATGAAGACGTCGCATCCCCTCTTCGGACTCCCATGTAATGTCCGAACCTTTTCTATGCTCCCATTTAACCTTGACTTGTTCAATTTGCTTATTTCGTAAACGTTTGACCTTTCTGTCTAAAATTTCAACCGGTCTTACCACATAATTTAGACTATTATCCACTTCGATATCATCGTAATGGATATAGGTCGTTTCGTCTGCTAGGCACTTTCTTAATTGAGATACGTGAAACATGCCATGGATCCCACTCAGCTCCTCCGGTAGTTCAAGACGGTAAGCTACCTTGCCAGCTCTTCCGATAATTTTAAATGGCCCGATAAACCTTGGGCTTAACTTCCCCTTCTTTCTAAATCTAATAACACCTTTCCATGGGGACACTTTTAGCATGACCATGTCACCGACTTGAAATTCAATTGGCCTTTTCCTTTTATCAACATACGCCTTTTGTCTGTCTTGGGCCGCTTTCAAGTGTGCCCGAACTTTATCGATCTTTTCGTTCGTGGCTCGTACTATGTCTTGGTGGGCGAGTTCACGTGGACCCACTTCACCCCAACAAACCGGGGTTCGACACTTCCTACCGTAAAGCAGTTCGTATGGTGCCATTTTAATACTAGATTGGTAACTGTTGTTATACGAAAACTCAACTAACGGTAGGTGAACATCCCAACTGCCTCCAAAGTCGATTATACACGCCCGTAGCATGTCTCCCAATATTTGTATCGTTCTTTCACTTTGTCCATCCGTTTGAGGATGGTACGCAGTGCTTATGAACAATTTGGTCCCCATTTGTTCTTGGAAATCACGCCAGAAGTTCGAAGTAAACCGGGTATCCCTATCGGACACGATGGACACCGGCACTCCATGACGTGCTATGATTTCATTGGTATAGACTTCTGACATCTTTTCTGACGTGTAAGTCTCACGAATCGGAATGAAGTGAGCACTTTTCGTCAATCTATCCACCACTACCCATATGGCATCAAAACCCTGATTCGTCTTAGGCAGTTTAGTTAGCAGGTCCATTGTAATATGTTCCCACTTCCAAACCGGAATTTCTAACGGTTGGAGTTTACCATATGGTTTCTGGTGCTCCGCCTTGACTTGTAAACATGTCAAGCATTTCTCCACATACTTCGCTGCATCCCTCTTCATTCCGGGCCACCAATAATTTTGTTTCAAATCATTGTACATCTTGGTCGCACCCGGATGAATTGAATAACGGGATTTATGAGCTTCATCAAGTAGAAGCGCCTTTACTCCACAGGTATGTGGGACCCATATCCTTCCGGATCGAGTCTTCAACCCATGATTCCCATCCGTCAAATCTTTCAATTGACCAATTATTCTTTCTTTCTTCCAATTCTCTTCTTTCACTGCTTCTAACTGCGCCTCTCGAATACGTTCAAGTATACCCGAGGTCACCACGAGTTGCATTGACCTCACTCGTATTGGGACATAGTCCGCTTTTCGACTTAGAGCGTCCGCTACCACGTTTGCTTTTCCGGGGTGATAATGTATCTCACAGTCGTAGTCCTTCACCGTCTCTAGCCATCGCCTTTGCCGCATATTCAACTCCTTCTGATCGAAGAAGTATTTCAAACTTTTGTGATCGGTGAATATGGTGCACTTTACCCCATACAAGTAATGTATCCATATTTTTAATGCAAACACTACCGCTGCCAATTCGAGATCGTGCGTGGGGTATTTCTTCTCGTGCATCTTCAATTGTCTCGAGGCATAGGCTATTACCTTGCCCCGTTGCATCAACACGCAACCGAGCCCCGATAACGAAGCATCCGAATAGACCACCATGTCTTCGACTCCGTCCGGCAATGTCAGTACCGGAGCTTGAGTTAGCCTTTCTTTTAGCGTCCGAAACGCTTTTTCTTGATCGACTCCCCAAACAAACTTTGCTTTCTTTTGGGTTAGCTTTGTTAGCGGCGATGCAATTTTGGAGAAATTCTGAATGAATCTCCTATAATATCCAGCAAGCCCCAAAAAGCTTCTAATTTCAGAAGGGTTCTTCGGGGGATTCCATTTTGACACCGCCTCTATCTTTGACGGATCCACCAAAACTCCATTGGCACTTATGACATGACCGAGAAATTGTACCTCTCGTAACCAAAAGGCACATTTAGAAAATTTTGCATAAAGCTTCTCTCGTCTAAGTGTCTCTAACACTTCTTGCAAGTGGCGTGCGTGTTCGGCTTCACTTTTCGAATACACCAAGATATCATCGATAAACACGATGACCGACTTATCCAACATTGGCTTGCAAACCCGGTTCATGAGGTCCATGAATGCCGCGGGCGCATTTGTTAGCCCAAATGACATCACGAGAAATTCGTAATGTCCGTATCTTGTGCGAAAAGCCGTCTTCGGCACATCTTCTTCTTTGACCTTTAGTTGGTGATACCCCGACCTAAGGTCAATTTTTGAGAACCAACTTGCGCCTTGTAGTTGGTCAAATAAGTCGTCTATCCTCGGGAGCGGGTATCGGTTCTTTACCGTGAGTTTGTTTAACTCCCGATAATCGATACACATGCGCATACTCCCGTCCTTCTTTCTCACAAACAACACCGGTGCGCCCCAAGGAGACACACTCGGCCTTATGAATCCTTTATCAAGCAAATCTTGAATTTGGGACATCAGCTCTTGTAATTCCGACGGTGCAAGTCGGTACGGGGCTTTTGCCACAGGTTTCGCGCCCGGAATCAATTCGATCCCGAACTCTACTTCCCGTTCAGGCGGTATCCCCGGTAAATCTTCCGGAAAAACATCTTCATAATCCCGTACTATCGGTACATCTCCAATCTTCCGTGATTCTTTCTCGGTCTCATTTGCATAAATTATGAATGCCTTGCATCCTCGCTTCATGAGCTTGTGAGCTTTCAACATCGAACATACTATGGGGTTGCCTCGTTTTTCGCCATAAATGGTGACGTGTTTTCCGCTCGGAGATGTTAGTTTTATCTCTTTGCGAAAACACACGACCTTTGCATGGTATTGAGATAGCCAATCCATCCCCACGACTACTTGGAATTCTCCCATCGACATCGGGATTAGATTTATCAAATATTCTTCATCGTCGATGCTCAGTTTGCAATTTTCACATACATCACAAACAATAAAGCTTTTGTTATTACCTATCTCTACTTCTAAAGGCACATGTAATTTTGTTAAAATAAAGGAAGGATGTCGAATAAACCCGTATGAAACAAAGGATTTATTCGCACCCGTATCAAATAACACGTGTGCGGGAATTGAATTTACAGCAAATATACCTGAGACCACGTCAGGTTCAATCTTTGCTTCTGCGGCAGTTAGTTGGAAAGATCTTGCCTTTGCTTTCGGGGCTTCACCTTTCGATTCTTGCCCATCTTTCTTTCCAACCAGTTCCGGGCATTCCGACTTTTTGTGACCCGTTCGATAACAATTGTAACAAACCGTCACCTTCTCCGGGCATGACATAGCCATATGTCCCGTTTTCTTGCATATGGGACAAGGCTTATCCTTGTAACGACATTCGCCCTTATGATTCTTCCCACAAATTTTGCAACCTGATGTACTACCTTTAGCATCTGATTTCTTTGCGGATTCATTCGTCCTTGCTTTCTTGGCAGGGCTTGGATTCACATCTTGTGCCCTTCATTCACCCCGTTCTATACTCTTCTTCAATTCAATCTCCCTTTCCCGAGCAACATTGACAATCTCGGTAAGGGTCTCAAACTTTGAAGGGGTTATGAATTCTCTATACTCCGCGCTTAGCATGTTATGATAATAATAGACCTTTTGCTCTTCATTTGTTATCAAATCATCACAGAACTTCATCTTGTCCATAAACATCCCCGTGATCTTGTCTATGGATTCACCTTTGTGTCTGAGTTGCATGAACTCTTCCTTAATCTTGTTTATGACCGCTTTGGGACTATGGTGTTTAAGAAACGGCGTCTTAAACTCCTCCCAAGTCATGGCCTTAGCCGCTTCACTTCCAATCTCCTTCTTTTTGTTGTCCCACCAATCTTTCGCTTGATTCCTTAGTTGACCCGTACCAAAAGCTACGTAGTCTTCTTCGTCACAATGGGTTCTCTCGAATACCCCTTCGATGTCACTTAGCCATCGTTGGCACACTATTGGGTCAACCTCCCCATTATATGTTGGTGGCTTACAAGCCATGAATTCCTTGTATGAACAAGGCTTTCGTCCTCCACGCTTTTCCTTTGTTACATTTGAATCATCTTCCAGTTTCTTGATTCTATCTTCTACTATTGATAAAACCGTGTTTTGGATTTTATCAATAAAGCCCGACAAACTGTTTTCGATCGCCTTTCCAACCTCTTCGGCAATCACTTCCCTCACTTGTTCGGTGACTCTTGGCACCGCATTATCATTGTCTCCATCAGCCATCTCGATTTCTGAAATGTTTACATAGATTGTTAAACATTCCATTTATAATACCTGCTTTACTTGTTTTGATTTAATCAAGTTCATAACTTGATTTAATCATTCTTGTTTCGATTCAATCAAGTTCGCAACTTGATTTGATCATTCTTGTTTCGATTCAATCAAGTCCGTAACTTGATTTGATCATTCTTGTTTCTATTCAATCAAGTCCGTAACTTGATTTGATCATTCTTGTTTCTATTCAATCAAGTCCGTAACTTGATTTGATCATTCTTGTTTCTATTCAATCAAGTCCGTAACTTGATTTGATCATTCTTGTTTCATGCATTTCTTGTTTTTGAGTGAGCTTACACACTCTTTTCATGCATATTGTTCATTTCTCATTCTATACATAGTACATAATTTATTAACAAATAAGCTAGTTCTTACCGGACGATCGATCAAGCTTGAACCGAACACTTATTGACAACCATGAGCTCTGATTACCAACTTGTAACACCCTTATTTAAAAAGCTAAATTTATTGATAATATACTTTGCATATCATGCCAAAATTTATACTTTAAAGAAGTTACATGAACAGAAATGTTAAAGCTAGACATAACATTCACCATTTGATCCTACGAAAACGTATTCAAGAAGACATTACAATTTGTTTACAAAAGATTTAAAACAAAAGTTTAATTGCGGAAGCGTAGATTTGTGTGTTCGGTTATTCATCAATGGCTTGACCATCACCCGTAAGAAACACCTTGATACCTGAAGTTCAAATCTTTAAAATATTAGATTTGACACTATTATATAGCTCATAATAATAAAATCCAACATTAAAATCAAGAAAATAAAATAATAATATGTTTCCTGGTTGTACCGTAACTTACGGTCACACCGTAAGTTACGGTGGATTATGAAGGCTCCTGGTCACCGTAAACCAGGAGACTTTCACCGTAAACATATGTTCACTACCGTAAATTACGGTAGTACCGTAATTTACGGTAGAAGCTGGAAATCCAACTATTGTTTTGTTTTGTTTGTAGAACCCAAAACCCAATCTTCGGATTTTACTTTCTACAACATATACAATTGAATTCTCATATTTTTATCATTCTATTAATAACCTATATCAAGGATCAAACCGTTATAATCCGGAACATTACCATATCTTGTTTGATTGTTCGACCCGTTAGCTCGTCTACGGAAATCCCTTCCTTATGACGACTACCAACGAATTATAACCAACTTTTGACCCATTATCTTATATAGCGACATCAACGCTTTATTCCATGGCATCCTTTACTCTAAATTTCAAGTATACATTATATAAACATCCAATCTACTAAATGTAACGGGTCAAGTTACATACCTTAGCGCACGCCCTTCAACCGTGAATCCCCACCGGCTTGTCCACTTGATGTTCCGGTATCTTGTCCTATAGAGTTCAATTCAATACATGTTTAGAACTCTTTTCATATCATAATTCGCATAATACACCGGACATCATGATTATGCGTTAAAACTCGAAATTTCAATTTTTAAGCCTTCATAGAGGCATTTCAACAAACACTTCATATGCAGAATTTTTATATCTTTAGAATCTCAACTTCTTAGCTTGCTAATTAACTAACTTGACAACAATAGAGTCCACCTATAGTGTTTTAAGCATCATATCTTTCTGGAATCACTTTCAACAATCAAATTACACTAGAATAACCCTTCTTAACCCTAGTGTTCATCAACATCATGTAAAACCCATAACCCACCTTCAAGGTGTTCATCCAATTTTCTGAAATTGGACATGATTTCATATGTAGTTGTCTAGGTTTCACTTCTAGACACTACATTATCTCTAATCAAATCAAACAACACACATGCAACATCAAATCTTAGATTTCCAAAATCATGAGAATTTCAAACAAAGGATTAACACGAATTTTTACATACCTTATGATCCTCTTGTGACGAGGATTGATAATCTAAACTCGGATTTCGTTTTGGATTAGAATTGCATCTTCAATTTTAGAGTTTTGTGAGATTAGGGTTCTTGGATTGGGGGTGTCGCCCCCTGCTTCTTTCTGGTCGACCAACACCTCAAATTGAGGTGTTTGGTTTATTTTATTTTTTTTATTTGTTCCATTTAGTTAAGTTTTCAATTTAAACAACTATGGTCCCTCAACTTTGTTCAACATATAGTTTGGTAGCTTTTAATCAAGTTATAAGCTATTTCTAGACTAGTTAACTAACTAGGTTAAAACTCTTAGTTAGTAAACTCCCATTTATTTATGCTTTATAATTCCGATAATGTCTTATATTTTCGGGGTGTTACAGTAGGCATGTATGAGTTTAGTATGATGCACGTAGGGTGGTAAGTATTTAAATATGTATAATGTCATGAGTGTACGTAATGATGTTGGTATGTGTACATGTAGATACGTATTTAATGATGGCGATGTGTGTATATGTAAGTATGCATGTAAATTGGTATGTATGTGCGTGAGTATGTATGCAAGTAGGTATGTATGCATGTGTGTAAGTATGTATATATGGAGTTAATATGTACGAAGTTTAGGTATGTATGCAAGTCTTTCGGCATGATTAAGTGTTTACGTTGTTTATTCGTGTACCTGGAATTATAAGTGAAATGCAGGAATAACAAAGAAGTCTCATCACAGATGGTGTGACAGGATGGAAAAGCTGGGATGTAAAGAGTTAACGAAACGAGAAGTAAACGTGAAAACCTTGTAGGTAATAATGCGTACTAATGTTGTGAATTTTATGTGGTGAACGCAGGTAGTACCAGTCATGAGGATAACCAAGGATCGGAGATCGAGGATCGAGTCACAAGATAGATTGTACGGGAGTGTTGAGTGCGTAATGGAGTGAAGCTAGGTTATGGCTTCTTATTGAAAATAAGTATACTAAAATGTATTTATTGTGAAAGAATTAATCTTAAAAAAAAAGAATTTATGTGCGTCAAGGTGTTTGTAACGAAAGAAATTTTTATGGTACGATTTTCCGCTGCGATTTTTATCAAATACATATTAGGGTCTTACACTTTATATATATATGTATGTATATATATATGTGTGTGTGTGTGAGTGGGGAAGAATGGGTCACGCCGTGAAAATTTTCGCGAGGAGGAGGGATTTTCAGCACATGACGCCCCCCGTAATGGTGTTCATGGGGCGCTATGGGAGGGGTAGGCGTGATATAGAGCCTCATTACGGATGGTCTTAGTGACAATTAAACTGATTATACGGACAATATATGTGAATTTATATACAAAATGAGTTCCCTCGGTCCTCATTCACCGAATTAGTTTTTTGATATGATTTTTATTGTTTGAACGGTAAGAGAATGTCTAATAATGGTAAGGATCAAATAGAAAGATTATTTTGGCTTGAAAGGATATGAATCAATAGGATTATGACATGTGGCAAAATTTAAAATAAAGAGTAATGGTATTTTAACCAATTTTACCCAATCTTCTCCCTTCTTCTTCTCTCTGTAACTTAAAAACCCACTATCTTCAACCTTTTCTTCACTTTCTATCTCAATAATTAATATATTATAGTGCGATTTTCGTCACCAATCAATGATTCAAACACCCAATCAACGTGTTCTTTAACTTTTTTGAAGAAACCCTGTTTAATTTCACACATATCTCATTTTTGCTGTGATTTTGAAGCGAATCACTCGATTCGTTCGATTTGATCGCTGATAAGTGTTTCTAACATTCAAATTCCGTCAATCGGTGAAGAAATATGAAGAAATCGGCTTCAATCTATGTAAGAAATTTTTGAATTGCATTTTTACGATCTAGGTTTTTGAATTGAGTCATTGCGTTATACAAAGTAATCTTGGCGGGGGTCCGGGGGCAGCGCCCCTGGGAGCAGGGTCCAAGGGGCAGAGCCCCTGGCTGGGGAAATTGCCTCATTTCGTAGACAGTTTTTGATCTTCTACTTCCTGGTTCAGACAATTCACAGACAAAACATACTCTGGTTCAATGTGTTTTAGAGAGAACACTTTCTTTTGTGTTTTTAGGCCATTGCGTTTTAGAAAAACACATTTTTGAAGTGTTTTTTATCCATTGCATTTTAGGTAAACACATTTTTATGTGTCTTCAGTCCATTGCGTTTAGAAAGTACACTTTCTTTTGTGTTTTTAGGCCATTGCGTTTTAGAAATAAAACATTTCTTTGTGTTTTCTTGCCATTGCATTTTAGAAATAAGACATTTCTTTGTGTTCTTTGTGTATTGCGTTTTAGGTAAAACACATTTTTATGTGTTTTCAGTCCATTGCGTTTTACGTTACTGGGTTTTCGAAATTTTTTTTTTCGAAAATATAGCAATAGTATACTCGTTTTAAAGATAAAAAGCGCTCGTTTTTTTTTTGTGCAATTTTTAGAAAAAAGTAATGTCGTATGAAAAAGTTATTTTTAAAAAATGTGGGGGGGGGGGGGAATTGGAGGAGAGAGAAACTATTGTTCTGGATTGACTAGAATGCACTTACACAAACTCACGCGTCTTTTTTTTCCTCTTCAATTTCACTCATTTAATCTTGGCACTTGATTAAATTAATTGATGGTCAAGATTACTTCCTAGCCCAAGACGAACGGTACGATAAAGCACTGTCTAATAAGGGTACTGATTTAGTTTTCGAACATCTGAAAAATTCAGTATTACTGGTGCATATCGACGAACCGCTTTATACCAATGTTAAATTTTGAATTTTAATTTAAGCGATAATAGTGAATTCCGTCTTTTAAACAATTGTGAACGTGATGCATTTAACACTCCAATGCTATAAACTTATTGTAAACTTTTATTTTATATAACTATTGGAAAATTGATTTTTGATTATGAAATTACGTAGTTTAAGATTATTTTATGAGTTGAAGATGTATTTTTATAAAATTATGAGATTGACTAGTCACTCCATTAAACCGTATGATACAACCGCTTACAAACCCAGTCTAATACGATATAAAAACTTATAAACATTGCATGTGAGCATAAAGGGTAAATGAAACACATCACATTTAAATTCATTGTCGTATCCAAACATACGTGATGAAAATTAATAAGCAGAATAACCACTTGGATAAAGCATGGCACGTCCACATCGATTAGTCTTTCGATAGCCGTCAAAGAAAAGTAGTCTTTCGGTAATATGATATAGATATGTTTTTTTGACTCGTATTGAAAAAAATGCTTATATCTATAAAGTGATTAGGATGTTAAATTTATACTAATCATATATAGTAGCGTATAAAACCATCACTAGTGCTCTAGTGGTGGCCACGGGTATTTAAGTTCCACTTATGGTGGGCCCGGGTGAGTTTTCCCCTCAAGGTCTCAAGTTTGAGTTTTGGTGATAGGGGTTTCTCATTGATGGTTTAAATTGGGGATCTATTGTGCGAGGGGGCTCTCTAGCGCGGACCCGGTTAAGACAACGTATGCTAGACCTCCCGACATTCGCGAATAATTCACACCTTTCAAAAAAAAAAAAAAAATAGTAGCGTATGCGTTTTCTGTTTTTTTTGTCTCGTAGTGTAAATTTTATCTTTCCTTGAATATTTTCATGTAGTGTAGGTATTAAATTTTGTGAGTCCACCTCCCCTGATTTTTATCAAAAATTAAGTTTAAGATCCGTCAATATATGCGTTAGTGTTTATTCCGTAAACGTGTGTGTGCAATGTGAAACCAATAATAAAAAAGGGTTATTGGATTTTAATAATCCGAAGTTTCACCCGTTGACCACTAATAATCCCAACTTCAATAATTCCATGTAACAATCCCAACTTGTAAGATTTTGTCCCCCAATGATCCTTTGCTAACTGGGTTATAACCCAGTTAGTTTTTTGCTGACGTGGTTGGCTGATGACGTGGGCACAACTTTGTTATTTGTTGACTTGTCTGCTTATGTGGCACCATCACCACCTCCACTTCCTCCTCCTCCACTGCCACCACCATCTCCTCCAGCCACCACCATCATCTACCACCATCACCCACCATCATCACCTCCGACCACCTCCACCCACCACCATCACCACCTCCACCTCCTCCACCACCACTGCCATCTCCACCAACACCGCCGTCAACTCCACCCACCACCACTGCCATTCCGCCACCACCTACCATCGCCATCTCAGATCTATCCCCACCTTTGTCACCTGACCGACAACCACCCCCTATCGGCGGTTCTCAAACTTGACCTAACCGTCACCGATGAAGGATCCAGAACCGTGGGAATAGGATTAATTCCATGGTTGTTGTTGAAGCAGAGGTCGACATGGTGGAGCAGATGTCGATGTGGTGGAGCGGAAATAGGGTTAATTCCATTGTTGTAGCAGAGGTTCTGATTTCATTGGAGATCGAAAAATTGTGGGAATGGATGGTAGGTGGTGGTCGGAGGGGATTGAAGATGGTGGTTGTGCAGCTGGGTGGTCGGAGGGGGTTGAACATGGTGGTTGTGCGGTGGGAGTTGGGTGGTTGTTGTGGTAGTGAGGTAGTGGAGTGGTGGTGGTGAAGATGGTGAGTGTTTGTGTATGTGTATATATAATTAAAAAATATATTTTTTTCATATCAATATCCACATCATCTTCCACATAATGAACCAGCTTATTTTTTTACACATCAGCGTCCACGTCAGCATCCACATCATCAAAAACTAACCCAGTTAGCAAAGGATCATTTGGGGGCCAAAATCTTACAAGTTGGGATTGTTACATAGAATATTTGAAGTTGGGATTATTAGTGGCCAACAGGTGAAACTTCGGATTATAAAATCCAATAATCCTAATAAAAATGACGAAAATGATAATGATAACATATTAGTACAAATAAATAGATAGAATTATAATTTAATTATGACTATATGTAAGGCCAGAGGGTGTGGGGGCGCCACCCCCGCCAACTCATCATCTATAGCGTCCTGGGGCGCTATACCTCCACACCCTCGGATTTAAAGAGGGGCGCTATAGGAGGGGCTCCATCATGGTAACGAGGGAGAAGGGCTTTATCAGGTGGGGCCCACTTTATTTAAACCAATTAAATCTTTTTTTTAATTTTGTTTAATAGGGGTCTCCATCCACACCATGCAAATTAAAGGGGGCTCCATGGCTGAGGTGGATCCTAGGTGGCGCTAATGTGGCCTGATAAAGCCCCTAGGGGGCTCCAACCACACCCTACAGCCTAATTAAAATCTTATTATGACCAATAATTATTATTTATTATATATAAATTAAATCAAATAGGTTGTTAAAAGATGAAGAAACACTAAGTCTAATCCACAGAGTATAGGCTCGTAATGTCTCGACCAAGGGTTATCTCTTAATCTCTTCCCTAGATCAACGTAAGCTGGAATCTTCCTAGTGTGAAACAACACCGTTAACTTGTCATGTGGATAAGTATTATTCTTTCCAGAAACAAAGAAAACAAGTGTGTGTTTAGAGTGAGAAAGCAGGAAATCGGATCTTTAAACCTTTGGTGAAGAGCGTATTTATAGCTGTCACGACCCCCGACCCGGTGTGACCCGTTTCAGGAGCCGCGGGACAGAAATCCCGTGGTATTTATTTAATTGAGTTTAACAGCGGAAGTTTATCATCAGGATCGTTTAAAGCTAAATTTTCCCGATTTATTTTATTTCACAATTCGGGATAAAACCCCGATAATTTACAATATTATGTTTTTTACTATGAAATTGTGATATTACAAAATTTATTTCTTTATTTTATAATGAGCCACTATCTTAAGCTTGAAATGCTCCCCAGCACTTTTCCTGAATTACAACAGATCACCTGAAACATGTTTGAAAAAGGTTTTGTCAGCGGGAAATACTGACTGAATCATTCTATTTACTAAAATGACACATTTGTTATAATTTACAGTATTAAGGAAGATTACAATGTTTCTGATATCAAACCAATTACCCACAGTACTTTGTCACTCGACCCATTGGCCCTTCCGTCCAATGGTGTCTGTGACTATGGTCATATCACCCATTGGCTGCCCCAATGGTGAAGATTATCAAGTAATGTATACAAAACCCCACATACCGGCTGTAATATGGTGATTACATAAACTTAATCCCTGTAATTATAACTTTGAAATAAATAGGGTTTTGTAAATAGATTTGATAAAAAGAGAATGACTCACATTGCTGATTTAATACGGACAGAGTCTAGTCTATGAATTAGCCTGGTTAACCTAATTTAGATAACAATGCACACAAAATTGGGTTAGTAATCAATACAGCATTTACGATAACTCACGAGATCAACCATCACAACGAGTGACAAAGTGCTATGCTTAACATCTGTCGAATTAACGACTAATGACAAAGCATCACCCTAATGTGGGAAGCACTTAAACACCCGTTGAGTACATTGATCGATCGGAAAATGAATCGTAGCAGCGATCGTGCTAATACCCTGTTTTGCGGCAGAATTCCGAGATCAGTGTGTATTGTCAGACTATTTTCGCTATAACTTTGTGTACGAAAGGAATTTAAACGTCAAATCAACGCAGAAGTTCTAGTCCCACTGTCCTCTATTTATAGGTGATTTTTGACCCTTACGCGGCCCGCGTGAGTTTTAAGCTAATCCTTACGCGGCTCGCGTGAGACCTACTTTTAGGCCTAGGGTTGCCACGGTTGGGACTAGCCTTGCTGAGTTGACAATTTTCGAAAATTCCTTGTTGCCAACGTTTTAAGTGGATAATCGTTCATAGGGTTTAACCCCCCCTGAGTTTTAGGGGCCCTAATCCTGATTCTGAAAATTTTAGGGTTTGTTCAGAATCACTTGGGTGTCTCAATTAGGGTTTCCTATTGGATAATTAAAATACTAAATAGTACTTTTTGATGAGAGTTGTTACAATAGCCGAAGGGTTGGAGAAGAAGTAGGGTTGATTTGGCGAGACATCGTTGTCAAGGAATATCCAAATTTGTGCATATCAAACATGTCATTATCAAATTTTACAACTATATCATACATAAGAAACATAACCATATCCGACTGATGTAAAATATATAAAAAAAAACATGTAAAATGAAGTTAACCATATCCGAATATGAAAATTATTTGATACATTTATATTAGTTATAAATAACTATTGATTAAATTATATGTTTGATCTCTAACTATGTTAATTAATATTATACTATATTGTATTACTATTAATTAAATCTGAATTTATACATTTATCTCTAACTATATTAATTAATATTATTATTAAAAGTGAGGAGGCACCAGAAAGTGACACGTGTATAATATGGATGAGCATTTGGTATCAAATACCGATCCCGATCTCGTCCCGTACCGATCCCAATCCCAAAAACACCATACCGAATTTTTTCGGTACCGGAAACGGTATCCACTTTTTGCCATTTTCGATATCGGTATTTTCGGGATCGGTACCGGTTCAGCACGGTACCGGTAAAATACCGACTTTTACCTTCAAATACTGCTACCGTACCGTACCGACATATTTCGGTATCGGTACCCAATTTTGGCGAAATTCAGGATCAGTATTTCGGGATCGGGACGGGATCGGAATTTGCTCATCCCTAGTGTACATCAATATTTTCATTTTCATTTATTAGTATAGAAAAATATGTATACATGTTTCTTTTCAAAACGTATATATTTTCTATTTTTTTCATACCGATACATCGCTGTCAATCCAACTTTGGTGTATTTGTATTGGTTTAGTCTTCTTGGTTAGGTTTGCCCAACTTGGTAGCATGATTATACAATCAAGTTGAATCTGACGTTAAAAAAAGGCTAGAAAATAAAGAGTAACGAACACTTATGGAGAATTTGGATCGCACGTAACAAAAAGGTGTTTGACGGCAACTTCATCACCGTTCAAAAGACAGTGGAAGATATTAAGGAAGACGCGTTCGTTTGGATCTCTCACAAAGCTAGCAGCACGGCCCCTTCTTGAGAAAACTGGATCAATTTCGATGTTTCAGTTATGCTGTAACTGTTTTGTTCTTTTTTTCATTTGCCTTTGTACTTTCTCCAGTTTCTTGGTGGCTCTATATCAATATATAGATGGTTTGCCGTTAAAAAAAAGTAACTCATCTGAGCATAAATCAATACTGATAATTCTAAAAGAAATGAAAGTACTAGAAATACTATCTGTTCTAAAAATATATGATGGTTGGTTTGAAGCAATGAAGCATATGCATTGGAAGATGTAAAAGCTATTGTTGGATGGGTTGACTGTTGAGATCAACAAATGGAAGAGAAACCAAAGGCTATTTTGGTGTGTTAAATCATGCTTTTTTCATAAAGGTTGACAATTCAAGTTTCGATGTAAAAAAGAGTAGATTAGATGGTGTGTGAGTTGATGCTTTAATAAAGAAAATAAATAAAAGAGAAAGAAACGAGCTACAATGGTTTAATAAGTATTAATTTAAAAAAACTAGTGGAACTTCTTTGCACGACGTAACAAAAATTCAGTTGGTATCGATTCGATTTCTTACGATACTGACACTCGCTATAACAACTGGAAGTAAAAACCCAAGGATTAAAGTTGTGATATGCTCAATTGGGTACCCACACGTGTTTTACGTTGATCAAAACCATAAAAACAAATGTCGGTACAAGTTTCAATAATACCAATCCTGATGTTATTCAATTGGAATTGGTTCGATTCCTCACGGTACCAACACCCATATAGCTTAAGATACAGAAAAAAAAATACTATATTCCAAATACAACTTTGTTTTCAAACAAATTAATACTCGAATGTCGAGAAAAAAACTTAAAAACAATTATATGTTAAGTTTATAAAAAAAGTTGACGACCACAAGTCGCGAAGATAACTTATAAGAAAAAAATGACATTTGATTTAAATAACCTCAACTTTCACTAAGTGACCAAGTGAGCGATAACACTCACAACTTTCGATTTATACCACACCACTCCCAACTTTCAATTTTTTTTCCAATATCAATCCCAAACTAACCCAACTCAAACCTAACCTAGTTTGCTGACTTCAGATGCCACGTCACCAAACCATTGCCACATCATCAAAAAAGCCAAGTCATATGCCACGTCAGCTACCATGTCATCAAAAAAGCCAAGTCAGGTGCTATGTCAGTTGTCACGTCATAAAAAAACCACATCTGATGCCACATCAACACACACGTGCTACATCAACAAAAAACTAACTGTGTTAGTGTTCAGTTTGTTTGGGAGTACCATCAGAAAATAAGTTGAAAATTGGGAGTTATATTGTAAAATCAAAAGTTGGAAGCGCTATCAACCAATTAGTAAAAATTAGGGTTACTTAAATTCAGTATCCAAAAAGAATCTATACTATATAATAAAAGAAATCATTTTGGGGATACTTGTCATTATATTAGGCCATGTTTTATAGATAAGTATTATTTTAGTTTAATCTTTTCTAATTAACTATAGATAATTCTCCAACTAAATATTATTTAGTTTAATTTTTTATGGATAATTATTATTTAGTTTAATCTCCTTCTCATTTATAATATTATTTATTTAACTGATAGAGTAAATTACGATTTTGGCCCCTGTGGTTATAGCACTTTTACTCTTTTAGCCCAAAAAGAATTTCCATTTTTGGGACACTTTTCATCATATTAGGCCATGTTTTATAGATAAGTATTATTTTAGTTTAATCCTTTCTAATTAATTATAGATAATTCTCCTACTAAATATTATTTAGATTAATTTTTATGGATAATTATTATTTAGTTTAAACTCCTTCTCATTTATAATATTATTTATTTAACTAATAGAGTAAATTACGATTTGGCCCCTGTGGTTATAGCACTTTTACTCTTTTAGCCCAAAAAGAATTTTTAACATCTGAGCCCCCAACGTCTTGTTTTCTAATCTTTTTGGCCCCTAACGTCTTTTTTCTAACCCTTTTAGCCCCTAACATTTAATGGATGTGGTTAGTGTTAGGGGCTAAAAGGGTTAGAAAAAAGACGTTGGGGCTCAGATGTTAAGAAATTACGGATAAAGTTTCATAAATTATCTTATTATTTATTTATATTAATTACTAGGTCAGAAATTATATCTTAATAATTAAAATAAATATCGAGCATTTTCATAACGATGGTGGAGGGAACGATTTTCTTCTTTATATTAATTACTAGATTATAAATTATATCTTAATAATTGAAACAAATATCGAGCATTTTCATAACGAGGGGGGAGGGAACAATTTTCTTGCTTAACAAATAATTTATTTATTTAATATATTTAAAATACAAGAAGAATAATAACTACAATTATCATACTAATAAATTTATCCAAAAACAACCATCTTTTTAAGATGCAACTCAAGTCTATATGTTTAAATTTTAAAGTTATATAACTTAATAGGGTAGGGATGTGGTAAAAAGTGTTTAAAATGTGAGAAGGGTAAGAAGTGTTTTAAACCATTGGATATTTGATCTAATGGTTGAGATCAATAGGGTATAAAAATATAAATTGTGTTTTAATTAGAAGGACCTTATGTAAAATTGAAGGGCAATAGTGTCTTTTCCAATGTTTCAAATATGGTAACCGTATCCTACAGATTACCAGCATGGTCACATTTGATTCATGTTATGTGAATTCGAACCTATAATATAACACTACAATTCAATATAAAACACTATACTTAGAATATGATAAACGAATTTAAGAAAAAACAACGTAAAAAACACTATGTTTCCCATTCATGGCCAACATGAAAGAAAAGACAAGTTCAAAATCTATAAAATCCAACACAAGGAATCCAACAAAAAAGTAAACGTCATTAAAAAAAAAAAAGAAAAATAGCTCAAGTACGCATAATTTAGTAATCTACTACTCCTGCTCTTCATCTTCTAGCTCCTCTTCGTCATCTCCTTCACCCGCCGCTTCATCACTTTCTGAGGAGTCGTCGTTCTTTTCCCTTGCCGGGTACGTGCTTGTACGTATATTATGCCCCTGACGTTTGCAATTGCTACATTCACGACCCTTTTTTTTCTTCCCAGATTGACTAATGGCAATTTCACGCTTACTCTTCATTCTAGAAGGCTTGCCCATACCTTTAAATCTAGTGGTTTTCGGCATGCGAACAGTTACAGGTGTTTCTTGGGTGTAGCCAGTTATTTAAGCAAACCTATCGCGACGACTCCTAGGTGGTGCATTTACGACTGCCTGATCAGCTGTCGATTGATACTGGACAACATGGTCCCTGAAAGCGCACAACGCATCAAAGTTATGAACCAACCTGTTAATAAGAGACTCGGCTGACCTTGTTATCTCATGTACAACACCATTAACTTGCTGGTACCGATCATCACTTTCATTAATCCCTAATATCTCTCCAGGAGCACTATTAGGAACAGCTTCCCTGGTCCACCGTCGCATTATATACCTTTCAGGGAACTGCGTGATATCAAGAAACCGCAAAACGCAAAAAATGTGCGCGCACAAAAGCCCAAACTGTTCATACCTATTGCATGAACAACTCATGGTCATATCTAGCTGCCGCATCATAACCTAATACATAAAAAAAAATGAGAACAAAAATATATACTCAATTAAAACTATAAGATAGAACACCATGTACAAGAAAAATTATAAACAAACAATTATTACATTCTCTGGTTACCTGAAAAAATGTAGTACACATTTGAGAAAAGTCCTTCACAGAGAAGTTCACAAAATTATCCTCTCTTTCATCCCATTTTCCAATACCACACTTGTGAATGGCTGTCTGAATTTCAAGTTGCGCATCGAAGAAAATTGTCCGTGTGTATATGTTTGCCGCCTATTGTTCTAAGACAAACTGTTTTGCAAATATTTCGGGGTTCGTGTGCCTAGTATCATGATCATTCTTCCTGTGCTTGTGTCTTTGGGCTTCAATTGCAAAGTCAAAATGCCCCAAGAATTCAACAAGCGTACAGTTCGGGTTGCAAAACTGCCCAAAGAAATGGTTCTCACTTTCCGAACGTGATGAAGTACGCATCAGCCCAAACATGTGTTCATCACAATAGTACGCAGTGATCCATGTATCCATAATCTGATAAATTGACTGTAACCATTCATGATTCACCAAATCAAAAATCAGCCAATATAACACCCCATTCGGTTTCAAACTGCTCGGGTAGTAATGCATCAGTCCAAACAATACCACACAACCTCTTCTTAAAATCGGTGCTATTGCATAGGTTGGCGCCAACCTAATAAACAACGAGTCAACATTAAAAAAATTAAATATACAACATACATGATAAAACATTATATAAAAGTAAAACAACATCGATAAACAAAAAACGACATATTCAGATATAAAAAACTACAAAAAACCAACAAAAGAATTCCATTAAAACAATAAACGTCGTAAATAATAATTTTGGTATTTAATAAACATTGGTAGTAAGTTTGTCCATTATATGCCACATGCAAAGCCTGTGCCTACTTTCAGGCCAAGTATCTTGAATAGCTTTCCTCATCGCTGGGTCTTGATCAGTTACAATCACAGGTGGTGCGCGCCCAAATGCCTGCCGAAATGTGTTAAGCAACCAGCTATATGTTTCGGCAGTTTCATTACCTATTATAGCAGCACCCAAGGTAACATTACGATAGTGATTGTCAACGCCGGTAAAAGGTACGAACATCATATTATACCTACAAAAAAAAAAACTGGTGTGATAACTGATTTGATATTGTAAAATCCATACAAGTGTAAAAACATAAAAAAACCTACATTATTTAAATAACAAATTGAAATTAAAACACTATAAGTATGATATAAACTTAACGAGTCTATTCATGCATATCACACTACACTATAAACATTATCATGGTGATAAAACACTATGATATAGATCTATTATGGATGTAATGAATCTAAAAATAAAGGTAGGATACGAACTTGTTACGACGATAAGTAGCATCGAAGGACACAACATCCCCAAACATATGAAAATTTCTCTTTGTATCTCCATCGGCCCAGAACAACGCCCGTAAAACGCCATTGTCAGTTGTTAGGTATTCCATAGAGAAATTGGGCATAAATTCTTTCTTCCTTCTTAGGCGTTTAATAACCATGTCAGCATCGTACTCAGCTATATACCTATTTAAGTCTCTCTTGAAGTTTTTGAAGTCAACTTTCGTGGCACCTACCTTGTTAAACCCTCCATAAAGAGTCCTCATAATGTTAAACGCTCTAACTGGACCAACGTTTATGGCACTCAAAGCATTTACGGCTTCTTTCTGTACGTAATTGATTCCTCTGTTTTCAGGAAGCAGGTACCTGTCATCTTCAGCAACAAATGAGTGATTATGCGACTCCTCGAAGTAATAAACATCGTAAAGATTATCCGGGGTTAACTTAACCCGAATGCACGCTTCACATCCGGTCCTTATAGAAGGAACCATGCGAGTAATCTTAGACTTTGAGTTATCATTAGAACTACCGGCTTCCTGAGTCGAGTCAATTGCCTTAAAGGGTTTAGTACCCTCTTTTGAGCATAGGAACCATTTATTATGTATGACACCCTTTCGAGGCTCGTATTGAATACCCTTCCTAGCTGTGAAACCTCCCGCCTTAGCATATCTTTGGTAAAAAAGAAAGGCATTTTCGAGCGAATCAAACGTCATATACATCTGAGGTTTAATCGAATCGTTGACATCTGGTATAAATGTCCTCCTTCCAGAATTTGGGGACACGTGAACATCACCAACGGGCTGGTATGTAGGAATATCTACAACAAAAAATCGACACATCAGTCGTTTATAAAACAGTGATAACAACATGTTTCCGAATTTGATAAAACACTATATGAAGATATAACACTATCTATTTACTGTAAAGACACTATACAGTTTAATTAACAATAATCTGTTGATTTAAAACACTTAATAATCATAAAACACTATGAACAATAAAATTAAGATGTCTGTACATAATATAACACTATTGATTATGGATAAAACACTATACATCTAAATATCAAAATAAAAATAACTCTGTTAATGATAAAACAATACAAAAACTTACCCTAAAACAATTCAATGTATAAAACACTATGAAAGAAAATTAAGATGTGTGAACAGAATATAACACTATTGATCATGCATATGACACTATACATCTAGATATCAAAAAAAAAAAAAAAACTCTGTTAATGATAAAACACTACAAAAACTTACCCTAAACAATTCAATGTATAAAACACTATGAAGGGAAATTAAGATGTGTGAACAGAATATAACACTATTGATCATGCATATGACACTATACATCTAGATATAAAAAAAATAACCATGTTAATGATAAAACACTACAAAAACTTACCCTAAACAATTCAATGTATAAAACACTATGAAGGGAAATTAAGATGTATGAACAGAATATAACACTATTGATCATGCATATGACACTATACATCTAAATATAAAAAAAATAACTCTGTTAATGATAAAACACTAAAACAAAAACTTAGCCTAAACAAATAAATGTATAAAACACTAGAAGGGAAATTAAGATGTATGTACAGAATATAACACTATTGATCATGCATATAACACTATACATCTAAATATAAAAAAAAACCCTAATCATGATAAAACACTAAAACAACAACTTACCCTAAACAACTCAATGTATAAAACACTACATACACACAAAATCAAAGCATACTAATAACCTGTAACACGACATACTAAAAAAAACACGTCGAACATATAACACTACTTATCGCAACATGATAACTCTTAACAGATTAAATTACTACGATACACATGAACCTGCATCGCCGGAATCCATTGAAATTGATATAAAACACCAGAATCGAAGAAGGGCGCATAAGGTAAACAACTGTATTGTCTCTGCCGATTTCATAAGACTTCATGTATTTATAATTGATGAAGAATGATGGGTACATGAAAATCTTATTGGATCTTGCAAAAAAATACAAAATTCGAATCAATCCCAAAAAAATATCATCGCCAGTTTTTTTTGTAGTTATCTTGGAAATCAATTAATTGATAAGAATGGAAAATTGCTAATACACCCTTTTGAATTAACTAAGATAAAGGACACTTGTCATTCCTAAATTATTTCTCACACTTCTCACAAAAGTTGAACTTTGTACAGGATCCTAAACCTAACTTAATAATTACCGATAATTTATACTTATCTAATTAATTTAAATATTATTTTGTAGCTATAAGTTTATCTAATTGGCTAATTGTTATATGCCTAATCTAAACATTCAACAATATTTTTAGAACTAATAAATTAAGACCACTGTTATTTAAATAAAACTTGGGTTCACGTCGTGAGAAAGTCGATGATACAGTTTGTCTTCTAATCGATGGTTCAAATGTTTTTATATTTATAAACTTGACAAACATCACAAGTTTTGATCATACATAAAACAAAATTTTGTTCGGATATCAGAAAAGTGTCTTAAAATATCGTTTTATAATGTTAAATCTTCGTTATTAACTATTTGATATTTTATTTTCTCAACCCGTGTAATACACGGGGTTATAACCTAGTAAAAATTAAATGGTATTGATAAGGAATGAATTAAAAGTAGGAAAAATTACACTTTTCGTCCTTTATGTTTGTAGCTAGTTGCAATAGATGGCCTTTACCTTTAATAATTACAGCCACAGTCCTTTATTTTGAAAACTTGTTACATCTTTCGTCCTTTAGTACTAACCAGGTTAAAATTTTCAGTTAAGTTTATTCAGTTAAGGGTATTTTGGTCAATTCATATTTTTATTTAAATGTTTTAATAAATAAAACCAATTCATCTTCCCCAATTCCCCTTTCTCTGATGATCCCTCTCTCACTCTCCTCTTTCTCTCTCTCAATTCCCTATCTCTCTCTAGGTTTTCTCCACCACCACCACCATCATCCTCATCCGGCCACCACTACCGCAGCTGGAAATCACCATAATCTTTGTAACCACCACCTCCCCAACCTCCGGTAACCACGATCTCCACTCTCCTTCCACAAATTCGTTCCAAGATCTGTAAAATCAAACATCCATGGTAACTGTTAGTGTGTTTGAAATCAAGTAGATCGTGGATGTTGTGATGAGATTCAGAGGAAGACGATGATAGAACAGAGGAAGACGATGATAGAACGAGATGTTCATTCTGATTCAATCTAGGGTTCCGGTTGTGTTTTTAGATCAGGTGGGGATTTGTGAGGGGATGGTCATTGAACACCAAGCAAAATTTGTGAGGGGATGGATTTGAACCTCCTGATCAACCACTTTACACCCATTTAGAAGCCAAGCACCCAAGATTGAAGGGTTTTACGAGTGGGTACATCAGACGAAGACGAAGCTTGAGGTTTTGATTTATTAGGTAGAAGCATATCCGAATCATCATCTCTCTATCCAGAACTACCCCTTGCCATTCTTCAGATCTGAGACTTAAAATCTGCAACTTCTTGCCATTCTTCAGATCTGAGACTTTTTTTTTCCACATTTTATAATGTTACTAACAACTTCTAATTATCACTGGCGGTGATGTGCACTAGCGGGTTAATGATTGGTGTGCCAAGTATTTGATATTGTTGATTATGGTACAGTTGGCTCCAACAATCTGCAGTATATTGTATTTGATATTGTTGATTATGGTACAGTTGGCTCCAATATTTGATCATGATTGGTGTGCTAAGTATCTTGTGGTTTTTAGATCTAGATAGGTGGACAGTCGGTGTGGTGTTTTAGACAAACGGTGACGACCCGGGGTGGTGCTTACAGGCTGCGATGGTGGTCATACGTGGTGGTGGACTGGTGGCCAAGGCTGTGGTGGTTTTTTTTTGTTATAGAGGGTGAAGGGTTTATAAGAGGGACGAAGAGAGGTGTAAAAAGACATAGATACCCTCACATGAGGTGCACATGACCAGACTTAACTTGAATTTTTAACTGAGTTAGTGCTAAAGGACGTATAGTGTAATGAGTTTTACAAATAAAAGACTGTGGCTGTAATTATTAAAGGTAAAGGTCATCCATTGCAACTAGCTATAAACATAAAGGACGAAAAGTGTAATTTTTCCTTAAAAGTAAAAAAGAAAAATCATACAGATGTGACACTATGACATATTTAAATGATCATAGATTATATTTATAAAATCATCATCATCATCATACTCAGTATATCCCACCAATAGCAAAGCTAAGGTAGGGTCTGAGGAGGGTGAGATGTAGACAGCCTTACCTCTACCCCGTAGGAATAGAGAGGCTGCTTCCAATGAGACCCCCGGCTCGATTGTGGTTTTGCATCAAGCCTTGGACATAAGGCACATAACACTCAGCAATTGAGACAAACGCCGATTAGTGCATGCACCCCCTTGTCTTTTGGCTATCAACGCCACCACATGATGCATGATTAACCGTTCCCCTCTTTTAACGTTATTTTCACGAAATTAGTAAAATAACGTTAAAATTAGTGCACTTTCACTTTTGCCCCCCGAGCGCCCACGCATATATACATTATATGAGCATACCGCAAGCGGGGCGTAGTTATATTTATAAAATGTCTACTCTATATTAAATAAGCATAATAATAATAATATTTGAGTCTTAAAGCACATTTAAGGCAAAAAATGACATTCGGTATGTAGTTAAAGGACCAAACCTCACAATCCCCATAACTGAAACAGAAGAAGAGGATGTAGGGCTGTCCAAACTGCTCGACGATCGAAGATCGCTCGACGATCGCTCGAAAAATGATCGAAAAATGCTCGCTCGATTCCCGCTCAGTTTGTAAATGAGCCGATCGGATCGGTTCGATTCAAATTCAATCCGAGCATGAGCAAGGCTCCGCTCGCTCGACGATCGCTCGGTTTCGCTCGAATTATTTTTATTAATAATTAATATATATATATATATATACATATATATATATATATTATATATTTTATAGATTAAAAACCCAAAAAATATAATAGCCTAAAATAATTAAAAGCCCATATTTAGTATAAAAATCTAACCCTAAATCTATTTCCTATAACAATTCACTCATTCAGTCGCCGCTCTCAAGTCTCAACTGCTCAGTGTCTCCGTCGACTCTCAGTCTCCTTTTCCAACTCAATTCATCATCGGCTCAAGTGTCTCCGACTCAATTCATCGGACAATCATCGGCTCAAGTGTTTCCTAAAAGGTTAGTCGCTCCTGTTTCAGTTCCTGCAACATATCGTTAAATATATGTATCCATTCATTCTTCAATAATCGTTAAATATCTGTTTCTGTTCGCTCCATTCTTTATTCGTCGCCTCGTCGGACTTGTTTCAGGCTTCAATCGGTATGTTTTTTTGTTAATTAATCGTTTCAGGCTTCAATCGGTATGTTTTTTTGTTAATTAATCGTCGGACTTGTTTCAGGCTTCAATCGGTATGTCTTTATTCGTCGCCTCGTCGGACTTGTTTCAGGCCTCGTCGCCTCGAAGATCGATCGAAGATCGCTCGACGATCGCTCGAAAAATTCAATCCGAGCATGAGCATCACTTTTGCGATCGGTTTTACAAATTTGATCCGCTCGGATCGGATCGGTTATAATTCAATCCGAGCATGAGCATACCCTCGATCGGATCGGATCGGATCGTGAACACCCCTAGATAAGCGCAGACAGACACCCCATCATCATTATTATGCAACTATTATCATCAAATCTAATCTCAATTAATCTATTATTATCCGTCCTTTTCTCGTACCAAATCAATTTCATCATCTATCTTTCCCTTATAAAAACCCCTATTATCTGCTCTCTTTTCAACACACATTGCTCCATTACTCTCAATTATAACAATAATATTTCTTGATTCCATCACCTGATCGTACACTATGAGGATTGAAGACGGAGTTGAACAAGTTTCAGCTTCCAGAAACCATCTTGTGTTCGCTTATTATGTTACTGGTCATGGGTTTGGTCATGCCACTCGTGTTGTTGAGGTGATTTTCTTTCTTCAATTTTTTTTTTTTTTTTACTGTTGGTGTTTGTGATCTGATAGTTTTAGGTTTGATAATTAAAAATTATAGACCCCTTTTTGTGTAATTGATGATTATGGTTATAAAGATTGTTTTTTTTTTTAATTGGTGTTACTGATTTTTTTGCTGCAATTTTGCTAATTTCCAATTGCATATGTCTTTTGAAAGTGATCTTTGCTAGTTAAAGAAGCATATTTTTTTGTTAAGTAGTAATCTTTTTATTTATTTTCTACAATTGAGAAACTAATTATGTCTTTAAATCATTATTTTGGCGCTAAAAGGTAGGAAACATCATCTAATAGTTAAAAGTTTTAACCCCCTTTTTGAGTAATTGAGTTTGTGTATGGTTGATTGATAATTATGGTTATAAAGATTGTTTTTTTTTTATTTAAATTGGTGTTACTGATTTTATGTTAGAATTATGCTAATTTCGAATTGCATGTGTGTTTCGAAAGTGATCTTTGCTAGTTAAAGAATCATAGTTGTTTTTAAAGTAGTAATTTTTAGTTTGTTTTCAGTAATTAAGGAACTAATTATGTCTTTAAATCATTATTTTGGTGCTAAAGGGTAGGAAACATCATCTAATAGTTTTAGGTTTAATAATTAGAAGTTTTAAACCCCTTTTTGTGTAGTTGAGTTTGTATATGGTTAATTGATAACTATGGTTATAAAGGTTTTTTTTTTTTTTTTTTTTTTTTTTTTTTTTTGTAATTGGTGTTACTGATTTTATGCGACAATGATGCTAATTTCCCATTGCATGTGGGTTTAGAAAGTGATCTTTGCTAGTTAAAGAAGCATAATTGTTAATAAAGTAGCAATTTTTAATATATTTTCAATAGTTGAGGTCCTGAGGAACTAATTATGTTTTAAAATCCTTATTTGGCGCAAAAAGTAGAAAACATGACTATAATAATCAGTTAAATTAATTAACTAGATTAGCAATTTGTGGTGTTTTTTTATTCCAGCAGTAGGCATGGTTTAAGAAAAAATGTAAGCTTTTAATTTAAAAAATAAGGTTCTGTTATGGAATACATGTGTTCATCTATTCAATAGTTCTCTGATTTAACAAAGATGAACTTCTTATTATCAATTCACAAAGGAAAAGTTACATTTTGATAAATTATTAATTTTTTATTTACTGTTCACACTTCCTTTGTGACCTCGGTGTAGGTCGTTCGCCACCTAATTCTTGCTGGTCATGATGTTCATGTGGTAACTGGTGCACCGGACTTTGTCTTCACTACCGAAATACAATCCCCGCGACTTTTTCTTCGGAAGGTTGGTTTTGGAAATATACTAAAAATTAATGTGATAATAATTTTCAATTATTTTTAATCTTTTGACTTTCTTTGATTTGGTTTCCTCGCGTTATAGCTAGTTTTGGACTGTGGTGCTGTTCAAGCCGATGCTTTAACAGTGGATCGACTCGCCTCATTAGAAAAGGTGTGTCAAGTGACTAATTACTATTTTACTTTTAGCTTTTGTTATATTCTTGTATGTCATATTCTTATATAATATCATATTCTTGTATGTCTTTTTGGTTAATACAGTATTCAGAGACAGCTGTTGCACCGCGTGCTTCTATTTTGGCTACAGAAGTTAAGTGGCTGAATTCTATCAAGGCAGACTTAGTGGTAACTAAAAATATGCTTTCCGTTGCTCACAATACATTTTTTTTTAAATTTCTGAACCATTTAAGAGTCATATTTGGAAACTGTTATATGGAATAGGTTTCAGATGTTGTTGCAGTTGCTTGTCGTGCAGCAGCTGATGCTGGTATACGCTCGGTTTGTGTAACGAATTTCAGGTAATTGTAAATGTCTAAAATGCCCCTTTATATGGATCAAGTAAACTTAATTTGTAGGCCCAAAACAAGTTTGCTAATTTCAAGTTACCATTATTAACCGACAAAAAAAGTAATATTTTATTAATTTTTTTTACCATTGCTCATGTTATCTGTTAATTATAAATTTTATCATTGCAGTTGGGACTTCATTTATGCAGAATACGTTATGGCTGCTGGTTATCATCATAGGTCTATTGTTTGGCAGGTATTATTCTTTCTGAGTCCTATCATAATTATTTTATTTTTCTTGTTTATGTTATACGACATATAAGGTCTAGATTTTTTTTGTTAGTTATCTTTTTCTGTGTTTCAAACGTTTCTTAATTCGTTGATAATTAATACAGATAGCCGAGGACTATTCGCATTGCGAATTCCTAATTCGTCTGCCTGGATACACCCCAAGTATATTTTTTATACATTTCCTTTTCCTTTATTTTTTTATAAAAAAATCATGTGCTTGAATATCTTCTTTATGTTGTAAGTAATATATTTTCATTGAAAAATATCCTGTGCAGTGCCTGCTTTTAGGGACGTCATTGATGTACCGTTGGTTGTAAGGAGGCTGCACAAATCTCGCAAGGAGGTGTGTAACAACATTTGTTTTTTCCATTATTATTTTAATCGTAATTTTATTTATAATGTGTATTTACTTTCTCTATCCTGCATAGGTGAGGAATGAAATGGGGATTAGTGAGGATGTGAAGCTTGTTATACTCAATTTTGGTGGACAAGTAAGTTAATAATTTTATTCTGAAGATATCATTTGGTAAAAACGTGCGTTAGATCAATAATAGTATTTATACTTATAAGTCTAATGCAACACGTATTAAAACTTGCAGCCAGCTGGTTGGAAGTTAAAAGAGGAGTACTTGCCTCCTGGTTGGCTCTGTCTGGTACGTTCACTTTTGAATATCCGTTAGATTCTAGCTAGAGGTGGCAATTTCAACCCATTTACCCATGAACGGGTCGATTTGTGTTGTTTTTGTATCTAAAAACTGTTTAAATAAAAAGAATTGACGAAAAGGGTAACGAGTCAAATCGATTGAAAGATGTTCGAAGTCTATTTCTCATGCATATAACCACCTAATTTGTTTTATTCAAAGATTTAGATTTAGATTATTACTGTCGTAATAGTGTTGTAATAGCAATTAACTTGCTAATTATAATAAAAAATGGACAAACAAGTCATTGCAGTGGACTTGTTTTGACCCGTTACCCAACTTGCCATCTTGTGGCCGTTAATCCTATATATTAAAGAAATATCATGCATCGGAAACATCTTCTAATTTGCATGTTTTTTTTCAGGTTTGTGGGGCGTCTGAACAGGAACTTCCTCCCAATTTCATTAAGCTGCCAAAAGACGTGTATACCCCTGATGTGATGGCAGCATCCGATTGCATGCTTGGTTAGTGATGAAACGTTATATCTCACCTTCTTCTCACTTTATAATTTTGGTGATCAATTTAATAGATTTCATAATACCGATTTCCGACTCATCAACGCTCGTTTTCGTTTCAGGAAAAATTGGATATGGAACCGTTAGTGAAGCCTTGGCTTACAAGTTACCCTTTGTATTTGTCCGCAGAGATTATTTCAACGAAGAACCATTTTTGAGAAATATGCTGGAGGTAAATTACTAAATTTAATCCGTTAACACAACTAAATACACCCATTTCTAAGGCTGAATTGTCACTTGTAGTTTTATCAAGGTGGTGTTGAGATGATAAGGCGGGATTTACTCACGGGTCACTGGATACCGTATCTTGAACGCGCAACTAGTTTGAAACCTAGCTATGATGGCGGGGTCAACGGTGGTCAGGTATTTTCACTTTACTATTATCTTTTAGAGTAAAGTACATGGATGGTCCCTATGGTTTACCAAAATTTTGGATTTGTTCCCTCCCTTTCCAAAAGTACACAGATGGTCCCTGTGGTTTGCACTATGCGTTACAAAGTGCAAACCACAGGGACTATCTGTCTACTTTTGGAAAGCTAGGGACCAAAACCAAAATTTTGGTAAACCACAGGGACTACTTTATCTTTTATTAACATTCCTAGATAAAATAAATTTAAGCGAAAGTCTTCTACCTCATTTAATGTATTCTTTAATATTTTGTTATGTTTTCAGGTCGCAGCTCGTATTCTGCAAGACACGGCTAACGGAAAGAACTATGCATCAGATAAAGTAATTCACAGTTTACTGTTCTAGCTCTCGTTGCGAAACTTTTTAGTGTCTTATTACTTTATTAAACCTTGTTTTAATTTCTTAACTTTAGCTTAGTGGGGCCCGGAGATTACGTGATGCTATAGTATTGGGGTATCAATTACAAAGAGTTCCCGGAAGAGATATCAGCATCCCAGAATGGTACGCGAGTGCTGAAAATGAATTTGGTCTACGCACGGGCTCACATTCAGTTGATAAGAGTAATTCTAGCGTGCTCGAGAATTCGTGAGTTTATATTTTAATTGTGTTTATGTTGTGACTAAAGTATATGTAATTATGTTACTACTTAATACAATAATACTGTTTTATTAACATCATTTTTTTAATTTGTTTAGAGATGCTGTGGAGTTTGATATTCTTCATGGAGATGTCATGGGACTTCCAGACACAATGAGTTTTTTACGGAGTTTGGCTGAGTTGGACGTTGCTTATGATTCTGAAAAATTTACCGAAAAACATCATGTTAGAGAACGCAAGGCTGCTGCTGGTCTTTTCAATTGGGAGGTTCTGTTTTTTTAATCAAGCATTTTCAATTATTTTTTTGAGGTAGAGTAAAATGCCATTTTCGTCCCTGAGGTTTGGCCAGTTTTGCGACTTTCATCCAAAGGTTTGTTTTTCCACATCTGGATCCAAAAGGTTTGAAATCTTGCCTTTTTCATTCGGCTCGTTAACTCCATCCATTTTTCTCCGTTAAGTCAGGGGTATCTCTGTCTTTTTTGTTAACTTAAAGAGCAATTCAGTCTTTTCAGGGGTATTCGGTCTTTTTACAATAAGTGAAAAAGACCGAATTGCCCTTTTAAGTTAACCAAAAAGACGGAAATACCCCTGACTTAATGGAGAAAAATGGATGGGGTTAATGAGCCGGATGAAAATGACAATATTTCAAACCTTTTGGATCCAGATGCGGAAAAACAAACCTTTGGACGAAAGTCGCAAAACTGGCCAAACCTCAAGGACGAAAATGACATTTTACTCTGAGAGATATTTACTTCATGCTTTAAGTTACATGTTTTCCTGTTATCTATTAATACAGGAAGATATATATGTGGCACGTGCACCTGGAAGATTGGATGTTATTGGGGGAATAGCGGACTACTCTGGAAGTCTTGTTTTGCAGGTATCCAATTCGTTACTCACATTATTACACTTTTTGTTTGTTATTCTTTTATCTTATTTTCTATGAAAACTAAACGCGTTGCAGATGCCAATTAGAGAAGCCTGTCATGTTGCCGTACAAAAAATCGAGCCCAGTAAACAAAGGCTATGGAAGCATGCACAGGCCCGGCAGCAGGCTAAGGGACAAAGTCCTACACCCGTGCTTCAGATTGTAAGGGTTTTATTTTATTATTATTATTATTTTTTTTTTAACACAGTCTCTGTAAATGGTGTATTTCCCTGTAAGTAGGGCTGTGCAATGGTTCAGAACCGAACTGGAACTGTTAAACGGTTCTTGCCAGAACCGGTTGTCAATTAAATCATAAAATTAACAATTAAATAAAATAATTAAAACAATAAAACCATTTAAAACACAAAATAATCTACTCAAATAAAAGAAATGTCAAATTGAAAAAATTACATAAAAACATTCCTTTTCAATTCATGACATTCATTAACCCTAAAACATATATTTCTATATATCTAAACAGAAAGGGTTGTGCAACGGGTAAACAAATTAGTGAACCATCACAAAAACTTCATTCAAATATTATGTGAAAATTATTTCTATATTCTTTAATCCTAAAAGCATTCGGTAAAAGGCACAATACATTAATAGGGTTTTAAAATATAATATTTAAAGTTTAAACCCAAACCGGTTCTAGCGGCTCTTTAAACAGACCCGTCAGTTATAACCGGAACCGAACCGGGAACTGTTTTCACCCAAATTTAAGAACTGGAACCGGACCCTAAATACAACAATACTGTTCGGATCTAGCGGTTCCGGTTCGGTTCCCCGGTTTTGACGGTTCGGAACCGTAAATTGCTCAGCACTACCTGTAAGTTGATTTTTATTTTGTTTTGTTACTTTGATTATATCAGGTGTCATATGGGTCAGAATTGAGCAATCGTGGGCCGACATTCGACATGGACATAACAGATTTCATGGATGGTGATCAGCCAATGTCATATGAAAAGGCCAGAAGTTACTTTGCCCGAGATCCGTCACAAAAGTATTTCTTCTTCAAATTTTATGTCTGGGTTTTACATGAAGTTTTATAATATATACTAAAAAGGTTTATTTTCCAGATGGGCTGCATTTGTTGCTGGTACTATTCTTGTTTTGATGAAAGAATTAAATATCCGATTTGAAAGCAGCATTAGCATGCTGGTAATATTTTATCCATTTTTTGAATTGTTCGATGAATGTCGCATTCAATTTTAGAGTGTAATACGAAGATTTTTTATTCATTAAATAAAAAAAAAACAGGTTTCTTCAGCTGTTCCAGAAGGCAAAGGCGTATCTTCTTCTGCCTCTGTGGAAGTAGCTAGCATGTCGGCTATAGCTGCTGCTCATGGTAATTATATATTTATTTATAATATATATAATATTCCTGTTTCAAAAGCATACATATATAAAGCTAATTACTGTGATTTTTAACGCGGTTTATATGTTTTCCAGGATTAAATATCAGTCCAAGAGAACTTGCTTTGCTCTGCCAAAAGGTATAAATAATCAAACAATATTTTTTTTTTAATTTTTTTTTATGCAAGTAGCCTAAACTTTAATATTTTCTGTTATTAATTTGTTCGCAGGTTGAAAACTCGGTTGTTGGAGCTCCATGTGGTGTGATGGATCAAATGACTTCTGCATGTGGTGAAGCTAACAAGCTTCTTGCTATGGTTTGCCAGGTAATTGATTTCTTAAATACTTTGAATTATAAAAAAAACACTCAAATATCTGATTATATCCTAAAATTTACAACTTCAAACAACATAAACATCCAAACGCTAATTTGTAGCTTAACTCGTGTGAAATTTTTGTGCAGCCCGCTGAGGTATTAGGGTTGGTGGACATTCCTAGTCATATACGGTTTTGGGGAATTGATTCAGGTTTAAGACACAGGTATTGATTTTGTCTTTATTGCCCTAATTTTTATGTTTCTACCCGTTTGACCCGTTATAGATAAAACATAACCTGAATCAACCCGTTCATAAGTAAATGAATCAAAATTGCCACTTATACTTGCTAATCATTAAATTACTGCTAATCCACAGTATCGGGGGTGCTGACTATGGATCAGTGAGAATAGGAGCCTTTATGGGTAGAAAAATGATTAAATCCACCGCTTCTGCCATGTCATCTTCATATTCAAATGGAAACGGAAATAATCTTGATGAGTTGGAAGAGTACGGGATTGAATTGCTCCATGATGAAGCTTCTGTAGATTATTTATGCAATCTCACTCCCCACAGGTATGTGAACAATTATACATATATTTTTATATAATATAAATTAACATTTTAGGGCGGATTTCATTGTTTTGTCCATATCCTTCAGATTTGAAGCTATATATTCCAAGAATCTTCCCGATACAATGACCGGCGAAGCATTTTTGACCAAATATGATCACCACAACGATCCCGTAACAGTGATTGATAAGAAACGTTCATACGGAGTTAAAGCAGCTACCCGACATCCTATATATGAGAATTTCCGCGTGAAGGTATATATATAGGATCAAGATCAAGAGAAAACCCCCTTGAGTTGTGAGAACTTAAAGAACTCCGACTTCCCGTGCGAGTTTTGCCCCCAGTTTTTGCACACACGTAGATTAAAATGTAACAAGCACAGGTGTAAAAAAATCGAAGTAGCGTTTTCAGTCTTTTACGCTGTTGTAAAAAGCTGCTGACATCAACATGAATAAGCATTTACACCACCTGTAAGCGTTTTTTACGGGTGGTGTAAATCAATATTTTCTTTGGAAAAGTTGAATTTTTTTAGGATTTTTGGTAATTAAAAAAAAAAAACCTTTTTTAAGGCTGAGTTTTCTAAGTTCTCACAACATGTAAGAGTTTTCGTTTTACCCTAATCCTATATATAAAATAAATATTTAAAGTTTCTTAACCAGCATACTGAAAGAAGCTAAATATGCAGGCCTTTAAAGCACTACTAACCTCTGCATCATCAGAAGAACAACTCACTGCTCTCGGGGAAATAATGTATCAGGTATTTACTGAATCTGGAAAGTATTTTTGTTAAGAAAATGATGTTTTTGAGTTAATGCGGTATTTTTTACAGTGTCACTACAGTTATAGTGCTTGCGGTTTAGGGTCAGATGGGACAGATAGGCTTGTTCAACTGGTTCAAGAAATGCAGCACAGAAAAGCATCGGTTTCTGGAGATGGAACGTTATACGGGGCGAAAATCACGGGTGGCGGGTCTGGTGGGACCATTTCTGTGATTGGTAGGAATTGTCTTCGAAGCAGTGAACAAATTCTTCAGGTAATTAATAAAAATATAGTGAGTTGTAAAAGGTTTTATATTCGATAAACGTTTTAGACATGTACAGGTAAATAAGTTACCATGTCTTCATGCTTTAATTAAGAGCTTGAATAATAGTCATAAATCACACTATTATTAATTGCACCAAGTTCATTCAGTGGTGGATTCGGAATCCTTTTTTTTTTATTTTTAACTTTTGTCACCATATTTCGGCATTTTGGTAATCTTATAAGCAATGTCTCGATTCAGCTCATGCTAAAATGGCAAAAACAACCTTAAGAAATAAACCAACTTATCTTTTCTGTTGGGCTTACCATCGTCCGAAATCACATGTTCGGTGCTCCAATTTGTCATTTTTAATCAAAACACTATATTAATTAAGTCCTTGTACTTGTTTTTTTTTTTTTTTCTGGATTAGATCCTTTAACTTAAAACTGAAGGGCAATGCCTTCTTTTTATTTAACAAGTTAAAGGATTAAATCATGTAAAAAAAAATTTCTGTCACTTATTTAATTTAAGACATTTTATGATGAAAAAACTAAGTTTAGAGACTGAATCGCGCATTGAAAGTATTTATCTACTTGCCCTAGATGCATATGATCATTTTTCTGATTTTGCAGATTCAGCAAAGATACAAAAATGCAACAGGTTACATGCCGTTTCTGTTTGAAGGTTCATCACCAGGTGCAGGAAAGTTTGGTCATCTGAGAATCCGTCGTCGTTTAGCTCCCAAGCAAGATTAGTCCATTTTTATCTTATGATGAAAATTAAGGATATTGTCATGAGAAAAGAAATTACTTTATCTATATTGAAAACCATCAAAGACAAGATCATGAATATGACAACTTTAATATAGTTAGTTTAGTTTAGTAATATGTGCATGCACCAAAATGTCTAGTCTTAAGTGCATACATACAAAATATGCATTTACACTTTACGTCTACAGATCGTTCCTGCCCTTAACTTGTAATTATACATATATGTGTGGTACTTACTCATGTGTAATATCTATTGTTCAACATAATCATAGTCGGTTACAAGGTTTAACTCGTCTCACTTACATATCACATGCTTGTTTTACTTCTATGGTCATAAAATACACCAAGGGGGTGTTTGTTTTTTCAGAAAAACCTCTTCTGACCTCTTATGTTTGCGCCGCGTAGGCCACGCGCAGACGTTTTGCTCTGCAGACCGTTTGTTTTTTAAAAGACATTTCATTAAAAAAATGTCTTCAAACCTCTGCGCGTCCTCTTCCCCACGCAGACATGGTCTCTTCCCACCTCTTCCAACCTCTTCCAACCCACTCTCCAGCCATGGATGCTTCCAACCCGAAATCGATCTGAAATGAACATTAAGATGAAATCGACGATCTGAAATGAACCTGATGTGGTCCGCAGACATTTGGTCCACCTCTTTTTATGCAGACGTTTGCAGATGTGGTCCGCAGATTGTAGACCTTTTACATCTGAAAAAACAAACACCACCTAAGAAAATTTAACCCTTTTTTTCTATAACCATGTGTATTAGATATAAGTTGGGTAGAATTTTGTAGCCTAGTGAATGTGTAACATCAACATAAAACATGTTTTAAGAGCTTATAAACTTAGTAAGGCTGTTTTTCTTCCTGCTGAACTCCTGTTTTTCTACCATGTTTCCATCAAACTTTGAGGTTAATCCTCACAATCCCTGCTCTAATCGCCCACCTGAACCCCCTGATCCTCTTTATTCTTCTGATTTTCCCCCTCTTGGGCCGCATATTCGTGAACAGGGTACTCCCTCGTCTCTCCATCAAGCGACTTCTGCGTGTTCGAATGGAGCTGGTCCTCATTTGCACGCATCCATGTCTTCTGGAGGTAATAGAGGTGTGGGCGTCCCTCTTCATCCCTCTGATTCGGGCAATAGGGTGGTGGTCAATCTCAATCTTACAGACTTTGCTCAAGATTCGAGTGCCCTAGATGCGAATAAGGTCTCCCCTGTTTCATCTCATGGTGCAGAGGGTACTCAAGCTGATATTTCTTCCCCAGAGCATCTTAATGAGGTCCGTAACTCCTTTGTCTCTTCCTTAGGTAACTGGGCTCAACGTATGACAGGTTCCAACCATTCGGCAGAGGATCTTTTTGTCGCCACAGCAGGTAATGGGGTTTCTTTTGTCACTGAATCGGGCTTGTGTCATGATAATCCCAGCCCTGTTGTTGGGGATCCTTCGATGTTTAACATCCCTAAATCTAATTCGTCGGCAATTGGGGTTGAGGGTGTTGTTACTGGTTCTGATACTCAGGATGTTAACATGTGTGGGGGTGAGGCTGTAAACTCCCCTGCCCGTGTTCCTGACCAGCTCAACAACCATAATGAGGAGCCTATGTTTGCAAAATCAGTGTGGGATAAGCATGTTTCAGGTAGGCGGACTTTTGCGGATCAAATTAGGAGGAATAATGAGCTAGAAGATACGAGGCTCGAATACATCCCCCCTTTGGTCTCCCCGGAGGGTAAGAAGCAGGTGATGATTACTCAGGAGGATCTTAGGTACTCGGCTAAGTCTTTTGCCTTACATCTATATGGATATTTCCTAGGCACGTCCATGGATTATAAGGTAGTGAATGCTTGTTTTAGGCGGCTTTGGAGATCGTTTGATCTAGACACTATATCAAAAAGTTCTGCAGGTTTTTTCTTTTTCAAATTTAAAAGTGAAAATGGTATGAACCAAGCTCTTGAAAATGGTCCTTGGATGGTAAATAATGTTCCTATTTTTCTGAATAGATGGGAACCCGGGGTGTGTTTAGAAAAAATAGAGCCATCGGTGATTCCTTTATGGGTTACGGTTCAACAAGTCCCATTGGAACTGTGGACGGGCAAAGGGCTTAGTAAAATTTTGAGTGGGGTCGGGTATCCTCTCTTAATGGACCGTGTCACTAAGGATCGATGTGAAAACAAGACTGGAAAAATAGGGTATGCTCGGGTGTTGGTTGATGTCCCTGCCTCTAATGCTCTGCCTGATGAGGTTGAGCTCGTGTACCCTCAAGTTAACCAACGTCCTCCGCGTAATGCAAAACTGCACATTGTATACCAATGGAAGCCGCCTATTTGCAGCCACTGTATCGTGTATGGACATACTATAAAACAATGTGGTCAATATAAGAAGCAGGCCATGGAGGCCAACACTCTGGAAAATAATGTCCAATCTGTTCAATGCAATGAGAATTTCGCTGATGTGCCAGAGGTTCAGCAGGTTGTAGACCAGGTTATGGTAGACTCAGGTGATGGTTTCGAAACGGTAACAAAAACGACTCACAAGCCTGGTCCCAATAAGAATAGTAACCCGAAAGCCCAGGCTCCTTCTAAAAATATGATTGCAGGTGGTGTGGGGGGGAAAAAGGTGAAGCAGAACAATGGGCAGAAGAAAGATACTAGTTCAAAATCTGATGTACAGGCTAAGAATTTGGCTGCCCAGGTTAATAAACCAGTGAATGAGGCTGTGAATAAGGGACCGGTTACGAGATTAGCGGCTAAAAGTCTAAAAACTGCAACTGGGTTTAATTTCAGCAAAGCTGTTAATGGTTTGTCTCAAAAACAGAAGAGTGACTCGGCTAATCTGCAGAAAAATAAAACCGTGTTGGGTACGGATACCCCCCCGGTAGGTTCTGTTAATCGGTTTTCGGTTCTGGACATGGATGCTAGCTTAAGATGCTCTAGTCTAGTTGAAGAAGCGGATGTTTTATACCCTCCTGACCCGTTTAACCAAGTTACCATGGGTCACGTGGATATTCCGTCAACTTCTAATCACACACCCAGTTCCACTAATCGGATCCTCCCTAAATGGAACACTCCCATCTCTAATGGTGCCGCGGGTAGAGGAAGTGTGGATATGGACTTGGAGGAGTTTGATGACGATGATGATGATAACGGGTATGATTATGGTATTACCCAAGCTCAAAAGGATGCAATTACAAAGCGCCTCAAATCAAAGTCCCAAACGGTGTTAGCCGTAGATACGCAGAATTGGGAACCCGGGGAATGGGATTTTTTCTATGATCAATGCTTGGAACTTGGGTTAAATTCAGATTTTTGTATCGAAGATGTCGGTGAAGACACTAGCGGATCCGCTCAATTTTTTAAGGGCCTTATGAGGGACCCGGTTGTTGCTAAACCCTCCCACCGTAAGTAATCATGTTTTTCGTAAACTTGTTGAATCGGGGTAGCAGTTTTGGCTTTCAGTTGTATTTTGCTGTTTTTGGTTGGTGGTGGCTTGTGTATATGGCATCTGTTAGTGTTCCCGGGGTTAATTTACAAGATGGCCCTTTATATCATTGTTGTTTGGCGCTAAGTATGGCCACTGTAGGCCCATATGCTTTTTTGTTGGAGATGGGATCATTTGTTAGAAATGATGGGGCTTTGGGCTCTTGCCATCTTGGCCCAACTGTTTTGTTGTGCTCAGCGCTGGGCTCATGCCCTCTCGGCCCAGTTTACAGCCGGATCCTCCTGAAGGCCCAGTTTCGCGTTGGGTTTTTTTTATGTTGAAGGCCCCTTTTTTGGGTTGGTGTTTAGTTAGTGTTTCTCTGTATTTTTTGTAGTGGGTTTTTGTTGTATGTGTTTTTAGTGGTAGTGTGTTTTATTTTTCCCTACTTAGTTATTTTTTTTTGATAGCTTAGTCGGGGCTTATAAATCGTTCTCATTTTGTGAGGTTCCCGAAGCTTGTTTTCGGTGTGTCCTCTTTTAGGAGTTTCGGGGGTATGCCCCTTTAAACCTGTAACACATCCTTTTTTGGAATATATTTGCCGAGCTATGCTCTTTATCCAAAAAAAAAAAAAAAAACTTAGTAAGTAACAGTGTCATCATTTTAATCATCATGCAATATAGAGGTGCATAAATCGTTTTTTTTTTTTTTCAGAAACCCGAATAGGTTTCAAACCGGTTTATCTGTCCACTGGTCACTGGTGAAACCGGCTTTGTGTTAAAACCAGTTCGGTTTCAATACTGGCTTGATAGGTTTGAAAGATCCATTTCGTTCGGTTTCAGCTTCGAAAAACATCCCCAGACTGATACCAGGTGATTACCACTTTGGGTATGTTTCTTTAAAGAAAATATTTTTGAAAGTTGAGAAAAGAAGAGATAAATTTGGGCTACAATAATAAACTTAATACAATCTTATGGTCCAATAGTTTTCAGTATTATTTTTCATTAATATATTATATATCTAGGATTTATTATTAATCATTTAAGTTTTGATGCTATTTATATACTATTAATTTAAAACAATGTTATGCATCATTGTTTGTACTTTGTGCTTATATAGTGTTTTTTTGCAATGATTGGTTGCACCTATTGTTTTAGGGTTGCATATATGTATTGTACCTTATGTTTTATGAATTTTTAAAAAATGTTTGGTTGTAGGTCCATAGGACATTATATTTTAGAGTAAACTTTCGTTTTGCTCCATGTGGTTTGGTCGTTTTAACGGTTTTGCTCCAATCCTTTAAAAATAGTCATTTTACTCCTTGTTCTATAAAACTTATCTCTATTTCACTCACCGTCCCTAACGTCATTCAATTTAACTGTTAAATCCTGGTCACATGCCCCTCACATGAGGAACATTTTAGTCTTTTTTTTTTTTCCTACTCAAACTTATTAATTTCCCTTTTTAATTTTCACACACTTTCTCTCTCATAATCCCACCCACACCATCAGACACCTCTTCTTCTACCCCCAAACCACCACCACCACCACCCAACCTGGTCAAGACCCACCTTCCTTCACCGGCGAGCTATACAAGACTGCCATCAACCTACAAACATCTTGTTTCCCTATTGTTTTTCCAACCTAACGGAACATTATCTAGCAATGGTAACTACAGAATTAATAATGTGAGCAAAAGACATTACAAAATACATAGAAGGAAAAGCATTTCCGTCACCACCACAATTTGATACGTCACACCTCATTCACCATGCAAACACAACTGCATCACTGTTCGCCGTCACACCGTCAACAACCTACAACCGGTCGATTCGTTTTCCCGGCGTCCTCCGGTCTCCGGTGTGCCACCGCAGGGGTGAAGCAGTAGAGGTTGCGGAGGGGTTATCGTTTTTCCCGGTGTCCTTCGATCTCCGTTACAGTAGCCGCCAGCGTTGTATTCCGCCCAGTCCCACCACCCTTTGGAATCAAGCTATGAATCCCATCACATTCAATCCGAATTCCAACTTTTTTCGTCCTCAAAGTTTCAATTTTGACTCTAACTTCAGTATCCAACAGTAATTTCAACGGCAGCCCAGATTTCTTCTTCAGATCTGATCTTATTTTAGTGACAGTTTCTGGGTCAAAAAAGCAAGGAGGTGGTGTATAATTGTGAGTGAATAATGGTGATGTTATTGGGTTTGGTGGTTAAAGAATTAGGGAAAGATCCGATTGCGAGTTGGGTTTAGAGGTGGTGGTTTGGGGGTAGAAGAAGATGGTGTGGGTGGAGGTTGTGAGAGAGAGAGAGAGAGAGTATGAAAATTAAAATGGGAAATTAATAAGTTTGAGTGGGAAAAGACTAAAATGCCCCTCATGTGAGAGACATGTGACCATGATTTAACAGTTGACTTGGATGACGTTAGGGGCGGGGAGTGAAATAGAGATAAGTTTTATAGATCAGAGAGTAAAATGACTATTCTTAAAGGATTGGAGCAAAACTGTTAAAACGATCAAACCACGTGGAGCAAAACAGAAGTTTACTCTATATTTTATTATTATTTTTATTTTTATTATTAATATTTATTTTATGATTTTTTTGTTTTAGTATTCTGGGTTAGGATATAATAGGAAGTTTATTTGGGCAGGAAGCATAGGAAGTAATATTGACCATCCATTTATTTTATCATGGGCTAAGATTAAATGAGTGAAATTGAAGGAGAAAAAGGAGGCGCGTGGACTTGTCTAGGGGCATTCTAGTCAATCCAAGGCAATAGTTTCTCTCTCATCCAATTCCTCCTCATTTTTTAAACGTTAATAACACTTTCATACGAAATTTTTTTTTTTATAAAAATTGCACCAAAAAAATGAGCGTTTTTTATCTTTAAAACGAGTATACTATTGCTATATTTTCGATTTTTTTTTTCGAAAACCCAGTTGCGTAAAACGCAATGGAAAAAACCCAGTTGCGTAAAACGCAATGGAAAAAAACCCTAAAAAATGACATTTTTCTAAAACGCAATGCACAAAAAACACAAAGAAATGTCTTATTTGTAAAACGCAATGGCCAGAAAACACAAAGAAATGTCTTATTTCTAAAACGCAATATCCTAAAAACACAAAATAAAGCGTACTTTCTAAAATGCAATGGACTGAAAACACATAAAAATGTGTTTTACCTAAAACGCAATGCACAAAAAACACAAACAAATGTCTTATTTCTAAAACACAATGGGCAGAAAACACTTAAAATGTCTGTTTTCTAAAACGCAATGGACTGAAAACACATAAAAATGTGTTTTACCTAAAACGCAATGCACCAAAAATCCAAAGAAATGTCTTATTTATAAAACGCAGTGGCCAGAAAACACTTAAAAATGTCTCCTTTCTAAAACGCAATGGCCTAAAAAAGCAAAAGAAAATGTTCTCTCTAAAACGCAATGGACTGAAAACACCTAAAAATGTGTTTTATCTAAAACGCAATGACTAAAAACACTTCAAAAATGTGTTTTTTTTTTCTTTCTAAAACGCAATGGCCAGAAAACACATAAAAATGTTTTAGTTCTAAAACGCAATGGCCTAAAAACACCAAAGAAAGTGTTCTCACTAAAACGCATTGAACCAGGACAATAGTTTTGTCTGTGAATTGTCTGAACTAGGAAGTAGGAGATCAAAAACTGTCTACGAAGCCAGGGGCTCTGCCCCTTGGACCCTGCCAGGGCCTGCTACCAGGGGCGCTGCCCCCGGACCCCCGCCAAGATCGTAAAACGCAATGACTAAATAAAAAACCCAGATCGTAAAAATGAAATTAAAGAATTTCTTACATGGACTGTGACAACTCGAAATTTAGAACCTTTCATTGTATCTCGATGTAACATGTTTGAACATATGTGACTAATTAACTTGTCGGTTTAATGAACGATATAAGTAAATTTATGTGATTATGTGTTGTGCTTGTATGTATAGTATGTATATATGTATAAGTGAGCCGAGAACTACGAACCCGACTCGAGACCCCTTGGTCTCGAGTGAATAGTGTAACTATTGGGCCGGTTGGGCCATGCTCCTCTTCACCCCCACTCGAAAACCCACTAGGGTGAACCAACTAGGAGTTAGTATATATCTCATACTCCTAGCCAACCTTGCCATTCTTTGGACAACCCACACTCACCCTCACACATACTCTCCTACATTCTCTCTCACTAAAACCCTAGGAGCACAAGTCTTCCCTCCTCTCCTTTCGGATTCAACCGGTGACAACAAAGGGCTCTCGGTTCAAGCTTAGGACTTCCTTTGGAAGCTTATTCATCGACTTCTTCATACCCTCACACCTAGAGAACCTAACCGGTTAGTGATTCATGCTATGTATTGTGTGATGTTTCGGTTGATGTTGATGTAGAATGTAATTTCCTCGTCCTCATGGACAGATAACTCGTACTAGACCAAAACTCTATCACGAAGTCCCTCCTTTTTATATCGACTTAATCGCCGGGCCAATGGCGAGCGGGTCATTAGTTAAATAGCGCTATTTAGGTCTGACAAGCCTCACACCGTGCCGCAGAGGACGGGCGTGAACTAATGGATCTGGGCACGTCAATGATGATAGACATTGACAGTTCAGGGCACATAAACATGACTACAGTCAGCAGTCGATATGGTAACGAGTCTAGTGTATACATGGGGTAGCCCCCACGGCCGAAATGCCAGATAACTACACGGGGTAGCCCCCACGGCTGTATTGCCAGAATAAATGGGTAAACAAATCCCGTTTTCAACTATGGGGTAACCCCCACGGCAGGATGCCAGTTAAAGGAAACTGTTTCCGGAATAACTTAAAACTGAACACCCAACAGTGAACTCACTCAACTTATTGTTGACTCGTTACTACATGCTTTGCAGGACTATAGGTACTTAGCTAGAACTTGCATGGAAGAGAGTCGTTGTGGGACATGGACGGCTGTGTGCCATGTTAAACTTTGAAACAATTAAACTTATGTTTTGGATTTAAGACTTATGCTTCCGCTTGCAACTTAAACTATGTTTTGTTTGGACACCAATTGTATTGGTTGGATTTATAACTACTTACATGCTTGTTCAATATGATTGGTGGCTGGATCCTGGTCAGTCACGCCTCCAAGCGGTAGTATTCCGCAAGTGGATTTTGGGGGTGTGACATGGACCGAAGCTGATTTCTTCAACGATTGACGAAATTTGAATGATAGAAACACTTATCAGCGATCGAATCGAACGGATCGAGTGATTATCTTCAAAATCACGGGAAAAAACGAGATTTTATATGAAATTAAACTGGGTTTTCTTCAAAAAAGCTGAATAACACGTTGATCGGGTGTTTGAATCATTGATTAGTGACGAAAATCGCACTATAATGTAGCGATTATTGAGATAGTAAGTGAAGAAAAGATTGAAGATGGTGGGTTTTGAAGTTACTGGGGAGAAGAAGGAAGAAGAAATGATACGATTGAATAAAATACCCTTTCTCTTTATTTTAAATTTTGCCACATGTCATAATCATATTGTTTCATATCCTTCCTAGCCAAAATAAACTTCTTATTTGATCCTCACCTTTAGTATTCTTACTTATTTAAATCATGTATTTATTTTTGTAATACACATTAATGATTTCTTTGTTTTAGTATTTTTACTTATTTAAATCATGTATTTATTTTTGTAATACACGTTAATTTATTTTATTAAGGTGCGTATGTGGTTAAATGTTTTTACGTCTATTTTTTCATATGATAGGTTCGTCGCAACTCGCAAGTCCTATATCGACTTAGTTATTCTTTTCTATGTTTTACGTTTCGGTCTAATTTCTTCGTATTAACACGCCGCAATCGATGTGTGTGGTTCAATGATTTTGCAACGTGAGGGCTTAGTATATCATCATATATAGTAACAAAATGCACTACAAAATGTTTCTTACTTTTCTCAAAATGGTTGTAACTTCTCTTATACTTAAGGTACGTGCATGATTATGGTGTAACAACTTTTATTAATGCGTCATTTTCTATACGTTGTTACGAACGTGCGTGGTCTAACGTTTTTACGTCTTCTTTTTCACTGTTGCTTGGCGTTGGCGATGGTGTGTTATTAATGTTATTGGTACGGTTGTACCCCACCGCAACGCACGGTGCTTCCATCTAGTTTATATTCAATCTAAGATTTATTGTTTTATATAAATATTCATCATAATCTTTTCAGCATATAAAAGCCTCTTTGATGAAAGCATGCTTTGACAAAGAAAACCGAAACCGATATGACTTCATAAGCTCGTTAAATAATATTGAAATATTGAAACCAATATTAAAGAAGTCGAGACGAAAATGAATTGTTGGATAAATATGTTTCTTGTTGTTTGGCTATGTCATTATAGGCTAACGCTTATGGATCATTAGGTCTTAGGTTCGATTCTCACAAGGGATTTTCCCAGATTTATTGGGTTCTCTCCTAAATTGATGTATAGACATTATTGCCAAGTGGAGATAGATATGATCGGATGGTTCCGCTGATGGCACGATATTACTTCAGTGGTCCGTCAGTGGTCCAGATTTGTCGTTCAGAAAAAAAAAATTGTTAGAAGATGAAATTATTAATGATTATTCGATTAATATTTGAAAGAAGACGATACATATTGAAATAGGAATCGACTGCTTGAGTTGCCTTTGGTTTTGTTGCAACAACTACCATCAAAAGATCTTTTTTCGACAAAGATTATTAAATATGATTTACCCAACAAGATGAGGTGACATTTCCTCACAGATTCATTGTTATGTTATGTATGAGAGGCGGTTTTGCAAATGTTGATAATGTCATTACGAAACAATTTTACGAGTTAAAGCGACGAGACCACGATGTTACAATTACCGATTGATACGTCGATCGATAAAAGAGGTGATTGAAGTATATAACCATTATAAGGATTGGATTATCGTATTCTATTTATAGTAAAGATGAAGGTTAGTGCTCTCAGTCTCACTACCCACAATGCCACATCAACCATTTTATTTAACTTTAAAAAAACTGGATATGCAATTGTCTTTTATTTTTTCACATAATCCGGTTTAAATTTGGTTAAAAATGGAATTGTATTCCAAACAAAATATATTTTTAGTATTGTTAAGAGTTATTAAAAATGGAATTGTATTCCAAACAAAATATATTTTTAGTATTGTTAAGAGTTATTGGATTTTATCACTATTAACTGTTGGTATTGGTTGCTCTCAATCCCAACTATCACTTTGGTTCTCACTACTCCCAATTAGGGCTGTTCATGAGCCGAGCCGAGCCAGGCCAAGCTCGGGCTCGGCTCGATTATAAACCGAGCTGGCTCGACTCGGATTTGAAACCGAGCTGAAAATCTAAGCTCGGGTTCGGCTTGGTTTTAAACCGAGCTAGCTCGGCTCGGCTTGGTTTGGCTCGATTTTATAAAAAAAACTAATATATACCTCTTAAAATTTAATAGCCTAAAATATTATTCAATAATTTAAAAAAATATATTCAAAATAAGTTCAACCTAATATAATTCAAACCAAAATCAAGTTTAACAACGCAAAATAAGTTTTAATTTCAATAAAATACAATATTAGTTCATTAGTATGGTAATCAATCTTCAAATATGCCATAAATATCAAATTACAAACCTATATACATGTAAATAATAATCAGTTTTTTTTTGTAATATATTATAATGTATATAAAATTAAAACTTATTATAAGTAAAATAATTCGAGCTAAACCGAGCCGAGCTACAAAACGAGCCGAACCGAGCCAGCTCGGCTCGTAACGAGCCGAGCCGAGCTAGGCTCACTTTTTAACCGAGCCGAGCCGGCTTGGCTCACTTTTAAACCGAGCCAAATCGAGCGAGCTTTTTCCGAGCTAAATCCGAGCGAGCTTCGAGCGAGCTCCGAGCCGCGAGCTTTTTGAACAGCCCTACTCCCAATTGAACACTTTGTGTGTTCTGTCACTCAGGTTAAGTGGTTTTTGGCTCCCATTTTGTTTTTGAGAAGCAGATGCACCTGTAGTCATTAGTAATTCACAAAGTGTTAGCCTAATATTATAAATAACACAAGTCAAACACTAAGATATGTTCACCACACAGCACATAAAGTATTAACTATTAAGTTGGGAGTTGTGAGAGTAAAAGTGATAGTTAGAAATAGCAGCATCCAATACCCAATAATTAAGAGTAATATAATTTAATAACCGCATTGTAAATTATACAAGCGTTGATACCTTGAGGAACCCTATCGGATCCATATCTACATTATCCAATTGCGTACGTATATATGGTTTTGGATTCAATGAAATAAAACACATGTTAATATCCTTAATTTATCTTTAACGGTAGCTTAACAAAGTAACTGATTGAGACCGAATCCAGCATGATTCATTATTAATCTCAAATAATAATTCATCAACTAACTTCTTCAATTATTGGGTTCTTATATTATTCTTCTTCTCTCTGCTGATAAAACAGTGGAGAGATGGCATCTTCCGGTGCGGTGGTAGCAGGCGGCGGCGGCGGTAGCCATACGGTGTTTGTATACGGAAGTCTCTTAGCTGACGACGTCGTTCAAGTCCTCCTCAACCGCGTCCCTCAAGTCTCCCCTGCTATCCTTAATGGCTAGTAATAAATCTCCCCCTTTACACTCCCTTTTGTTGATTATACATATATTATCCAACTTATTAAATTTCTATTGATTTATTTCGTAATAAACTAATAATAATAATATTGGGTTAAACTGATGATGCATGTTGGGTTGTAAACAAACCGAAAAAACACGAACATGCCTTGTTCATGTTTGTTCACTAAAGAATGAGACTGTTCACGAACGCTCACCGAACTAGATTTCTTGTTGGTGTTCGTTCATTAAGGAAATGGAAATGAATGTGTTCATGAACTGTTCACGAACATTTCCCAAACGTAAATAAACTCAAACAAAAACGCCCTGCTTGCGGTGTGCGCATATACTGTATTTATGTGTGGGCCCTTAGGGGGGCAAAAGTGAAATTGCACTAATTTTAACGTTATTTTACTAATTTCGTGAAAATAGCATTAAAAGCGGCGGACGATTAATCATGCATCATGTGGTGGCGTTGATAGCCGAAAGACAAGGGGGTACATGCATAAATCGGCCTTTGTCCCGATTGCTGAGTGTTATGTGCCTAATGTCCAAGGCATGATACAAAACTAGCATCGAGCCGAGGGTCTCACTGGAAGCAGCCTCTCTATTCATATGGGGTAGAGGTAAGGTTGTCTACATCTTACCCTCCTCAGATCGTACCTTAGCTTTGCTATTGGTGGGATTTACTGAGTATGATGATGATGATGAAATAAACTCAAACAAATATTCATGAACATCAATGAACACAAACAACGTTTATGAATACAAATGAATATCCACGAACATATATTCATTTTAGAACAAAATCTGCATAACTTATCACAAAGATTACAAAAATCCACCAAAAAATAAACAAACACTTAACATAATTATCCGAACACTAGTCACATAATTATCATCTACATGATTAACACAAAATTTTGAAGTTTGTCAAGCTTTAACACAAACTGAAATTGAAATGGTCAGATGAGTAATGTTGGGGGAGGCATATAGCATAACACTATAACTAGAATTTTAATTTTATAATTAAAAAACAATAAATAAAAAATACAACATATAAAAACCTTTAAATGAACGAACACATTACCAAACGTTCACGAACAAACGCAACCTCTATTCTGAAAGTGTTCATGGTATTGATAATCTGAATGAATCTCTACATCAATCGTAATGTCCCTTTATATAGGGATTGGTACATGAAAAACCCTATCTATAATTTAGGAATTACAATCCTACTATAATTACAATACCATTCAATAATAAAGATAAATATAACTCCTTAAAATATGTGCAATAATATCGGCTAAGACTCCCCCGCAGTTTGAGCGGGCGTAGGACAAATGCTCAAGCTGGATCGAAAAGACTGAAAAAGATGACGAGGAAGCCCTTTGGTAAAAATGTCCGCATATTGCAAGGATGTTGGAACATGAAGGACCCGAATATCACCCACACGAACTTTCTCCCGAACAAAGTGAATATCAATCTCTATGTGCTTCGTTCTCTGATGCTGAACAGGATTGTTTGACAAATAAACAGCTGAGACTATCACAGTAGATGACCGAAGCCTGACGAAGCGGAAGACATAACTCTAAAAGCAAGTTGCGGATCCATGTAGCCTCTGCAACAGCACTGGCAACCCCCCGATATTCAGCCTCTGCGCTAGAGCGAGACATAGCAGGCTGTCGTTTCGACGACCATGAAATTAAATTGTCCCCCAAAAATACACAATATCCACTAGTAGACCGACGTGAGTCCGGACAACCTCCCCAATCCGCATCAGAATATGCGAGTAATGAATGAGTAGCCGATTTAACGATACGAATACCATAGTCAATAGTTCCATGAAGATACCGAATGATGCGCTTTAAAAAAACAAAATGAGGCTCACGTGGTTCATGCATAAAGAGACAAATATGTTGGACCGCATAAGAAATGTCAGGTCGTGTAAACGTTAAATATTGTAAAGCACCAGCCAAACTGCGATACAGAGTAGGATCATGAAACAAGGGACCATCTGTAGCACTCAACTTTGATGACAGATCGACAGGGGTGGTACATGGCTTGCACGAAGACAGACGAATAGGGGAGATTAAATATGTGCAATAATATCGGCTAAGATGTTCATGTTCGTTCGTTTAACTTAACGAACAAAATTTCTTGTTCGTGTTCGTTCATTTATTAAACGAACGAACATAAACGAACTTCCTGCCGAACGGTTCACGAATTGTTGGTTGAATGTTCAGGTAGTTTACAGCCCTAGATGCCTGCAAAATGAGTTACCTTATACCAGTCATGATATTTATAGTTAAGTTTTAATCAATAGGTATTTAGGGCTTTTCTTTATTGCCTATAGTGTTAATCAAGTTTTCTGATAATTTAGTTGTTGTAGTCATAGGTTTAGCATCAAAGGGCGTGATTATCCTGCAATTCTACCTGTAGAAAACAAGAAAGTGACAGGGAGGGTATGTTCATTATCCAGTTCATATACTCTCATTTACCATTTTTTAGCCTGGGAAAACGGGCTAGTTGACGGTTCGGGTCAAAACGGGTCGTTCTTATCAACCTGGGTTCAGGAAACTATTGGTATGACAAATTTGCATCAAATTCATCTATGGATATCTCATGTTCTTGAAACTTTTACTCTCTCTTTTGTGTGTTGAAATTCTTGAATTTTGTTTCATAAAGTTTTTTATTTTTTTCATTATTGAATGGTATGTTAGGCGTTTGATTCATACTTGACGGGTCTGTCAAGAGTACATCGATGTTTTTGGTAGGGGTGTACATGAGCCGAGCCGCTCGCGAGTTATTTGAGCCAAGCTTAAACGAGCTCAAACCTGAGCTTCATATACAAAGCTTAATTAGGCTCACAAGCCTAAACGGGCCTATTAAATATATAATTAAGATAAAAGTAACTAAAAATTATATATTATGTTATAAATTGCTCATCAGCTTGAGCTCAATTTTTCAAGCTCGAGCTTGGCTTGTTTACGCCCCTAGCTTTTAGTATAGACCGTAGAGAGAGTAACATATAGTTAAGAACCATTTAGTATAAGTTATAAAACAAGGTATGGGCGAAAAAATATACTTATAATAAGATGGATTAGTCCGTTGTGACTTGTGTCATACGTGAGTATTTGGGTGGGCAGTGTGTACACACACTTATGGATATGTACATGATGTAAGCCCATAAAAATATATAAATTGTCAGTATTATATACTGATGATCTAATTAATCATAACTTTTTTCTACGCAGGTTCTAACCGGGCTTTCTGCTACAGAGTTAGATATCTTGGACATGTATGAAGATGACGAGTATGACAAGCGGGTTGTTGAGGTTTCTCTGCTGGTATATTTTTGTAAAAAGATAGTGGATGATGAATATTTACTTGCAGAAATTCAAAAATATATTGACCAAGTATTTAGGTTCTTTTATATCTATATTGCAGTAAAATACTTTTACTTCCATATGGTGGATAGAAGAGTTGTATGGGTTCAAAGTTTAGGCGGATTTTCCCCATCTTTGAGCATAGGAAGTTGTTTTTAAAAATCTTTTACTTTTAAGTAAAAAAAATAGCAGGATAATTATAATCTTTGTGCAGGATGCCTCTGAGGTCTTACAGGCTTACGCGTATGTTTGGGGCAACAGTACTGATCCTGATTTATACGGAGAATGGGACTTTGAGGTTAGCTTCTTATAGTTATGGTCTTGTTTGGCCCCCTTTATCGCGATCATTTTCTAACACATTGCGCGTATAAATCTTTCTCGATGTTGGTTTTTTGATAGGAGTTCAAAGAGTCAAAGTTGAAAGATTATTTGGAAAGGACCAAGAACTATGTTAAGGAACTGCAGGATACAGAAACATCATTGCCTTGATTCAATCGTACCGCTATTCATAGACAAAAAATAATTATAATTATTTGCAAATCTTGATACTTTATATAGTTTATGTAATTCATACATCCATACAAAATGTTATGCAGTTAAATAAACTATGGTACCAACTGATAATATGTTGTTAAAGTCAAATATGGTTTGTTTGATTATGAATATGTGATCATTTATAGCAAGAAATTGTGCATGAGATTTCATTTGGATGTGGTGCTTTGAATGTGATACATAAAACTGTCACGGTCACAAAATTGATCACCTCTAGAGGGAGAACACGATAAAAAAAATGCGAGGAAGAGGCATACGAGTTGACTGTTGGTCATTCTTCATTTGTTTCCGACAATGACACTAAGGCTGCATGGTGTAGGGATGAGCTCGGTACCGTCCGGTACCGAACCGGTACCGGTACCGAAAGAACCGGTACCGAAAATCCTCAAAAGTGGGTACCGGTACCGGTACCGAATATACCCGGTTCGGTACCGGTACGGTACCGGTATTTGAGGGTAAAAACCGGTACCGTACCGGACCGGTACCGAAAATGTCAAAAGTCGGTACCGAATCGGTACCGAAAAGGTACCCGGTTCGGTAAATTCGGTACCGGTACCGGTTCGGTACCGGTACCGGGTTCATTTTGCTCTTCCCTAGCATGGTGTGGGATAACGTAGACAGGTGGGCTTTATAGCTTCCCACCCTTAACTACCATGGAGTGGGATACAACCCCATAAAAACCCATTTACCTATTAATAAGAAAAATGAAAATAAAAATATGATTGGCTCTTAAAAGGTGGTCCCACACATCCAAGCCTTAACGCTCTCCAAGGCAATGGCGATGCCGTCGATAGCACCCCCTTTGGCAGTGAAAGGGTGGTGTTTTGGGGCGTTATATGCTGAGGTGGTGGGTGGCGCTAAACCACACCATCCGGCCTAATAATGAAGTAAATACGCATTTATAAAAAAAAGAATGAAATAACAATGGCACCTTGTGTAATTTGTTGGCAACTAGAAGGTTGAATATTTTGGCTTTAATGGGTGGTGGGTATTCTTTAATTTCTCCCTTAAAAGTTAAAACCTTTATCCTCTGTTTCTAAAGGAACAAAAATGGCATTTTTGAGTAGTATGAAGCTGCCATTGATGCCTGTTATCTCTTTGAATTCTAGCAGGAATCCAAAGCCTACCCATTGCACATCTCTTCAATTACAGGTACATATATGTCTATACAGTGTGTATTTTTTTGGTATTTTGTGTAGTAATTGTTTGTCTGTTACAAACTGAGGTTAAAGATTATAATCATAATACCCATGAGCTTTATTTGTGTTTTGAATGTGTTTTGTAGGCTATAACAGCAGATGCTGGGATTGAATGTGAGCCTTGTGAAGGAAGAGGATGGTTGCTTTGTGATTTCTGTAAAGGTCAAAAGACAAATGTAAAATCTGAAACAAATCGCATCTATCGTAGATGCCCATCTTGCAGGGCGGTAAGTAATGTCGTTGGTTCTTTTTCGTTGTTAATCGTTGGTGATGATCAACAGATTCGACTCGTTTATGACAGGTTGGGTATGTGTTGTGTCCCAAGTGCAAGGTGTTCAAATGTGTTACTTTTCCTGACCAAAGTGATGTGGAAAGCTCAAGATGATTAAAAAGGTTGTTAAGAATTGAATGGCTTGATTTACCATGTCAGTTTTATCATCCTTGTAAACAAATCTCGGTTTTTAAAGTTACAATTGCCACTTATTGCGTTGGCGTTCGAAGTGATTTTGCAGTATACGCAAACTAATGTTCAGCTCAATGATGGTGTTTTATTTTGACTTTGATATGGTTCATGATGCTTTCTTTGCGTGTGTGTCGTGGTCAAGATACATCGTGATGGTTCACGATAGAGTTTAAAAGCGTCGCAACTCACAAAGACTCGTGATAAGAGTTCACAGGGGGCTAAGTTGCATCATCTATACATGTAATGTGTTATGTTGACATTTGTAGATGGTCATGAGATCAAAACTACACACTTTAAACCTAAAATCATTTTCAAGTTGTAGTAACATGATAATCACATGGATAAAGTTCTTCAAGGAAGCAAAGGGGATTGCAGTAAAATTTAATCATAATCAGGTTATGTATGCCTTAGTTTTAACAATGGTCTTAAAAGTAATCTATATCTATATATATTAATAAATGAGATGATTTGGGCCATGTGGCATGTGATGGTATAACTTTTTTGCTGATGTGGCATGTTATGGTGTAGTATAGGGTGATTTTGGGAGGGAATCACTATATATTAATAAATGAGATGATTTGGGCCATGTGACATGTGATGGTATAGCTTTTTTGCTGATGTGGCATGTTATGGTGTAGTATAGGGTGATTTTGGGAGGGAATCACTATTACATAAACTACACAAATTTGGACGCGGGGTCCGGAAGACTACGGGTTGGGTCGGGCTTTTAATTTTGGATCCTTTATATCGCTTCTGACTCCCATCTTCTTTCTCACGCTCCATTCCAAGGGGGTGTTTGGGTTAGCTTATTTTGGAGCAACTTATGACTTATTGACTTATAAAAGTTAATAAGTTATTTTTTAAGTGTTTGGGTTAGCTTATTTTGAAGGAGTTTGTGTCTTGAGAAGTCATTTTTTGAGAAGTTAGAATTTCTAACTTCTCACTTTTGACTTATATAAGGGTATACGGAGTGGGTGTCTAAACTTGTGCGGTGAAGACTTTGCCGAGCGGTATACACCACCCCGGAAGACTTTGACGAGCGGCAACTTTGCCAAATTGGTAATCGGTTACCGAGCGGTGAAGGGAGAGGTGTGTGTGGGGGAGTGGGGTCCATGCCATCTTTAACCAATCACACTTTTTTTTTTAAGTTTATCACTTCACCAAGTGTCTAACCATTGCCAACACTTTTCAACATAGTTTAAACACTTATGACTGAATGACGTGGTACACTCTCGTTGGTTGATTTTGAAGTTTACCACTTTCAAGTGTCTAACCACTCCCTACACCCTAGGTTTGTTAATAAGTCAGAAGGAATGCCAAACACCCACCAAACCCTATCGCTTCTGACTCCCATCTTCTTTGTTACGCTTCTCCCATCTGCTAGCCACCATGTTCCTCCTCCTTTACGATTCAACTCAAACGTTAGCTATCAACCGCTGTGATCCTCTTTTTTCTTAGTTGTTCTACGATTCAAACCCTAAATCGATCAAAACCCTAGATCAATGAGTGCAAGTTCGTGTTCTTCACTCTCATATTCATCAACATAGGTATGTTTATCCCTTCCGATCTTTGATGTTTTTGTTATGTGATTCCAATCATAACAATCCTGTTTTTTTGTTTTTATTTTTGATTGTGAAAACCCTAAATGGTCAATGTTTACAAACGATGGTTATTTCTGATTGCTGTTGTTGCGTTTGATTTGTAAATTGTGTTTTCTATTTTTATGATTGGTGTGGCCGTTGATGAATAAAGTTTTGCCTACATTGTCCGATTGTTATTTGTGACGAGAAGACTGAAGTTTCTGAGGCCCTTTTTTTTTTTTTTTTTATTTCTTTTCGGTTTGGAAAGTTTGTTGGTTTTGTTCTATTTTGAGTTTTGCTTTTTTTGTGTTTTACAGAACTAAAACTAAGAATTTTAAATTAAGTCTGCAAACATAGTTGCACACTTTTAACCAAATGGCTGATCAACTGTTGTTGAGGTTGAGAACATTCCAAGTTGGCCATTCGGGTTCCAGAATTAAAAAAAATAACCCTGCATTGATGTTAAACAACCTCGCGTAAGTACTGCAGAGTCAATCTTGTAAGTTTTTCCTTATGTTTTGTCTAGGTAGAAAAAAATAGAACTACATCTCTTTTGCGTAAGTACTGCAGAGTCAATCTTTATGTCCCTACACGGCTACAATGAAATCTTATACTTGGGTGCCGTTTCCAGACTTTAGAAACTGTTAAGGGTCGGCTGATACAAAAGATTTGGGTTTAAGAATGATTTTAGGGTTTGGCATTGTAATAGAATTATAAAAAAAATCATCGTCAAGTTTGTTAGGTTCAAGATTATGTCGGCTGATGTAGTTTTTATCTTTGTCAAATTTGAGTTCATCAGTTGGTTAATACATCATCTTAATTTGGCTGTTTGTATCCTTCAGTAATGGTAGATTTCTTATCTTTTTCTTTCTAAATCATTATTGTCAATCGGATGTAAAGTATTTTGCGGTATATGCGGTCTTTTAAATGAAAATTAGCCTCACTTTCTAAAAACCTAAATCCTCAAAATCCAAAATCTCTTTTTTCCATTGATGTTCCATCTTGATTTTTCCATCTCTTATCGCCACCGCCAAGATCTTAGTTCCACAAATTTTGTACAATTTTCTTCCGCTTTCATCTATTCAGCAGATGATTTGGCTTGGCCGTCATTCAGATCTAAGGTTATTTTAGGGCTTTGGATTCATGCAATGCGGTGCTCATTTGGCTTCTTTAATTTGTTTGATTCTACTGCCATTAATATTATAGTGAGTATACTAAGTGTTAACTTTCATTTTTATAATTATATTACTTATTATGATTTGGGTTTGTTTTGGATGAAACATACTTCTATTGCTTTATCGTGATTTATTGCAGAATGATGCAGGCTGTTAGCTTTTATCGGATAGAGAATTCCCTTTTGACCGATATTTGGAACACATAGTGTATCCTTTTTTTCCTTTCCACGTGGGGTTTGTTCATTGTTCATATATTAATGCAATTTCTAATGTTTCTGGTTTTATAAATAAAGTGATGGTGTTGTTTCTTATTTGACAATTTAATGGGCGCACGCACACACACTCATGGATTCTCAGATTTGTGTGTTTACTTTTTACTTAAATTGCGATTGATTAGTGACGAAATCATGTGCTTTTTAAACAAATCGTTGATTAAGGGTATGTTTGGCAAAAGTAGCTGGTAGCTGGAAGCTGGTAGCTGGTGACTGGAAGCTGGTAGCTAGTAGCTGTAGTTTTTTAGATATATTTGGTGTTTGGTAGAGTAGTTGGAGCTTTTAATAAAATGTATAAAATGACAAAATGGACATAACTAAAAATTTAGAAAGTTGGTGCATTAAAAATTTCCTTATTTTTGGAGGTTAAAATAGTCATTTTTTCCCTAAAAGCTTGTAGCTCCTTCTAAACGCTACTACGCTACTAGTAGTAGCGTTCAACCAAAAGCTTCAAGCTCCTAACCTAAAAGCTTAAAGCTCCTTCAACCAAACAAGACTTTTTATTGAGTATGAGCTTTTTCTTAAAAGCTTAAAGCTAGAAGCTCCTAAAAGCTCTTAAAAGCGCCATGCCAAACATACCCTAAGCCGACTAGGACGCAAATAGTGGTGTTGCGCCTTGCGGGGGTGAGAGGAGGTGAAATAGAGGTTTTTGAAGGAAGATCTTGCGAAATTGCTGGCTAATTGACTTGATGTTTTGTATATTAGACAAGTCTGATGGGCAAAGTAAACACCTAGCAACCGCAGGTTTGGTGATTTTGTTTAATTGCAGCTGTTACATTCACTTATGAGTAGGGATGATATCTGTATCGGTACCGGTACCGAAAACACCAGTACCGAAATTTGCCAAATATTGGTACCGGCACCGAAAATGTTCGGTACGAAACTGGTACCAGTATTTGAAGGCAAAATTTGGTACCGATATCGGTAACAAAAGTACCGGTACCGAAAACGCCAAAAAGTTAGTACCGATTCGGTACCGAAAATAATTCGGTACGGGAAATTCAGTACAATACCTGGTACCGAATGCTCATCCCTACTTATGAGTGGGTCCATTCGAGTCACGTCTTACATCTAATATACTTATATACACCTAAAAAATAAACGGGTCAAATGGGTTGAACGAGTCAAAAGTCACCCAAAGTGTGCTCTAAGAGTTTTACTTCTTGAATCCTTCTATTTAGTTATGTTTAATTTGGTGGAGTCTTTGTTTTTAGATTTGCATTGTTCGGCATTATACAACAACTGGGATAAGTTTGGAAATGGATTTCAATATGTTTCACCTTAAAGGTCAAAATTGTAATTGTGTATTGATTTTTGAACATGAAGAACACTAAGCATGATGGTTACACATTGGCCATGTTATTCAAATTATAACTAAAATGTGTTTCAATACAAGTTAGAAGACTTACGGTACATGTCACATAGAATCTACAGATAGGGTGTGATGTTAACAAATTGTGAATGATAAACAAACTCATGTTTCATTTGTTCTTTAGGGTGGGAGTACTCTAAAGATGGGAAATGTGAGAAAATGCCTTCTACAACATTTGTCACCATGAAGAAAAAGTCACTTCCATGCATTAAACATGAGCACATGATATGGATCTGGCTTGGAAATGAACACCTATTATGACTTAACTAAAAACACTCCTAGGATTCCAAATACATGCTGAGGTATGTTAATAATGCTTATGTTCTTTTTTGTGATTATGCAAGTTAGAATTAGAGATTCATGCTCAACTCTTTTTATTGCGAATGAGTCATTTTGGTTTGGGTATAATCTCAAACGGGTCAAATAATTCTTTACTCTGTAAAATGGGATGTGGGTCAAGTTGGAAATGCCTACATCTCCTTTGGGCAATGTCCATTTTGGTTTGGGTATAATCTCAAACGGGTCAAATAATTTCAGAAAAATTCTGTCCGTGGGATATTCCAGCTTTTGGAAGCAGAATCTCATAATTATGCTATTGTATTCTTTTTAAAACTTTTAGGAAATAGAGGTGCTTTTCGTATCATCTTTTCAGGATATACTTCTTTTTTCTAAAATATTGATATTTCTTTTGTGGATCAATACGAGTACCTACTCATTAGTTCTTGGTTATTATCATGATTTATCTAAAAATGAATTAGTAGCTTTCTGTTGGCTACAAATACTTCTTTGTCAAATTCTAAATATGATGTTTTTATATGTTCTTTTTTTAATATACAACTAACAATTTTTTCTACCTGGAAGGATGTTGCAATTAAGGTTAGGTTGTATGTCTCGCAAAGCTACATACCTGCAGGTTAGTTTCTTGATGATCTACCCTTATAAAATGATTGAATTGATATTTACCAATGTTGTCTTAATAATTATTTAAAAATGGATGAGCATGAGATAGAAGATATCATAATTCTCATATCTAAAATAGAGGCAAAGCATCCAGTGGCTTTGCTTGCAAGTTGACCGTTTGGTTTTAATACATGAGAAAGAAATATCCAGCTTAAACGTCATCTTTAAAGTTCTATAGTTGGCTTTGAAAGGTAAATTTATTTGCAATAGCATATGATAAATATTTTTTTTGTGATTTATGGACCACTTCTTTACTATTTTTAAAGGATTACTCTCATATGGGGTCCATTTGCTTGAAAACATATATTTTTTTAGAATATATTAAATATTATATTCTGAAATATATTAAAGGATTTACTCTCATATGGGGTCCATTTGGTCAGATTTAACCACAAAAATACCCTCATGTGGGGTCCATTTGGTCAGATTTAAGCATAAAAATTAACTGAGTTTGGGCTAAAGAACATAACTTGCAAGGGTTTGCAAACATCGAGTACGTTTTCTGTAATTATTGAAGGTAAAGGACACAGTTTGCAATAAGTGACATACGTAAATGACGATTTTTGTAATTTACTATAAATATATCTATATATGGCTTACCTCTTATAGTCTTACTTTGACTTCTCTTCGGTGTCGGCGCATTACCTTTTTCTGTGTTTTAAAAATAAGTAGAGGTTCTACAAGTCTAAATATGGCGCTTATGTTCCTACAGGAACCACAATTAGGTTTTTTAAAGTAAAGGAAAAAACAAAAAGAAGAGGCTGGAAATGCATATAGGAGCGGACCCTTAAAGAAGCAAAGTGCAGGGGAATCATAAAGGTTAACCTTTGATCTATTTATGTTGAGCAACATATAGGTTTTATGTATTTATATATATTAATTTTGTGTATCTTTTGTTAAGAATCGAGTGATCGGTTTTCTTAAACTAAGGTTTTGCCTCTCTACCATTACCCAAAAAGCAAAGCATTCATTGGGATTAAGGTTTTGCCTTTCGACCATTACTCGATAATGTAGGTTTTCCTTTTAACTCATTTGTATGAAAACGGGCGAAATATGGGTGTATTTGTTGAATAATGGGTCAAATGTGCAAAACACATTGAATATATAAAGTGGATCTTTATCGTGTATTCATGTGTTCACAAAGCCACCAATAGTTTATTTAGAGGACATATTATAATGCCAATAATATATTTTTTAATTGTATCAAATACATCAATTATTTACGTATTTCTAAAAAAATGATGCAGAAGTGTTGGCGGATCAGCCCAACCACCCGTTTTGACCTGCATATAAAGTTATCCACTTTGACCTGAACCCATTTCCCATTTTTAATACATGTGACCTACTTCGTCACCTCTATGATTAGTTGATGTGATTTTTAATGCATGAAACCTGCCCTCAACATAAATACAATTGTCTTATGGATTGTATCACCGTATGATTTACATACTTAGATCATAGATACATACATATAAAATCTCAAATCCTTTTAATAGAATTAACTATTAAGTGGATAGTTATTGTAACAATATAGTTTTTGTTATATTATTTAATTCATTAATTAAGTTTTAGTAAAGAAAGAAAAAGCGTTTGTGGGTTGAGCTGATCCAACATGAACTTATAATGATCCATTTCACTACCAAGGCGTTTTCCCTCTCTACTGAAGGTGTACATAATATGCAGGGACCAAACCATGAAGATCCATTGAATCTGGAGGCTACTGCTGTTCTAAGTGACAACCCACAAGCATATAGATCTAATGTTAAGACAAAAATGGGTGAAGGACATGTGGGCGATACATATTTTGCACGATGCATGCAACGTTTTTCTCGCTACAACAGAAACCTCACACTATATAAAGTACAATGTATTTGGGTTTTCTCTAGACTTTTGGTTGCTCGGTTTCAGAAATTACAAACTGTATTGGACGATTTGGTTTACGATTTATACTTTTATACTTAAAGTCATTTGTATAAGGTTTGTTTATTTTAGTTTTAAATTCTTTTATATTAATATGGAGCATCAGATCAACGTACATCAAGGGGAAAACCATGGTGAAGAATGTTAAACGGCAGAAAGAAAACGGAGAAGGTTTTAGGTATGCGATTGAAGGATGGCCGCTTTTCATGAAAGCGAATGACCTTAATACGGGTGATATATTGCATTTCACTTATGTGACTTCAGCAAATATGCTCGACTTAACACATGTGGATGCGGCATAACAGGTAAGGTTAGACGTTGATGGTGTTTCTGTTTTAGAAAAAATCCAATCAGCCCTATTGTTCGGTGTGTATAACGTTTTTACTAATTAATTTTCAAGTAACTGATGCATAGATTAGCAAAGAGGCATTGGCGGATAATTCATTAACAAAGGAGGGTGGGCATTTGCCCACTGGACAACCCATAAGTTTAGTGGTTGTGGCCCAAGTGCCCAAGCTCCTTTGAAGCCTTATGTAATGGGTGATTCTATTGCATTGACAAAAAATGTTTCATGTACTTTCTTTAATTTTTTTTTCTATTATAGAGATTTCAATGTGATGGTATTTTTGTTGTTTTCTCTATTATTTTCTCTATATAATATAGAATAGAGGCTCCAATGTAAATGCTCTAAATATACATGCGTACTTTACATTCTTACTTTTGTATGTTTTTATGTCTCTTTACAACAAGAAAAGTTTAAGAAACTGAATTCAAAATTTATGGTGGAGAAAAGGGAAAGAGGATATTTTAGAGGTTAAAAGTGTTATTTTTATACTTTTACTTGTAAATTAAATTTTTCTACCCGGAAAATTTCCGGGTTATAACCTAGTTCCTTATAATCATGTTGTGTATGAGATTATATTTTTAAAAATTTCGTGGGTATGGGACGAGTGTGGGATTAGGCGATAACCGACCCGATTAGCGAAAACCCACATGCCACTTTACCCGAACTATATACTCAAAAGTTTTTTATTTATATTTTTATTTTCCATTAACCCTTACCAATTAGTGACTTATTTTAATAAATTCATTATGTGAAAGAAAAAAACTTTTGGAATATGTACTTAAAAAGACTATGTGTATTGGTAATGCCCCTACCCTTGGGCGTTTTGTGCCATGTGGCAGCCTAGTCAGCAATGGGGTATTATGGGGCGTTTTCTAAAATGGGTCTAGTGGGGATGTGAGCATTGTGGTGTAATAGAATTAAATAAAAAAAAACCAAAAAAAATGTTATTAGACAAATGGAGCATGGGAACGGCTAATTGGCCAAACAACTCTCTCTAGCGTTGATTTTAAAACGCTCTAGGCAAATTTTGGTATAAAAACGCCCATGGGGGCGGAGAACCGAGCGTGGTGGGGCGTTGTTTTCGAAAAAAAGGCCCAAAAACGAACGAGTACGGGTGGTCTAATGTTATTTTTTTTTTTGTGTTGTTAAGTATATAAATAAAACTAAATTAAAATTATAATGTTATATTTTTATGATGAAACTTACATGTATATAATGTATATTTTAACGAGTATGTTAGGATCTGAGTTTCTTTTTTATTGTGTTTTCGTTTGAAGATTAAGAGAAATGGAAGTGAAATTGCAGCGGAATATTAATGAAAACAAACTTTGATACACAATCAAATAGGAGAATTGCTTTTCACACACATTTTAACATAGAACCGAATGATTGAATTTATTTCAAGATTCAATTACAATATGCATGCATGTAACAAACTCCCCCTTAGCCTGAGCTCACAATGTTTGTTCGTACAGGAAGAAAAGTGATGAAGAGCTAATAGAACAGTACAGGGTACTGTTCTATTTATAGGCACGCCCAAACCACTGTGGCATCTTTGCTGACGTCACCATGATAGTGACATCTAACCTCCTAACAAACTCTAACTACTGCCCTCATTACAACTGCTGATAGCAAACAACTGATTACACGGAATTATATAGAAATAAACTAAACTACTGATTCTTTATTCCACTGCTTAGTCTTCAGCAGTGTTTCTAGTCTTCAGCAGTACTTGAGACAAGGCAGTTGTTTGAGTCATCAGCACTTTGGTCTCTATCAGTCCTTTGGAGTCAACAGCAGTTAGGAAAGACAGTAGTTGTGTCCATCAGTTGTTAGAGCCATTATCAAGGGGAAAGCTTGTGTACAAACATCTGCTTATTCTGGATCCACTGCTCTGATTCAGTTTTGGCTTTAATCATCTGTTCCTCTGATAGGGTTCAATCCCAACAATCTCCCCCTGGAACAGATGATGCCAAAACCCTTCATTATTGTAGATCTTTATTTCCTCATCAACAGTTCCCTTATTTGCCCTTTGAGTTGTAACTCAAAGTCTAAGGCATCTGTATCATCTTCATCCCTGCAAAGTGTAAGATCAAGGAGATCCTGCAGATCTTCAACACTCAGGCCTAGTGCTTGTTCCCTTGATATTTTCTTCACTTCTCCACTGGATTTGATCAGAGTCAATACTTGGGTCTGTTTGTCAGTTTTCCACTTTAGTATTTTTGAATCCAGTGGGTTTCTTGGGAGATTTTTATTTGAAGAGGAGTTTAGAGATGGTGGCCTTGTAATAACTGGCTGAGCAGTGTTTGAAGTTTGTGTAGACTCGAGTCTTTCTTCAATCATCCGCTTAAGCCCTTCTTTCACAACAAAATCCCCTGCTTCTTTATCTGTTGCTGTTTCTTTATCCATCTGCTTTTGTTTTCTTCTTTGGTAAATGAAGGCAACAGGTGGAGCAGTAGATCTTTTGAGTTGTTGCTTTTGTGGCTTTTCTGGAACCACTGTTTCAGGGTAATCAGGCTTTTGTGGAATGTTAGGATTTTTCTTCCTTAGTTCTTCCAGCCTTTGATAACTTGCTCTGACTTTATCTTCTTTCCACCTTGTCACCTGATTTCTTGACCCAAAATCAGCAGTGATAAGTTCCTCTTTCATTCTCTTCAGTTCTAACACTTTATCTGGTACATTCTTCTTGTATTTTGCCCAATCTGGAGGAGTATGTTTAACCTTGTTTTTTTTTTTTTATCATATCTTGAATCTTGGCTGCTTCACTTTCAAGCTCTTGAATTGTAACGTTTCCATTTTTATCATATAAGAGTTATAGGTTGTTTAAATTTATTAACCACTAGTAACTAGTTTTATTTTTTAAAATAATTATTCAAACCATATAGTTTTAAAAACTATTTTACATATATTTGGTTGGAATGTTATACTAATTAATTGGCTTATAAATGTATGACACTTCTATTTCTATATTAAAATAAAGTGTATAAAACTTATATTATTAAACGGGCAGGCTACGGGTAAGTTGACTGTTAGAAATATGAAGTACCTAGACGGGCCTAGAAACCGTTTAATAATTAAATTATAAAAAAATACATTATATTTGAACCTACTCCGTTTTTAATGAAACTTGGTTCAAAATATAGATAAGATTATTCTCGTTCTAATGACATATTTATTGTTTTGTAAAACGTCATATTTTAGAAGTTATAAGCGCCAAATGAGTGAAACAGCTGAATTAATTATAATAATAAAATAATTAAACCTTAGTTGCCAACGTGTGTGCATTTCATAAATGCTATAGTGTTTACGTGGAGTGTTATAAGCAAAAAAATTGAGCTCCTGGCCACTATAAATAAGGCCATAACCTTTCAAATCAAATTGCTCTAACATTCCTTTCTATCTCTCTTGCTGTCGCCTCTTTCAATTTCTATTTCTATTTTAATTTTTTTATTTTATTCTTTTCACCTATAATAATAATAATAGCCCTGCCCCGTTTTAAGTGTTTTAACTCCCGATCACTGATACCCTTTCCGATTGATCTGGAGCCCCATAACGCATGTCAAGGCTCTGTCCGACTAAGTTCGTTGGGGTTCTGTCTCGTGACGTAGGGATAAGGTTGAATTAGGGTTACTATACTTAACACGAGTACATTATATATATATATATATATATATATATATATGTAGGGAGCCGCTAAAATGAAAACCACCTCCAGTTGTAAGAACCATGAGAACCACTCTCCACCAATCATAATCAGCCAACGAAAAGGGTAGTTTGGTCATTTACCCTAAATGTCTAATCTCACCCCTCTCTCTTCATTTAATTCACACCCTCTCTCTCTTTATTTAATGCACACCATCTCTCTCTCTTCCTTTTTAAATCCTCTGTCTTCTTCATTTCTCTCAAAAACATCACCTTATCTTCATGAGAGAGAAGGGTGGCAAGATCTGCATTCAAAACCACCTTATTCATTTCTCTAAAAAAAACCCTCATTCAAAATCAAACTGCAGCTTTCCTTTTAAGCTCTCGGTCATCCCTGTTTTTCTCTCTCCGGCCTCCCTTCCTCTCCGCCGTCGCCGCCACCCCACAACTACCCCTCCGCCGCCGCATCTGTCACAAAGATCTGCACATTCGCCGGTGCTAAACCTTTGATGGAATACCCCTCTCTCCTCCGTGTTAGACGTTGTCGGTAAGATTTTCTCAGATCTCTCTCTCCTTGTTCACCACCGGAAATCTGGTGGTGGTGGTAAGCATAGATCGGCGATAGTGGGGGTGTGGGGTAGAGGTGGGCGTCGGTTTTGGTGGTGGTGGCGTTAGGGTTGGTGGCGGTGGGGGTTTTTGGTGGTGTGTGGCAGAGGTGGGTGACCGGTGGTTTATGTGGAGTCGGTGTCAGGAGACAGTGGTGGGGCAGGTGGTGTGTTCGGAAGCCGGTGGTAGGGCAGGTGGTTGGTGGGGAGACGGTGCCGGTGGTCATCGGTTCAAGGTGTTCATTGTTCTGTTTGGTGTTCATTGTTCTGGTTGGTGGGTTTTGTTGCATTTGTTGATTCTTGGCACAGACAAAAGACGGTTGAGGTTTTGTTGCATTTGTTATCAATGTTTCAGTTTTGGTGGGTTTTGTTGCATTTGTTATCAATGATTCAGTTTTGGTGGGTTTTGTTAATTTTTGGTGGGTTTTGTTTGCATTTGTTATCAATGTTTCAGTTTTGGTGGGTATTGTTGCATTTGTATTCTTTGATTCTCATGGGTTTTGATCTGTTTTAAATTGGGCGGCGATGACGAAAAAAAAAAACAAACGTAGATTTTGATGACGATGGCGCGGCAAAGATGGCGGAGGGTAGGTTTTTGAACCTGCAACCCCACTTTTGCAGCCATTTTGATTATCGGAAAATCTGAGCCAAGCCCCGTTTTTTTTTTGAGATACATATTGTTTTGATGTTGTTGGTTTTTTTTATTTCTCCCCATAGTCGATGATGATAACAATCTATCTGAGACACCTACCGAGTTTGCGATTTATGGGTGCGTTCGTTTTAACGTAAAACGTAAAAAGTTTTACGCAAAACGTAAAAAGTTTTACGTAAAACGTAAAATTTTAACGTAAAAAGTAAAACGTAAAAAGTTTTACGTAAAACGTAAAACTTAAAACATAAAAAGTTTAATGTAAAACGTAAAACGTAAAAAGTTTTACGTAAAGCGTAAAATGTAAAAAGTTTTACGTAAAGCGTAAAACGTAAAAAGTTTATCGTAAAACGTAAAACGTAAAAAGTTTAAAAAGTTTAACGTACAACGTAAAAACGTAAAACGTAAAACGTAAACGTTTTAACGTAAAACGTAAACGTTTTAACGTAAAACGTAAACGTTTTAACGTAAAACGTAAACTTTTTAACGTAAAACGTAAACTTTTTAACGCAAAACGTAAACTTTTTAACGCAAAACGTAAAGTTTTTAACGCAAAACGTAAACTTTATAACGTAAAACGTAAACTTTATAACGTAAAATGTAAAACTTTTTTTATGTAAAAACCCGGTTGCAAAAAACGGCGCGTAAAACCTAAAAAAATAGCGCGTAAAACGACGATTGAAACGTAAAAAACAGCGCGTAAAACGCAAAAAAAGACGATTGAAACGTAAAAAACAGCGCGTAAAACGTAAAAAACGGCGCCTAAAACGTTAAAAAAACGGCGCGTAAAGTTTTTAACGTAAATGTCGGCGCGTTAAAAAAACGACGCCTAAAAAAGCCGGGCGTAAGAACGGGGCGTAAAAAAACGGCTATTCAAAATGGTTTTTTTAAACTAATCTTAAAAAAATATTATAAAAATCTGATTTCAAAAAGTTTTTAAACCAAAAAATCAGTTTCTTAATAAAAAATTATTAGGACAAAAAAAGTAATTAATGAATGGGACAAAAAAGACATTTAAAAATAATATATATAAAAAGACAAAAAAAAAAAAACAATTTTACATAAATACCCTTTAACAATAAAATATTAAAAATATGATAAGACAAAAAGCTTTTAATATTAATATTAACTACTTTAATCTCACCCATCCATCTAGTTGATCTAAGGGCTAAAAAGTGGTTCACATGGTTCTTACAACTAGAGGTGGTTTTCATTTTAGCGGTCATGTATATATATATATATATAGGGAGCCGCTAGAATGAGAACCACCTCCAGTTATGAGAACCATGAGAACCACTCTCAACCAATCAGAATTTGACAACTCAAAGGGTATTATGGTCATTTACCCCATATGTCTAATCTCTCTATCTCTCCTCATTTAAAGTCTTCTCTCTCCCCTTTCATTTGTCATTCATCTTCTTCAACCTCTCTCCATTTCTCTCTAATGTTCTATCTCTCTCTCTTCAAAATGCATCGACTGATCCTTCATTTGGAGAAACCCAAATCAAAACTCAGAAACAAACAACCACACACCCTCATCTCCGGCCTCCTCCGCCCCACTAGCCACTGTTTCCGGCGACCACCACTAGCCAAACCCCCCTGCCCTCCGTCTCCACAGTAATCGCCGGCCACCCAACTGTTGTGGCGGCGCGTGTTGGTGGTGCCGGTGGTGTTCAAAACGGACATGTCTACGATGAAGGTCTCTGTTTTTGTTGTTTGAAGGCGGTGGTGGGGGCGGCGGAAGGCGGTGGTGGGGGCGGTGGTTTGGTGGGAGTTGTGCAGAGGCGGAGGCGGTGGTGGTTTAGTTGGTTCAAGGCTGGTGGTGGCGGTTCGAGGGCTGGGTGGTGGGCCGGCGGCAGCGCCGCCGTGAGCGGCGGAGGTCCCGGTCCCCTCCTGTGTTGTTGATTCTTGATGATTTGCCCAAAGGTTTGATTTGTTTCTGTTTTGATTGGGGTTCTTTGATTCAATTGGTGGGGTTCTTTGATTCAAATGGTGGATTTGTTTCTGTTGATTCTTGATGATTTGGTGGGTTTTGATTATATTGGTGGGTTTGTACAGCATGTGGGTTTTGATTCAAAAAGTTTGGGTTTTTTTTTTTCTGTTGAATGATGTTCATTATTTGTTGCTGGGGTTCATTTGATTTGATTTTTGGGTATGTACATCATGTATGATTGTTATTGTTGCTGGGTTGTCTTTGATTCTGTTGAATATGGTGCTTTATGAACCGGTTGAATCTGTTTGAATATGTTGAATGTGTTTTGAATGATGTTCATCAGGTGCTTTTTGAATGTTTGAATATGTGGGTTTTGATCAGTTTTGGTTTTTGGGGCGATGATGATGCAAAAAAAAAAAAAAAAAACTAGATTTTTGATGACGATGGCGCGGCAACGATGGTGGAGGGTAGGTTTTTGAACCCGCAACCCCACTTTGCAGCCTTTTAATTATCGGAAAAATCTGAGCCAAACCCTTTTTTTTTTTCGAGATACACTTTTGTTTTGTTGTTGTTGTTGTTGATTTTTTATATTCTTTTCCCCCGTCGATGACGATAAAAATCTATCCGAGACACTTACCGACTTTGCTTTTTATGGGTGCGTTCGTCTTGCGTAAACAAGTTTCGTGTAAAAAAAGTTTTTGTGAAAAAAAAGTTCAACCGTAAACTTTTACTTTTCGTGTAAAAAAGTTTTTGTGAAAAAAAAGTTCAATCGTAAACTTTTACGTAAAACGTAAAAAGTTTATCGTAAAACTTAAAAAAGTAAAACGTAAAAAGTTTAACGTAAAACTTAAAACGTAAAAAGTTTTACACAAAACGTAAAATTTAAAAACATAAAAAGTTTAACGTAAAATGTTTTATGTAAAACGTAAAACGCAAAGCGGAAAAAATGTTAACGTAAAAAACCGGGGGCGTAAAACGTAAAAAACCGACGCGTAAAACGTAAAAAACCGATGCGTAAAACGTAAAAAACCGACACGTAAAACGCAAAACGGAAAAAATGCTAACGTAAAAAACCGGGACGTAAAACGTAAAAAACCGACACGTAAAACGTAAAAAACCGGGGCAAAAATTGGCGCGTAAAATGTAAAAAAAAGTTAACGTAAAAAACCGGGGCGTAAGACGTAAAAAACCGACGCGTAAAACGTAAAAAACCGACGCGTAAAACGTAAAAAACCGGGGCGTAAAACGTAAAAAACCGACGTGTAAAACGTAAAATAACGTTAACGTAAAAATTGGAGCGTAAAATGTAAAGAAAAAAAACGTTAACGAAAAAACCGGGGCGTAAAAAAAACGGATCTTCAAAACGTTTTTTTAAACAAATCTTAAAAAAAAATACTAAAAATTTGATTTCAAAAAATTTGTTTAACAAAAAAAATATGTTTATAAATAAAAAACAATTAAGTAAAGAATGTAATTAATGAATATGACAAAAAAGGTAATTTAAAATTAATATATACAAAAAGACAAAAAAGACAAATTTACTTATATACCCTTTTGGATTATAATATTAAAGACATAATAAGACAAAAACCATTTAATATTAATTTTTGTTACTTTTAATCTCATCCATCCATCAACTAGATCTAATGGCCAGAAAGTGGTTCTCATGGTTCTCATAACTGGAGGTGGTTCTCATTCTAGCGGTCCCCTATATATATATATATATATATATATATAGGTAAAGAGTATGGTACAAATATGGTTATCCTACATTATGTACGCTATATTGTGAGCCGTACACGTGTCCTGATTCAGTTGTGTTTAAGAAGGTTAAATCAGACAATTAACCTAACCATCAGAGGGCAAATTCGTCTCTTCATTCATTCAGCGAGAAGTTCGTTACACTGATATCCCGGTAATTATTATTCAAATCAGTTTCAAATTTTCCATAATTCACAATCTGCAGTTTTCGTTCGTACGTGATAGGGTTTCATTCAATTTGTCTATTTTCGATGGATGCACAGAGTAGCACTGGACGAACAGAAGATGATTTTGAAGAAAATCGACCGATCGGTGATCATGCTCAATTATCTGCTTATCAGAGAGTTTCGATTGAGGATGTTTTAAATCCGCGACCTGCAAATCCAATTCCAATTCCAGGTTCAAGTTCAAGTGCTGCAAACGAGATTTCTATTGGTAATTATGTTAATTCAGATATCTAAATTGTTCGTATAATTGTTTTTTGTTTAATCGTAGCATTGTTGTAGCTGTTTTTGTAGTTTGAATGTTTGATTACACTTTTGTATTTTTTTGAGAACAACATGTTTAACTTCGCATGTTATTACTCTTTACAATTCGCATTTGGTTTGTTTTTTTTTTTGTAATTTCGCATTTGATTATGTAATAAATCGCACATGTAATTCAATTAATCAATATCATCATTTCGCATGTATTGATCAGATGATTCGCATGTGGTTTATATGACTTTTTATGTTTTTTATTTTAATTCATGTAGATGAAAGGGTTTACACTCCGGAGGTTCAGGCATCAGCTACACCTGCTGTTGGAATGCAATTTATCTCCATTGAACAAGCATATGCGTTTTATCAATCATATGCTAAGTTAGTTGGTTTTCTATTCGGAAAGGTGGCGAAGTATACAGCGGTGGTATAATCAAAACTAAGTATTTTGTTTGTTCTAAAGAGGGATATAAGCCTGTGTGTATTGATGATAATTCCAAGTCAAAAAAGCAATTCAAAACAAGGAACAGGGGGACTATTAGGACCGGATGCAAAGCTCAACTTATGATTTGCACTGTGGACGGTAGATTATATACAGTCAAGAGATTTGTTGATGGTCATAACCATAAGTTTGTTTGTCAAAATGACATTCACATGCTCCCAGCTTACAGACAATTGTCAGATGTCCAGGAGGAGATGGTATGGGAACTAGGCACTTTAAACCTTGGTCCTGTCAAAGCTTTCCATATAATGAGGAAACGTTATGGTGGTTTCGAGAACGTTGGTGCTACGGTTGATGATTGTAAAAATTTTAGGAAGCGAATAAACAGCAATATAGGAGAGTATGACGCTGACATGGTTATAAATAGGATGACTGACAAAAAAGAATATTTAGCTGATTATTCGTTTGAATACTCTGTTGATGATGGCAAACGTTTAACTGGGTTGTTCTGGGCTGATGGTTTATGCAAGCTTAACTATATGGAATTTGGCGATGTGATATCGTTCGATGCAACCTTCAAGACAAACAGGTAACTGTTTCAAAGACAAACATGTTTTGTTACTGATTTTTCTCATGTTTTGTCTGCTAATGAGGGTTCAATATCGCAAGTGTAGACAACAGAGTGGTGTTGAATATATCGCATGCCTTTTCCCCCTGGTTTCACATTTGATTTTTATTAATTCGCATATAATAAATGTGATTTCGCATTTGTTGTTCAGGTACAAGATGGTGTTTGTTCCATTCACAGGCATTGACAACCACTGTCGGAATGTAACACTCTCAGCTGGGTTGTTGGCATCAGAGAGTATTGAATCATATAAATGGCTTCTAAATTCATTTTTAAAGTCATTTGGTCGGCAGCCTAATGTTGTAGTGACGGATCAAGACCCTGCTATGAAACAGGCTATTGAGGAGGTTTTCCCTATTAGCAGACACAGATTGTGTATGTGGCACATAATGAAAAAAGTGGCAGATAAGGTAGAGCATGCAACATTTTTGTGTTTTTGTTGGTGTTATTTTTTATTATTATAGTTTTTTGTAATAGACTGATATAAAATTCATTTATTGTTAAAGGTTGGGCACGAGTTGTGCAATAATGATGAGTTTAAAAGGAGGATGTGCGACATTGTTTGGACCGATTCGATTGAGCCCGAAGAATTCGAGAGACAATGGAAGTTGGTGATGATTGAGTTTGGTCTTACTGAAAACAAATGGATTGATGATATGTTTGGGATGAGATCCATGTGGATTCCGGCTTTTTACCGGCATGAGCCAATGTCAGGTCTTATGTGAACAACTTCAAGATCAGAGAGTGAGAACCATTTTTTTTGTCAGGTTGCTAATTCACAACTCACACTCGTAGAGTTTATGAATCATTTTGATGGGGCAATGGATGTTCAAAGGTTCAATCATAGAAAAAATGATCATATTTCAAGATATACTGAGCCAGCTGATTGGAGTCGAACTACATTGGAAAAAGATGCTGCTAAGATCTACACCAGGTCTATATTTTTTGATCAGCAATCAGAGATTCATGGAACAATTTCCGAATGTTTGCCGATGGACACCAAAGTTGAAGGTCCACGTATCAGAATATTGTTGAAGGACTTTAAAGCACATGGTGATGGTTTATTGGAGGTATTTTTCATGTTTTTTTAGATATGCGAATTTTTTACATTACATATGCGATTTTAGTTTATTTACTTTTACATTAACTTTTTAGAAATGCGAAATTGTTATGTTCCACATGCGATATTAATTTTACTTACTTACATGATTATTTAAACATGCGAAATTTTTATCTTTATACATGCGATTTTAAATCTTATTATTATTATTTTTTTTGGTTATTTTTGCTAGGTGTGGTTCAAGAATCTTGAAAATGATGTAACTGCACAGTGTAGCTGTTTGCGTTTTGAGCAGTATGGGCTGCTATGTAAACACATCTATTTCTTTTTCAAGATGTTTGGTGTTAAAGAAATTCCAAACAAATATGTTACGAAGAGATGGACGAAGGATGTGGTGCCCAATGAGTTAAATGTGAAGTATAATCTAAATATTGGTGGTAAGGATGTGCAACACAAGGCTAAATGGATTGCTCGTGAAATCATTCATACAGGGGAGTATTTGGTTAGTAATTTGATTTCCGACCTTGATCAACTTGTTTTAGTGAGGGATCAAATGATGCAGCTTAAAGAGAGAGTTGATCAGAGTCGCATAACCAAGCAACTTAATCCAAAATTTGACCGATTTTCAAAGTTGATTGGTTATCAACAACCAGTAACTAATGCTCCCCCTACTGTTCATGTGCCGGCTGGTATAAGAAACAAAGGCCGCGGCTCGCATAGAAGGATTAAATCTAAGAAGGAACAAATGATCAGCCGCAAAGGGAAAAGGTCAAGGACATGTAGTGTATACAATGTAAAAGGTCATGACATTCGGACTTGCAAGGAGCTGAAAGCCAAACAACAAGGTAAACAGCAAAAAAAGAAGAAGAAGGGTGTCCAGATTGAAGATGGTTTGAGAGACAAAGACAATGAGGGTGAAGACGACGAAGAGGAAGATGACTTTGAAGATTACATTAGTGATGATGGATCCGAAGAAGATCAGTGGGAAGAGGTGTCTGGAGATGAAGATGACGAGGATGAGTAATGTTTTTTTAAATGTAAATGCGAATTTACACGGAACACATGCGATTTTATATTCATTTATGTATATCATTTTTCACATGCGATTTTAGTATTATAAACATGCGATTTTATATGCATCAGTTTATATTTATTTATATGATTTTTCACATGCGATTTCTCCTTTAATACATGCGATTTTGAGTTATCTTGTTTTTTTTATGTTATTGTGGCAAAGATCCATAATTCATTCATGCGATTTTAAATTATATTAAAGCATAAGATTTGTTCAAAACATATATCCAAAATAATAGTTATTGTCTAACACAGCCACAACCACAAAAGGATTAAAAATATAAATTAGTTACTTGAAGAAATGATTTTGTCACGTTCAGAAGAGCTGAACTTCATCTTCTCCTTCACAGTGTTCAGAGCATCTGTTAGGAAAGAGAAGGCCAAGTCATCAGATCGAGATTGCTCCTTTAGGTGATCCAAAGCTCTGTCTCTGAATGTTGATGGTGGTTCTTGAAGTAGCTTTTCCCATACTTCTTGATTGTTCTTGATTTGTTCAAGGATTTTGCCCTGCACATCAAGAATCAGATGAGAAGAGGTGACATCAGTGCTTGAAAATAACTCTTTGATTGCAATGGTTTTGATTTTTTCTATATCTTCAGATGCCATTTTTGTTGTCTGTGTTTTTGTGTGTGTTTTATTTGGTCTTCTATGTCTTAATATGGAAGGTAGTTATCAAGGTTTTTTATATTAATATAGTAAATTTATTATATAGGTAGGGTGGTAAGTTCAGTAGTATTCATTGTAAAATTCATCATTACATGTCAAATTATAGTCACATCGTTAATAAATTAAGTTTTTGTATATAAAATAATATCATTTTTAGTTTTTAAGATTAGTAGTTTTTTTTTTTTGTATTTTTATTACAAAGTATTTTTTTTAAGTTTTTTTTTGCACTCTTCCTGATTCGAAATCGCACTTGATTCGAAAGTAATTCGCAAAATGTAAGAAACAAACATTTAAATATCTTTTTCTATGATATCGCATGTGTAATTTATCTGAAATCGCAAACTATGAAGAGATTTTGTAAGGGTTTGAAAACGCATGTGCATTATCCTGAAATTCGCAAACTATATGAAATCTCAAAGAATTCTTAACTTTTTTACTGATATCGCACATGCATCCCATGAATTCGCAAACTATATGAAATGTCAAAGAATTCTTTTTTATACCGAATTTGCATTTGTATTGTCGACGTTTTCGCACATGATTTGACAAACTGTATCATATTCTTCTATAGTCAGTGCATACAGAATTTCTAAATTCATCAGAAGTTCATTTTTCTCAGAAGAATTTGGTGAATAGGAATCGATCGTTTTGGTGAATAAGAATCGATCGATTTTTTGTTAATTGTTATAATTTCGTTTTTGGTTTTGATTTAGGATCTTTCGTTATGATTTTTGAGGTTTTGTTTGCCGTTATCAGGTGTTTTGATCTTAAATTTGACGTTTTTAACCTTGGCGGTTTCTTTTTATGAATCCTATGTTGATAAATTTAATAGAAAAACGCGCTGTTTAAGGAAGATGATCCGACGGTTGTAGACGCGTACATAATGTACGATTAGAGTATTTGTATGATAACCGGCCTCTATATATATATATATATATATTTTAAATAGCTCGGGAGTTATACCCAAGATTTATACCAGGAGGCTTTCTAGTTGAATCCTAAAGTTACAAGGTGAGTTCATTATCTTTTCTCACAGTTTGTGAGTCATTCTCCTTTTTATCATATTTTTGTGATACAATTATATTTAAAAATGCTTTTCAAAATCCTAAATGTTTACCAGTTATACTTACAATGGTTAAATTTTCATATTCTGTAATAACTGCCGGTATGAGATGTTTTATACATTACTTGACCCTCGTTACTATTGGCCAAAAAGTTAGCCAATAGTAACATGACCACAATCACAGGGGGAATTGTGCCCCAGTAGCCATAGCCTATAACTAATATTATTTTAACATTAAATCATTAATAAATTTAATGTATGATTGAAATAAATCTAAATGGTGTGTATATAAAATAGAGCTTTATTAATCATTATTAAAATATATATTAAAGAAAATATATTTAATAAACCTAAATTACTATTTACATTATAAAATAATGTTTAGTCCATAAATGTATACCATAATAAAATAGTCAAAAATAATATATTCTACTATACTAAGATTATATTTTTAGTCTTAGTCACGCTAATATATTAAATAATAATATTACAATTATTTAATTAATATATTATATTTGATAAGTTATAGCTATTAGTTTGACAGAAAATGATATATTTCATTTTCTGGGCTAAGTGGTTTTGTGTCATAGAAAATATAATTGACAAAGGAATGTCACGGGACACTACTAAGTCCAGAGTCACTAGTTGAGAGAATGATCAACAGTGATATGACCAGAGTCACTAGTTGAGAGAATGATCAATAGTGACATGACCAAAGGCACTAGTTGAGAGAATGATCAACAGTGTTATGACCAGAGTCACTAGTTGAAAGAATGATCAACAGTGATATGACCAGAGTCACTAGTTGAAAGAATGATCAACAGTGATTTGACCACCGTCACGGGAATCGCCTAGTGACCGATACCATTGAATCATAATAAGATATATTTTATATTTATTACTTGATAAACTTCACTATTGGACGAAAGTTAGCCAATGAGTAATATGACCACTGTCACATCGGAACTGCCACTATGTGACAAATACTGATTGAGTTTTGGGTAAATATAAACAAATATAAAAACCCCTAATGCTGTAAAGTATAACAATATATTTTATCAAAATGGAATGAACTCGCCAGTATTTATTACTGATAAAACGTTTTCAAAACGTGTTTAAGGTAATTTGCTGTAAAGATAATAGAAGCCAACTATGGAGCACTGAAGGCTTAAATAAATTGGCTATAAATACCTGAATAAACGAAGAAATTTATGTTTTATTTATTTGGGTTTATCCCTATAAAAACAATTGAATGAAATATGAGTTTTAGCCCATTTGTTTAATATTAAAAGTTTGGTGTTTTATAAACTCTGAAATTATTTCCTAACTACGATCCTGATAAAAAAAAAATTTCCGCTGCGTAATTAATAAACACCGATACCATCTGGCTGGCTCGCGGCACCCGCTCCCAGGGAGGGGTCGGGGGCTGTGACAGAAGGTGGTATCAGAGCCACGTGTTTAAGCTATTTAGGTGTTCTTTTAATACATAAACAATAAAGTTAGGAAATTAATACAAAATAACCTATGTGTTATTTTTGTAGATTTAAATATATGTATATATAAATATATATGCACATATGATTCTTGAAAGTATTGTTTTGTTTTAATTATTCTGTGATATTAATAAGTGAAAATGTTTGCAATACAGATGTCGAATGAAGTATCACATAATCCAGAAGATCATGCTAATAATGAAAATCCTTTGGATAAAAATGCTATAGAAAATATAATAGCCCAAGGAATATGTCACACCCCCAAAATACCACCTAGGGAGTGTCCCTGTTAGGCGTGTGACGTACCAACAATGAGCCACTAATCACATTGAACCCATACAAGATTCTAAATAACGCTCTCAATCATTAATAAAGTACCATCAACAAGTTTAAATGAAAACCAATATGTTCAGCGGAAGCAAATAGTAAACCAAGTTAAACTATTTCAAAACCAAAGTATAGTATCAAGAAATCAATCACATAAATCCTTCCAGTCGACCCATGACCACTCCAGCTACTCCAGACAGCAAGTTCCAATCCAAGACATCTAACGACCTGTGAGCATGCAACAAGTGTGTCAGACAACGCTGGTGAGTTCATAGTTTTACGAAAACGTTGGTTACCAAGTGTTTAGTTAATCCATTGAAATTAATTCCGAAAGTAATGTTGATAATATCTCGATACTGAACAAGACGGCTCCTGATGTATGTTTTGCCCGTTCCCCAGTGCTCCTATCAAAACACTAGGCCCGACTGGGTCATTAGTTCACAACCGTCCTCCCCGGTACGGTGTGAGGGTGCCAAACCTAAGTAGCGCTACCAACTAATACCCCGTTACCTCCCCGGTAACAAAAGATGGGACTTAAGAGTGATAGGGTGAGAATATTATCCAACATTCCAGTTTTACCCAAAAGACCTATCCCTCCCCGGGATACCCACTGACTGTCCCAACCACCGGGACGCATGCTCAAGAGATGAACTCACCTTTGGTTTGCTCGGTAAGATTAAGTATCTTGTTTATCAACCAAACACGCCCTAAAAGGGTTACCGATAATAGTCAGTTCTACGTACACATAAACCCCATGTTTCACGTACAACAAGTCATGTATTCCTTATTCACTTATCACACAGTCACGATACATGTAGCACACACGTAAAGTTCAAGCCATAACAATCAATCAATTAGTCTCTAGTGTATACATAGTTCATAAACCAAATCGTCACATTAATTCATATATATAAGGGGGGACGGGGTGGTCCGTTATACCACCCCAAAACGCGTTGAAAGATCACGGAACACCGCCGCCGCACGTTAAATTAACGCGTTGTAATATAACGCGTGCTTCACATAACGCGTTGAATTTGAATTGAACAAAGATTCCTTTTGTCGTTTGCAATTGAATTTAAATAGCACTTTAAGTCAAATCCACTGATAGTTCATGCATGTTGCAACACGTGGAATTTGAATTGAACAAAGATTCCTTATGGCAGAATTAAAAATAAAAATTATAAAAAATTGGGGAGTGATAGAATTTCATCACTAGTGATACCACCCCGCCTACATTTCTATCACTAGTGATAGAAATTTGGTTGATGACATGGCACGATTTTATTGGACAGTGTGAGTGATAGAAACTATCACTAGTGAACCACCCCTCCCCCCCTAATGCATGCAACAGTTAATTCGTTGACACTCGAAATGTGCAACGTACAAACCAGTGATCCATCTATGACTCGCGCGGCCCAACGTATTGTTTACATTGTGTGCGGCCCCGTTTAATACCAACTGCATACCACCCATTGATCTCCGACCTATCCTGAGTCAATCTGTTACAAGATCCAATCCCTATTTCTTAACTATTGTTTAACTAATAATTATCACACCTATTAATTCACCTCATACCTTTACCACTACATAGAATTCACTGTTCCAATAAAAATCCATTACTTATGTGTTTAATCTATACATGCATGTGGCCCATTACCCCACATCGACCCAAGTGATGAGGTGATCACATTCTGTTTACCTCGGCCCAATTACTGTGCGTACTTCCCTGCCCAGTTTCATGTGCCACAATAATTTCACAACACCACCCTATGACTTCAACTTATCCATACACCCAAATCCCAATTTAACCGATCGCATACATTATTTCAATAATCAGATTATTAGTCCATGCTTTAGTGATTTCCTTATCCAACTATAACAATCTATAAGTGATTAAGAACAATGGACGAGAACTGAAATCATATGTTCATCATATGTCGTGATACAAATATAGTCTATAATCAAGAGTTATCATCAAGTAATAAGTCAACTATCAAGATGAATCCTAGGAATCCCTAAACACCCTACGCAATCAGTTAACATTACATGAATCGTGTGTTCATAGAGGGCCTATTATCATGTTCATCAAAAACAAATTTACGGATATCATCATTGCCTTTATTGTTTTCTAACAATCAACAGAAATCGTTTTCATCCTTTAACAGCCATTATTGCTTAGGCTATTAACAACAAGCATCATCATTTATCATTTACACATTCAATCACACAAGAGCTTACTCCTTTATTTCACAATTTATACACCACAAGGAATTTAAAACAAATGTTGATGAGCATAAACTGACCAAGAGTTTACGAAACGAAAGGAGATGTTCGCTACCACTGCTACCGCCCGATTCGGAGCTCCGACAGTCCGCCGCCGCCGTCGCCGGTGACTTCTCTGCTGCTATCAGTCGTCTTCCCCGCTCTCGTCTGATCGGAAACACACCACCACCGTTCTATCGTTGTGCCGTCATATTCAAACAGACGGAGTTGAGCACCATCAACACTTGTCGCGATTGCCGTGAAACACCACCTCCGTCAGTCTTCCGCTGTTGACGTGTTGTTTTCGGCAACCAGTTATTGGCCAGAAGATATCTCCGGCGGTCGGAGGTAGAGGGGATATAGGGGTGTGCGGCTTAATTGTTTGTTATGTGTGGGTAGGGTTTGTAGTTTTCTTAAATATTGTGATGATATGATAATTGCAAGATGTCACGTAATCTCCTATTTAAATTGCCAATCAACAAATATTGTGATAATATGAGGTGGGCCGGTCATGAGATGCACAAGGAATGGAGTGGGCCGATGTTGTAGATGGTGTGGGCTCGGTTTGTTATATTGTGAGATAATCAAGATTTACACAAAGTTCATATCCACTACATCCAAATGCATAAATAATGCTAACAATTTATCAAGTGGGCCGATCCAAATGATTTCCTCGGCTACACATTTTGGGCCGAAATAATCAAAACATACACAAGGAACAATTAAAGCACATCAAAGACTAGTTGGGCTCGTGAAATCTATTTGGGCCGACATGGTATGTGTTTGTAAGGTATAGTCATAAAGCCCAAGATATACGCGGCCCGATCCAATTCCACTAAGTGAATTAATCAGGTTATCGTTTAAGTTTAACAGAGTTAAGATCGCAAAATTACACGTTACTAACCTCGAAAGTTCGGGTTGTCATATCATCCCCAACTTGAAAGAAATTTCGTCCCGAAATTTGACAAGTAAGCACAGAGGAGTGAAGTGATAAATCAAGATTGTTGCGGATTTTCCTCAGGTGCCACATCATCCCCAACTTGAAACGGAATTTCGTCCCGAAATTCACCGGTAGTACCAGAATTAGATTGATCGACAGGAAAAAGTTGAGGATGCTTGAGCTTCATCTGATCTTTATGCTCCCACGTGAACTCCGGTCCACGACTTGAGTTCCAACGAATTCTCACAATTGAAATTCGACTGTGTTAACAGTGGGTTTCTCAACAAAGGTATTACAAGTGTTGCGTCGAACAGACGCTTCTTTAGGTTCGAGACATAAATGACATCGTGTACGTTACCCAATTCGTGGGGTAACTCAAGTTTTAGGCGACGTGACCGATTCTTTCCAGAATTCCGAATAACCCAACGTAACGTAAATTAAGCTTGTCACGCTTCCCAAGCGTACCACACCCTCCCAGGGTGAGACTTTCAACACAATACGATCGCCTCCAGCGTTTCGCAAGTTTATGAGCTTTCCCGACGGTCACGCGTTGCCGCCAATCGACTCTTGATCCAAACAACCTTCCCAAGAGTTTCGAGTACCCGTCCTGGACCAATAATTAAGTTATCAACCATCTCAATCTATCAAGAAGGTTGGCATTATTGTCTACGTAATGCCTCACAGAGCTGTCTGGTTACCAAGATGATAACTGCCGCAGTAGTACTCAACCATAGGTAAGATTCCTTCAAGTTTGCACCAAAGCCATTCACACACATGCTCGCAGCATGCCTTCGAGTGACAGGAGAGTTCGTTTACCCTGACCGTTTGTCCAACGACAGTAAGCAATGCTCTGATCCTGACGTGAGCCAAGGGTGTTGTGTATTGCCTGCATAGATCAAATTCAGAGGTAACAGGAGTTGGCACCTCGTGCCTAGAAGCCGCCTCTCTCAGAGGAACATTCACAACTGTGAAGACTTGTCAGTTTTCTTGATTGCTAGAAAGTGTGCTGGTAACGTGTGTCCATCAACGATCCTCCAGGTGATAATGTTTCCGTTTCAGGTTGTAAGTAGACTAGTGATAAAATCCATGGCAGTCCGTTCCCATTTCTTGCGTTTCTGGTTGCCAATATCCCACCTTGACTTTCCCACATGTCAAACTTCGTTCCCATGCGTGGCTATATGGGCCTTGAGGCCCGGTTACCCGCACATGGTCTTCAGGTTTTAATACATCCTATCAAAACTCCGATGAATAGGATATCAAGACCCGTGTGCTTCGCCTGCACCTGTTTCCTAAGGTTGCTGTATAGTGAGGTTCATATTCGTTCCATGAAGTAGCAAATATCGTCCGACCTGCCAAAGGTTGCTTCCCCATGCCCCGCATGGGTTAATCTTGAGAACTTTCTTCCTTTAGGTTTCCAGTTTGAGCAAGGCGAGTCTGATCAGGTATGTTAGAGTCGATAGCAAGCTGCAAAGCTCGTGCACGTCCAGGTTTCACGGTCGTATTCATTCAAAAGTTCCATCCAGCGGTGCCATCACATGTTTAGCTCACACGGGAGGCCCTTGTGATCTGTCTAGGTAGTGCATTTGGTACCGTCCAAGTAATGCCTCCAACTTAAATCCAAAGGCCAGGGCTTCCACCGCAGGTAGTGACTCGTGCAGTTCTTCCTGTAAGTCCATTACATAAGTCATCACTTTCTCGTGTTGCGTCGGTGTGTAAACATTGCAGAGTTGGGATTCGAAAGCTGAAAAGACGTCCTCCTGTTTTGTCTTTCACGAACACAGCACCCTATTGTGCTAAAGAGATTTAAGCTGCGCGATCTTTGAAAATCCTGTGGTGAATCTGCGATAGAGTCTAGTGTGACCAAGAAATTGCTGCATCCTCGAAGGGATCTTTGGTGCCGAACAATATCTAACGAAATGGGTCTTTAGCAAGATCCACGTGTATTCCCACTTCGTTGATCATAAGACCAAAAAGGTATCTCTCGAATCCAGAAATTACCTTTAACAAGACTTCGCGCGGAGTGGCTCCTCCCTCAGGAGCTCTAAAATAAGATACAAATGCCGCCGATGATGTTCCTTCCTCTTGGAAATGGTCCAGAATGTCATCCATAAATACGGTCGATTCATGTGGTTCATAAAGCTGCTGGTGTGATGATTAACTCATTGGTCATGGTGTACAAAGTCGCAATGGTCGTATTGCGTTCGATATGCCGTTTCAGGAAAATTCTCCTCTTGGTTTTCCGTCAATACATGGTCGAGGCAAACAATTCTTGATTGTCACCTTGCTGAGTTCTGGATAATCAGTACACATACGAAAAGGCTTTATCTTCCCGAATATAGCTGGGGTTCCCTACAGCGAACAAAAACTATGTCCAATAAAACTCCCGTCCAACAGTTCCTGCAGATAGTCCTTGCAACCATCCTGGTGCAAGACGGTATGTAGCACGAGTAATCAGGGATGCCCCTGTCGTGATATCAAACTGAGATTCTGCCTAACAGTGGTGGAAGTAAATCTGTAAGCTCCTCGGGTAGCACACTGAGAGGAATCACGAACAATTGGTGGATCCTCGATTCTCTTTTCCTTAGCTCAACATCAGTAACGGTTGCTAACGTAGCGGGGTGATCTCTCCGTAGACACTTCTGGGCTTTCATAGCTGATATGGCGCTAACCTTTGCACCACTCTGTTGCTTTAGAACAAATAACGATTCTCCACACAAAATTTTCTCCCCACAAGGTATGTCTGCGCGATTTCTGAATAACCAATCCACACTAACTACTGCATTGTAACCATCAGGGGTAGTAGAAGGAAGGTCGATGTCGAACACCTGTCCCCCAAGTTCGAGTTTGCATCCCAGCGAACATTTAAGGCTTCAATTGACTTGCATCAGCCGACTCCACAACAGGTTCAGTTTCAAGAAGCATCAGGGTTAAACAGAACAGAGGTGAAGCGAATAGCTACCCATCCAAGCTATCGTGTTGTTATTACGCCTGGTATAGCCTATGCCAATACTAAATGTCCTTCCATGAGCTTCATTTCCAGTGTTGTTTTCGTCACGAGAATTTCCAGTACTGCCGTCGATCCCTTGATTGTTGTCACCTTGACTTAACACAGTCAATCCTTGTCGAGGTCACCTTCGTTTCCATACTGTAAGCTACGATCACGAGTACCTAGATGTTGCCGCGACTGTTGTCTCTAATATTGTTGCTTGTAACGGTGTCCCGCGTCCTTTCACCATCAAGGTCCATCTTTTCACATTCCGTGCCATGTCCTAAGGCACTACTCCATGAGTCGCTGGCTGGGGTTAAGGATTCGATTGGAGTCAAATCGCTGTTGTTCGTTGCCGGTAACTAGGGTCGTTCAAATGCTGAAGTCGGTAAGGTACTACGTTTACCCTCTTGTCCATCGTACTTGCAAGTTGACTGAGTAATATACGGTATGTCGCGAGAGTGCTGCAGAAGTGATCGCACTTCAGGATCTAAGGCGTCAACACGCTAAGTTCCAGCAACCAAAGATAAGTGAGGAAAGTATAGTCCAATCATTTGACGCTGAGCCATCCAACTCAGGGACGTTCGTACTAGCACCTAACATTCTACACAGTTCGCTAGGCGTTCAGATGTGTGATCAGGTGATACTCGATAGCATCGAGATTCGTAAGGATTCAGAAAGGGTGAAAAGATCATGTTCGAGTAGGAGACAATCACTGCTATGACTCCTATAGACTGTTGAGTTCTAACATAACATCAATTAACAGAGCGGAACCCCTCTCACACTCGTTAAGCCTCACTGGGACTCACATGCACCCCGTGTTATTATTATGTGTGCACCCATAATAATAAGGCAATTTGCATGCTTATCTCAGTGCCTCTTAACTCGCGCTAAAAGGTTCCCTGAATTCGAGCAATAAGACAGATGACGCCACAACATAGATCATGAAAGTTCAAGAAGAGTCACACTCTTAAAACACGTAACATGGGTTGGTAACATAGAAGTTCATACTGCAGTGCTAAGTGTGCATTCACGTGTGATGTTATTCATAAGCAAACACTAGATATACTATGCAATAGTAAACGAGAAACGAACCTTGCAGTCTGGAGCGGAGTGTCATGGTCGATTTCAGATCTATTCGGTTATAGTCTGGTTTTATAAAAACGTTTTAAAACCAAGTTCACTATAACCAGTGGCTCTAATACCAAACTGTCACACCCCCAAAATACCACCTAGGGAGTGTCCCTGTTAGGCGTGTAACGTACCAACAATGAGCCACTAATCACATTGAACCCATACAAGATTCTATATAACATTCTCAATCATTAATAAAGTACCATCAACAAGTTTAAATGAAAACCAATATGTTCAGCGGAAGCAAATAGTAAACCAAGTTAAACTATTTCAAAACCAAAGTATAGTATCAAGAAATCAATCACATAAATCCTTCCAGTCGACCCATGACCACTCCAGCTACTCCAGACAGCAAGTTCCAATCCAAGACATCTAACGACCTGCGAGCATGCAACAAGTGTGTCAGACAACACTGGTGAGTTCATAGTTTTACGAAAATGTTGGTTACCAAGTGTTTAGTTAATCCTTTGAAATTAATTCCGAAAGTAATGTTGATAATATCTCGATACTGAACAAGACGACTCTTGATGTATGTTTTGCCCGTTCCCCAGTGCTCCTATCAAAACACTGGGCCCGACTGGGTCATTAGTTCACAACCGTCCTCCCCGGTACGGTGTGAGGGTGCCAAACCTAAGTAGCGCTACCAACTAATACCCCGTTACCTCCCCGGTAACAAAATATGGGACTTAAGAGTGATAGGGTGAGAATATTATCCAACATTCCAGTTTTACCCAAAAGACCTATCCCTCCCCGGGATACCCACTGACTGTCCCAACCACCGGGACGCATGCTCAAGAGATGAACTCACCTTTGGTTTGCTCGGTAAGATTAAGTATCTTGTTTATCAACCAAACACGCCCTAAAAGGGTTACCGATAATAGTCAGTTCTACGTACACATAAACCCCATGTTTCACGTACAACAAGTCATGTATTCCTTATTCACTTATCCACAGTCACGATACATGTAGCACACACGTAAAGTTCAAGCCATAACAGTCAATCAATTAGTCTCTAGTCTATACATAGTTCATAAACCAAACCGTCACATTAATTCATATATATAATGCATGCAACAGTTAATTCGTTGACACTCGAAATGTGCAACGTACAAACCAGTGATCCATCTATGACTCGCGCGGCCCAACGTTTTGTTTACATTGTGTGCGGCCCCGTTTAATACCAACTGCATACCACCCATTGATCTCCGACCTATCCTGAGTCAATCTGTTACAAGATCCAATCCCTATTTCTTAACTATTGTTTAACTAATAATTATCACACCTATTAATTCACCTCATACCTTTACCACTACATAGAATTCACTGTTCCAATAAAAATCCATTACTTATGTGTTTAATCTATACATGCATGTGGCCCATTACCCCACATCGACCCAAGTGATGAGGTGATCACATTCTGTTTACCTCGGCCCAATTACTGTGCGTACTTCCCTGCCCAGTTTCATGTGCCACAATAATTTCACAACACCACCCTATGACTTCAACTTATCCATAAACCCAAATCCCAATTTAACCGATCGCATACATTATTTCAATAATCAGATTATTGGTCCATGCTTTAGTGATTTCCTTATCCAACTATAACAATCTATAAGTGATTAAGAACAATGGACGAGAACTGAAATCATATGTTCATCATATGTCGTGATACAAATATAGTCTATAATCAAGAGTTATCATTAAGTAATAAGTCAACTATCAAGATGAATCCTAGGAATCCCTAAACACCCTACGCAATCAGTTAACATTACATGAATCGTGTGTTCATAGAGGGCCTATTATCATGTTCATCAAAAACAAATTTACGGATATCATCATTGCCTTTATTGTTTTTTAACAATCAATAGAAATCGTTTTCATCCTTTAACAGCCATTATTGCTTAGGCTATGAACAACAAGCATCATCATTTATCATTGTTATGGGTGAAATTCTGAACCCATATCCTGGAAAATATCTTGGTTTATATCTTGGTTATGTAGTATCTGTTTACATCCGGGATGCTGGTTCAGGATATTGGTAACATCCTGAATGGTATCCTCAGGATTACTAATGGATTATGTGCAGGTACGTGGGTTAGAAGCTGGCAACGTTCATAAGACTCATTCCGCGGAAAACTCGGTCCAAGTCGTTCGAATAAAGACGTTGAAGCCGTATTACTCGGTCAATAACGTTCACAATGGAATATTCGGAGTACCCCATATTTGTAGGGATTATTGTTTGTAATTCATTACTATAAATAGGTGGGTATACCAGATCAAATAGGATATCACATTTTGCACTCGTTACACTCTAACACTCGCTTTCTAGCAAGCTTTCACTCTCACACACAAAACATTGTAACACATAGTGATCTGGTCTATATCCTGCACTGTATCCTGAAGTTTAAGCAATAAGAAGAACAAGGCAGCTGCGATTGTCAGCTCCCGAGGTTTTATGCCGGCGATCTAGATTGATCAAGGGCTTTCCTCGTACATCTCGTGTCATTTCCTTTACTTTTTGCTCATTGTTTACTCATTGTTTGATCGTAGATACAGCTCAATATCCTGAGCCGTATCCTGAAAACTGTTTTCATAAACAACTTAACCAGCATATTTTCAACACCCATTTTAGCACACTACCTCACTTTACTAATTTGATCACTTAATTGCTTCGGTAATTTTTGACCAAAACAATTTGGCGCCCACCGTGGGGCAAGTGGTGCTCTCTTTACTAAAAATTTTTGTGAAATCGCTAATTGGTTTTCTATTTTCAAAACTTTTTGCCATATTATTTACAATGGCCTCAAGATCAAACATGAGTTCCTCCACTGTGTCTGCTACGACTTCTGCTACTACCGGTTCGGTGCTTCCACCACCTCCTCCAAGGATGACAGCTTCATCAAGACCTCAGGATATTATCCCTACTCGCAGTATTCAGGAATCTGCTCCTGTTTTTGGCTTCTAATGATGAAATTCTAACCTTATTTGGAAGTGTGCAGGAACAAATGAGGCAGCAACAAGAAACAAACCAAATGCTATTGAGGGAAATACAACTCCTGAAGTCTGGCTCGAGCAGATCTGCTGAGGATATTGTCACTCCATTGCAACCCAGGACTTTGAACTTTAGTTCAGCTGTGTATACTGAGGATAACAGGGGGAATATTGTGCCCAGCCTCCCGCAGAATCATACTCCTGAGATACCCTCCTCGGTCAGGATGTCAACCATGAGGAGCTCAGGATATGCTTCAGGATATGGGAAAAATCCTCCAACGGGTAACGTGCCAAATAATAATAATACTCATGCTACTAACAATACTGGATCTTTGCAGGATACAGGTGTAACATCAGCACTCACTAGGGAACTTCAGAAGTTGAAGGACATGATATCTAGTGTACCTGGAGTGGTCCAGCCGATTCCAGAAGTGTCCCAAGACAGCCACAAGATATCTCGCTTCGCATATCCTATTTGTGATGCTGAGATCCCAAAGAGATTTCAAACCCCCAACATGAAGCTTTACGATGGAACTACGGATCCTGAGGAGCATATTGCTCAGTATAGGGAAAGAATGGAGATTAACCCTATTCCTCCGGATCTCAAGGAAGCATGCTTGTGCAAGGGTTTTGGTTCCACCTTAACAGGATCAGCCTTGAAATGGCTCTTGAATGTTCCTCCACATTCGATTACATCTTTTGCTCACTTAGTAAATTTATTTAATAGCCAGTTTTCTTGTAGTCGAAGTTTTGAGAAATTAACAAGTGACCTTTACAGGATAACACAAGGGCATCAAGAATCCCTAAGGGATTACGTGAACAAGTTCAGCCGAGAATCCTTAGACATCCCACATCTTGATGTTGCAACAGCTGTGCAAGCTTTCAAGATGGGGTTGCAAAAAGATTCTCAATTTTACCAAGACCTTGTAATGAACCCATGCAGGAACTTGGATGAAGCTCGGAACAGGGCCCTGAGATATATTCGATTGGAGGATGACAGAAAGATGCAAGAGAGGATGAACTCATCTAACACTTATGAGTCAACTAACAGGAAGTCAGAATCCTCATTCAAGTCATATCGGCCTAAGCCATATGGAAGAAATGAAAACAAAAGAGTGAATGCTGTCGAAGATGAGGATCCTGAAGAATAACCTGAGTTGTCTGAATATTGCTTTTCTGTTAACATTCCTGAATTGATGTATGCCATGCAGGGTCTGGGAGACAAGGCTAGGTGGCCTCGAAAAAATCAACAAAAGGCTGATTGGAAAGATAAGTCAAAATGGTGCACTTTCCACTAAGATTTCGGACATGTGACTGAGGATTGCATTGCCCTAAGGAAAGAAATAAGCTATCTTCTAAGCAAGGGATATCTGAAAGATCTCTTAGGAAGAAAGAAGAATAAGGGTCAGGATACTGAGAAGGATCCTGAGCGAGCAGCATCACCTCCCGCGGATGCCAAGATAATCAACTTCATTTCGGGAGGATCCGACATTTGCGGGACTTCGTATTCAGCAGCAAAGAGACATGCAAAAGAAGCTAAGGCCGAAAGGGGAGACAAGCCTGTCAGAATGACTACCCTCACGACTGACAAAGTGATCACATTTGATGCTGATGACAGGGATACTGTCCAGGATCCTCACCATGATGCTCTGGTAATAACATTATATGTGGCTAACCATTTTGTACGCAGGATATTGGTTGATAATGGCAGCTCCGTCAACATAATCCAACTAGAGACGCTAAAGAGAATGAATGTATCTCCAATGGATATCACTTCAAAGTCTACCGTGCTTGTTGGGTTCAGTGGAGAGGCTAGAAACACGGTGGGAGAGATAAAGTTGCCAGTATACGTTGAAGGAGTCAACTCGATACAACGTTTCTGTGTGATGGATTCTCTATCCTGCTATAACATCATACTAGGAAGACCGTGGATTCACGATATGAAGGCTGTGCCGTCAACATATCACCAATGCATCAAGATACCTACCCCTTGGGGAGTTGTCAAAGTTGATAGTGATCAGCAGGAGGCGAAAGAATGCTACTCATCCTCGATGAAATCCTCAACCAAGCCTAGTGCAGCATAGCAATTAAAGACGCAGGCCCAGGATATCGTGGAGGATCCGGAGCAAGATGTGAAGAAAGTTATTTTGGATCAGGATAACCCCGATATTTCGGTGCTCGTAGGAACCAATATCCCTCAGGATATTGAAAAACAGTTAATTAACTTTTTGAAATGCAGGATGTCAACGTTTGCATGGAAGCAGGAGGATATGACAGGCATATCCAAAGACATCATCACTCACAAGCTTGGAATTGATAAATCATTCAAGCCTGTTCAACAAAAAAGAAGGAAGTTTGCTCCTGAGCGGAATACGATTATTCAAGAGGAAGTTGAGAGATTATTGAAATCCAGAATGATTAGAGAGGTTAAGTTCCCAAAGTGGCTAGCAAATGTAGTTGTGGTACAGAAGAAAAATGGGAAATGGAGAGTTTGTGTAGACTACACAGACTTGAACAAAGCTTGTCCTAAAGACCCATTTCCTCTTCCCCACATTGATGCAATGGTAGATGCTACTGCCGGGCATGAAATGCTGACCTTCATGGATGCATCCTCAGGATTTCAACAAATCCAAATGGAGCCTTCTGACCAGGAGGATACTGCCTTCATGACGCCAACAGGTATTTATTGTTATACAGCCATGCCTTTTGGTTTGAAAAATGCAGGTGCAACATACCAAAGATTGGTAAACATGATGTTCAAAGACAAACTGGGGGACACCATGGAGGTGTATATTGATGATATGGTGGTGAAATCAAAGAAAGCTCAGGATCACCTCCAGGATATTAAAGGAGCATTTGATATCCTGGATCAGTATAACATGAAGCTGAATCCTGCTAAGTGCCATTTTGGAGTGGGGGCAGGAAAATTCCTAGGATATATGGTGACCAAAAGAGGAATAGAAGCAAGCCCGGAGCAGATTAAAGCCATCTTGGATATTAAATCGCCCTCAAATATGAAGGAGGTTCAACGATTAACAGGGCGAGTGGCAGCATTAAATAGATTTATCTCAAGATCCTCAGAAAAATGCAAAGACTTTTATGATATCCTGAAGAAGAACAAGAAATTCGAATGGGGTGAGAAGCATGAAGCGGCCCTACAGGATTTAAAGCAATATCTTTCAACCACACCTCTACTGATGAAGCCCGAGAATGGTGAACCATTATCCCTATACCTCGCGGTATCAGGGAATGCTGTAAGTGCCGTCCTTGTAAAGGACCATGAAGGTCAGCAATATCCTGTTTATTATGTTAGTAAAAGCTTGTTAGATGCTGAAACTAGATATTCTCATTTAGAAAAATTGATACTAGCATTAGTCATGGCATCAACGAAACTTAGACATTACTTCGAGACACATAGGATTCATGTTAAAACAAATTATCCTGTTAAAAATGTGCTTAGGAAACCAGAGATGTCAGGCAGGATGGCTAAGTGGTCAGTAAAGTTGAGTGCTTATGATTTAGTATATGAACCTAGGAATGCCATAAAGTCTCAGGCTTTAGCTGACTTTGTGGCTGATTTTAGTAGTGACATTCAGGATGAGGTAGACCTAGAAGTTCAACAGTTAGGAGAATCCTCAGGATCCTGGACATTATATACTGATGGTGCATCTAATATAAGAGGAGTAGGATTAGGAATACTACTAAAATCGCCACAGGGGGACATATTACCCCAGGCTATTAGGTGTGAATTTCCTGCTACCAATAATGAAGCGGAATATGAGGCTTTAATTGCAGGATTAGAGTTGGCTAAGAACATGAGTATAAAAAATTTACAAGTATATGTTGACTCTTTGTTAATTACTAACCATTTTAATGGATCCTATGCAGTTAAGGGTGAGAAATTGATTGAATATCTTGATATTCTCAAAAAATTGGCAGGATATTTCGATGTTTTTACACTTGAACAGGTACCAAGGGAGGATAATGCTGAAGCGGATGCCTTAGCAAATTTGGGATCATCGATCAGGATACCTGGAGGGACCCAAATACCAATATTACATGTCATATATCCTGCAACGAATCCTCAGGATAAAGAAGTAGCGGGTATTCGGGATCCTGGAGTAGAATATCCTGAACAGGATCCTAAATCCTGGACAGCTCCAATTCTGAAATATCTTAAAGATGGACACATCCCCGAAAATGAAAATCCTAAGGCATTTAGGATGAAGGTATCACGATTCACTATTATAAATAATATTTTATACAAGAAATCTCTTGCAGGACCGTATTTGAGGTGCTTGGAGGATCCTGAAGCCAAAGAAGTACTTCAGGATATACATGAAGGGGATTGTGGTAACCATACTGGGGGCAGGTCGTTATTTTCGAAAGTATTGAGGACAGGATACTTTTGGCCAACAATGAGGAAAGATGCTGCAGAATATGCTCGAAGATGTGATGCATGTCAAAGGCATAGTAACATACTACATCAACCAGCTGAACCACTATATCCTGTAGTTTCCCCTTGGCCATTCATGAAATGGGGGATGGATATAGTGGGGAAGTTACCAAAAGCTCCGGGAGGAAAAGTATTTATGTTAGCAATGACGGATTATTTCTCTAAGTGGGTTGAGGCTGAAGCATTTGTTCAAGTTAGAGACCAAGAAGTAGTATCCTTCATAAAGAGGAATATCCTGACTAGGTTTGGAGTACCAGCTGAGATCATTTGTGATAATGGGTCCCAGTTTATAAGCAAAAGGACTACTGACTTTTGCAAGAGTTGGGGAATCAAAATGATCACATCTACTCCGGTACATCCTCAAGCGAATGGACAAGCTGAATCCTCGAACAAGATAATAGTTAATAACTTAAAGAAGAGGCTTGGAGCCAAAAAAGGAAGATGGGCGGAAGAGTTACCCTTTGTTTTGTGGGTTGATAGGACAACGGTAAAGAATGCAACCGGCCAAACCCCGTTTTCCTTGGTATTTGGAGCGGAGGCAATGATTCCAACAGAAATGACGATACCTACTGCAAGATCTATGCTACAGGATCCTGAACAGAATCCTGAAGTCTTATGTCAGGATTTGGATACTATAGATGAAAAAAGAGACGCAGCAAGACTAAGGATAGCAACATATCAACAAAGAATATCCAGAGCATATAAAAAGAACATAAGGACTAGAAGATTTCGAGTTGGTGATTGGGTGCTAAGAAAGGCTTTTCAAAATACCACTAATCCTGCCGATGGCAAGCTAGCTCCGAAATGGGAAGGACCTTACGAAGTCGAGTCAGAAGCAGGGAAAGGAGCATATCGACTCAAAAATATGGAAGGGAATATGCTACCAAGATCCTGGAATGCAGTACATTTAAAGCTCTATTTCAAGTAAGAGTAGAATTTAATGTCTATCTCAGAATGGTATGTATTCTATTTATTTTAAATATATTTGTTTATTATTTTGAACCCAATACTGACTTAGGCATCGGAGGGGTGTTAGCCAAGCTAACACCCACCCTAGTTTACAATTGTTTTGCAGGATATGTTTCAGGATATATACTCAGTATAAGTCGAAAGATTAGAGGATTGGCCCCCTCTCTCACGTTTAAGGGATCCTGGTCCCTTCAAAGGTTTAAAGGTATTCACCTTTCTTTCGAATTGGGTTTAAACACCTCGCCTGGAGCGCAAGTTATCTAGGTATAGTTCAAGGTAGCGGGACCAGTTCATGTAAAAGTGGCTGACAATTTCGTTACTGTTGGCTATATCCTGGATCCTAAAGGTATATGAGGATTGATCACCCTCTCTCACGAAAGAGTATTTTCATACTCTCTAAGGTTTAAAGGTTTTCACCTTTCTAAGAATTGGAATTTATACACTCTCGCCTGTAGCGCATGAAATTTAGGGTTTATCCCCAGATATCAGGGTTTATCCCCAGTATGCTAAGGATTTATTTCAGGATATCAGGGGTTCTGCCCTTGGGTATTCGGAATTCATTCGAGTCAAAATATAAATACATTTGTGTTTTTGTCGAACACAGGGGACATACATTATACTGTTCAAAGGATGGATCCAAGTTTATGCACTGGGGACAAACTTATAATGGAGGATTGAAATTAATTCTCTAAGAATCTATGGTATGATCTTTCCTTTTTATTTGAACAATTTATAGGTTGTATTTCAATATCCTGATCAAGATATCTTTCAGGATATCTTCTAGGATATGTTTATGATAAATTCTTAAGAATGCTCAAACCAAACACTTTTCACAAGTAAAATTTGTATATCAATGACAACAGTAATAAAGTCAAAAGAGAAATTATATTATTAACATACCAAAAGATGTGCTCTTAGTTTCACCTCAAAACAAGGCCCATCCACTAAGAGCACTATAGTTCATTACCATATTTACCCAACAGTTGAAGGATTCATCTCAAACCGAGACCCATCCACCTTCAACTGTTGTATTGTTCAAAAGGCATGCAGGAAATGTAAATTGTTCAGGTGCAGGAAAGTAAAGTGCAGAAAAGTAAATTGTTCAAGGGACTACAGACCAACATTCAAATTTAAAAAGGTGGGCTCTGGCCTTGGCACGTGTATCCGTCATCGCCCACCTAAGTGCCCTCACACAGCGGCATCTTCTCCAACCTTCTCAGATTTCCCAGCACCAGCATCCTGAGCAGCATCCTCACCAGCATCCATCCCAGCATCAGCTCCAGCATCCTTCTTGTCTCCAGCCTGGATCACCACCTCTGCTGACTTAGAAGACTCACCAGCCTCAATAGGAAGTGGCACAGCTTTGCCTCCGAGCTCCTTTAGTTTGGCCACCCAGGATTCAACTGGCCAAGATGGACAAACAAGGCCCGTCTCCTTGGCCTCGTAGGCCATCTTGATGCGTGCTTGTAACAGGGAGACGATAGCAGAAGCCTTGATTCCCTCCCGGAAATTGACCAAGGCTTGATCATGATCCATTTGAACGGTGGCGAGTTTGACCTCAGCGTCTTGGGTGACCTTCTTCAGCAGACTTTCGTAGTGCCGGGTCTTCGCTTCAGCAATGGCACCTTGGTCAGCAACGGTGCTTTCGAGCTGTTTGATCCTGGCTTCATGGAGTGCCACAGTACCACAAGCGTCATTGTACAAGTGGAGCAAATGTTGGAGGCCCTGCACATCAATTACAGGTATAAAGTTAGAATATATGTTGACCAAGATATCCTACCAGGGTATCCTGTTAGGATATACGTGCAGGATATATGTGCAGGATATACATGAAGGATATGCGTCAGGATATTACCTTGTTAAGGAAGGATGTCATTGGCTCTAAGGAATCAGAGAAGCTGAGTTCGTCATAGGAGAACCCTTCTGAACCTGGAGCACTGACTTCAAGACCCTTCCTCTTTTTCGCTGTGGAAGCACGGGTTCTCGGATTGGCCTTGGGAGCCGGGAGTGGCTTGGAGCTAGTAGCAGCAGGAGTCTCCTTCTTGACTGTGGCTGGAGTTGGATAGCTGTCGAGTTCATCAAGGTCTAGATAGACTGGAACTTTGCTGGAATCTGCACACAGGGAGTAAAATTCTAAATCTCTCCTAAGAATATCAAATAAAAACATGTGTGTACAGGATATCTTGCAGGATTCTTACCAGACATGTTTGCGCTTGAAAGAGGGCTTGGAGTTGGTGGAGATGGATTAAAGCTTCTCTCTGTTTCTGAAAGCAGTCTGATGGTGTCTATTCTTTTTTGAGAATCAGCAAGGGGAGGTGCGATCTTCCTGAAATCAGCTGCATACACAAACAGAGAAAATGAAATTCATTAGCTCAGGATATGAGACAGAATAAGAGACAGGATCATTCTTAAACCCTAAGTCCTACCCTTTCTCAACCATCTCATCGGATAATCCGTTCCACCAGGGATTGAATCCCTTTTTACAAAGAAAAACTTGGATTGCCAACCATCCTCGTTCCTGGTGGCACAAAGTATCAATGGGTCACCGGAAGTAGAATAAAATAGGAATCTAGATGAGCCATGGCATCTAAGCTTGTAGGCTAAAGGGAGATCATGGACGGAAAGGTCAGGTATATGGTTTCTCTTGATTTGGTCAAGAACAGACAAAACACGCCAGAGCATTGGCATGGTTTGGCTGAAAGAAATTTTGGTGATATTAAAGAACTCGGTGATGAAGTCCGGAAAGGGGAATCGTAACCCTAAGGTAAAGGGGAAAGCATTGAAACATATCCACTCGTTGGAAACCATATCTGACCGGATTTCTCTATCAAAGGGTCGGAATATAGTTCCTTCCAGAAAGATACCGGAGGATTTCAAGGCTGACAGGTGGGCACTGTCAAAGGTGCATGTCTCATTCTCCGGTTCTTGGAGAAGATTCTGTTGGATGAATGTGGGAGCCGAGTCACCTGAACTAGACCTTGTTTGCCTGGGCATTTGGTCGCCTGAATTTTTCGCCGGAGAAAGATGATAAAATTGAATGTGAAGATGAGGGAGAGAATATTACCTTTTTCCTTGTCGATTGTGATTAAAAAAGGAGATGAGGATGAGAAGATATAGGGCATGATGAGTAAATATAGGCCGGGTGGTTGAAAGCTGTCACATCAATGGTCTTATCTCTTAATTACCTCGGCCACCGTGAAAAATGTAACCGTTAGTGCAGGATATCAAACGGTAACATTTTTGGGGACAATTGTTATGGGTGAAATTCTGAACCCATATCCTGGAAAATATCTTGGTTTATATCTTGGTTATGTAGTATCTGTTTACATCCGGGATGCTGGTTCAGGATATTGGTAACATCCTGAATGGTATCCTCAGGATTACTAATGGATTATGTGCAGGTACGTGGGTTAGAAGCTGGCAACGTTCATAAGACTCATTCCGCGGAAGACTCGGTCCAAGTCGTTTGAATAAAGACGTTGAAGCCGTATTACTCGGTCAATAACGTTCACAATGGAATATTCGGAGTACCCTATATTTGTAGGGATTATTGTTTGTAATTCATTACTATAAATAGGTGGGTATACCAGATCAAATAGGACATCACATTTTGCACTCGTTACACTCTAACAGTCGCTTTCTAGCAAGCTTTCACTCTCACACAAAAAACATTGTAACACATAGCGATCTGGTCTATATCTTGCACTCTATCCTGAAGTTTAAGCAATAAGAAGAACAAGGCAGCTGCGATTGTCAGCTCCCGAGGTTTTATGCCGGCGATCTAGATTGATCAAGGGCTTTCCTCGTACATCTCGTGTCATTTCCTTTACTTTTTGCTCATTGTTTACTCATTGTTTGATCGTAGATACAGCTCAATATCCTGAGCCGTATCCTGAAAACTGTTTTCATAAACAACTTAACCAGCATATTTTCAACACCCATTTTAGCACACTACCTCACTTTACTAATTTGATCACTTAATTGCTTCGGTAATTTTTGACCAAAACAATCATTTACACATTCAATCACACAAGAGCTTACTCCTTTATTTCACAATTTATACACCACAAGGAATTTAAAACAAATGTTGATGAGCATAAACTGACCAAGAGTTTACGAGACGAAAGTAGATGTTCGCTACCACTGCTACCGCCCGATTCGGAGCTCCGACGGTCCGCCGCCGCCGTCGCCGGTGACTTCTCTGCTGCTATCAGTCGTCTTCCCCGCTCTCGTCTGATCGGAAACACACCACCGTTCTATCGTTGTGCCGTCATATTCAAACAGACGGAGTTGAGCACCATCAACACTTGTCGTGATCACCGTGAAACACCACCTCTGTCAGTCTTCCGCTGTTAACGTGTTGTTGTCGGCAACCAGTTATTGGCCAGAAGATATCTCCGGCGGTCGGAGGTAGAGGGGATATAGGGGTGTGCGGCTGAATTGTTTGTTATGTGTGGGTAGGGTTTGTAGTTTTCTTAAATATTGTGATGATATGATAATTGCAAGATGTCACGTAATCTCCTACTTAAATTGCCAATCAACAAATATTGTGATAATATGAGGTGGGCCGGTCATGAGATGCACAAGGAATGGAGTGGGCCGATGTTGTAGATGGTGTGGGCTCGGTTTGTTATATTGTGAGATAATCAAGATTTACACAAAGTTCATATCCACTACATCCAAATGCATAAATAATGCTAACAATTTATCAAGTGGGCCGATCCAAATGATTTCCTCAGCTACACATTTTGGGCCGAAATAATCAAAACATACACAAGGAACAATTAAAGCACATCAAAGACTAGTTGGGCTCGTGAAATCTATTTGGGCCGACATGGTATGTGTTTGTAAGGTATAGTCATAAAGCCCAAGATATATGCGGCCCGATCCAATTCCACTAAGTGAATTAATCAAGTTATCGTTTAAGTTTAACGGAGTTAAGATCGCAAAATTACACGTCACTAACCTCGAAAGTTCAAGTTGTCACAGAATAGCTAATGCTATACCTTTAATAATTAAAGCCGTTAAAAACCCCGTAGAACCCACCAAAGTTGTGAGTAGCAAGCATACTCGCAACGACAATTTTAGCAATAGTGTCAACGAAGGTAATGATGATGTTATCAAAACCCCATTTCCCAAGAAAAAGAAAGCGATGACTCTAGGGTGTACCTACAAAGAATTTCTAGCTTGTAAACCAACTGAGTTCGCAGGCAGTGAAGGAGCCACGACTGCTCTGCGATGGTTGGAAAAGATGGAAGCTGTTCTTAAAATCAGCAAATGTGCCGAAGAAGATAAGGTGATGTATGCTTCCAACCTCTTTAAGAAAGAAGCCTTAGAATGGTGGAATACAATTCTTCAGGCAAAAGGAAGTGACATGGCTTATGCCATGAACTGGGAAAAATTCAAGGAAATGACAGAAAGGAAATTTTGTCCCCCTTATGAAAAGGAACGAATGGCTAACGAGTTCCTAAATCATAAAATGATAGATGTAAATTGTCGGGAGTATACGACGACGTTCTTCGAGTACGCAAGAATGGTACCAACTCTGGCTTCGCCAGAACCCGTACTAATTTCTCGTTATATTTGGGGATTAGTGAGTGAAATCTGAGACATGGTCAAGGCCGCCAGACCACAGACTATTGAAGAAATAGTTGAACTAGCTAACATCCTGACAGATGGACTAATCCGCACAAGAGAAGAAAACAAGAAGAAAGAGTTGGCCTGGAAAATTTCTCCAGAATTCAAGAAGAAAGGAACTGAACCGTCATTGGAGCAACCTACATGCAGAAGCTGTAACAAAAAGTATTCAGGAAGATGTCGTTTTAGGAGAACGCCCTACTGTGACTTCTGCAAGATGACCGGGCATATAGAGGAAGAGTGTAGAAGGAAAACTAATATTTGTTTTAATTGCGGAGAAATGGGACACATCAAACCATATTGTCCGAAACTGACTAAAGCACCCGACAACAAGGCAAGAACAACCGACGGAGCTAAGAAGAACGCGCGAGCATTCGTACTTACTACGCAAGAAGCAGAAATGATTCCAGACGTAATCACTGATATGTAATATCTAAGTTAAGTTATTATTTGACCCTAGTACAAATCAAATTTAATAAATAAATTCATCCTCTCAAGTACTTCATCTATTCAGAACCATAATAGACTTGTTTGGTCTTCACTTTCATTGAATCATTTATTTGGTTACGACACCTTGTGGTGGCGTTTCCTTTAATTTGAAGCTTGAGCTAATCTCATTTTCACACATGATGTAGGGATTTATTTATTTAATTTCCGTTGATTCATTATCTTAAACAGTCTTAATACAATTATGTGTTAAGATAAGAGTACATAAATTCATATTATATTCCGGTGTACATCTAACAATTCTTTCATCATTGATCGAAAATTCTATAATATTCATTTGGTCTTTTCATCATCAATTGAAAATCCTATTCGAAATGAATATCCAAATTTACTTCATTAAAGCTTTCAGTTGATTACGAACATGGAGAAATTGTTCGGTCACCATAATTATTGAGCTATTTCAATCATTACGACACCTTGCGGCGTCGATATAAACTTGTAGCTTGGGCTAATCATAATCATACGAATCATTCAAAACCACGTATGTCTTTCGTTTGACTCATCATTGAAAATAGTCTTAATGCAATTATGTATTAAGACCATGATACACTAAACTCTGTTGTATTTCGGTGTATCCTTGCAATTCAATAAATTTCAACACATTGATTTTTCTGATATCATGGTTTGATAGTTGAAATATCATTTTCATGCTTCTATTTCATTTTGAGCTTGTGGATTCTGAGTATTCCTCAGTTGACAATCAAAGTAAGTTTTCTTTTGACAGTGAATTCTATTGTTTCTAAAAGTTATTTACAACTTGTAAACATTCAATTTAGACATCTATTGATCATATATCTCTTTTGGCTTGAATCTAGTCACCTTTGAAATTATATCATTTCACCTCGTTCATTTGACATTGATTCCTAAAAATAATTCAGTTGAACCATGTCACAACCCCCGCCCCCTTATCTGTCCCGGGAACAGGCGGCCGCGAACATTCATTTTTGGTGGTATCAGTTTATTAATTTGGCAGCGGAAATTACATCAAGACCGTAGTTAGGAAATGTTTATCAGAGTAAAACCACCATATTTTATTTTTATAATCACATGGGTAAAACCCAAGTTTCTTATTACAACATGTTTATAGGGATAAACCCTACTTTATTGAATTTAAAACATCGTATTTTAGATAACTTTTATAGCCACAGTTTTCCAAGCCGTCAGTGCTCTCGAGCTGGCTTTTTACTACTTTGCTTTCACATTGTGTTACCTGAAACACGTGTTTAAAAACATTTGTCAGTTGGAAATACTGGTGAGTGAATCCTAGTTTAAATATGAAACATTTTATCAATTAAAACAATATTGAGAGCGATCACATTGTTTATTTCTACACAATTACTCATTCAGTACTGGCAATCCTGACTTGTGGGTCATATTACTCATTGGCTAACTCGTTGTCCAATGGTAACGTACTGTCATCCCCGACTTACTACTCGTAGTGTAGTAAATTTTGTATACAAAACGCCAACATACCGGCAGTAATTGAAGAACTACAAAGACTCAATCACCGCTTAATCACATTGTAAAATAATTAAGGTTTTGTAAAACATTCCAAAAAGGTTAACAAAAAGCGGATAAACTCACATTGCTATCTTAGACTTCGCGTAAGGGTTTCCTGGGATTAATCTATAATTTACACAAATGTACATAGGTTAGTATAATAACCCTTTTGATAATATTAAGGATACCCTCCCTGAGACGGTATTCCAACAACTACGTCGGGCAGAACCACGACAGTTGTTACGGAACCCTAAATCAATCGGGCAGCGTATCTAATACGAAACTGGGGTTATAATACTTACAACGGAGCAGAACCTCGCTAATTAGGGGTATAATACCCGAGTATAATAACTCTAATTCAGAATTTTGAGATTGAGAATGAATTGTGAACGAAATTTGGTTGAACCCGATGGCCTTCTTATATAGTTGCTGAACCTGGGTCTCTCGCGGCCCGCGTAATATAAGCACAAAGCTTACGCGGCCCGCGTCAAAGCTGGGTCAACGCGTAGCTGGGCTTAGTCGACAACTATCTTAGCCGGGTGTTGGGCCACGTGGCCGCACCGGGCTGCGCCACCTTTTTAGCCTCTCGCGGCCCGCGTAAGAGTTATGTGGTACCTTACGCGGCCCGCCTCAACTTAACTTTTCTTGTTTTTCATTTATTTTTAATGTTATATTGTATTTCGGGCTCGGTTTTCACATACGGGGTGTATGTAAAAACATATAGGGGTATTCTAAATATATTAGGGGTGTCAGAAATATTTTGGAGGGTTGATATATCTTGGTACAACTCCTGGATTATTTAATAGAATATATAGTGTACTCACATTAAGTATAGTAACTCAATTTCATTTTATCCCTACGTCACGAGACAGAACCCCAACGAATTTAGGCAAAGCCTTGACATACGTTACGGGGCCCTACGTCACTTGGACATGGTATCGGTGATCAGGGGTTACAATACTTAAAATAGGGCAAGGCTTTATTATTATTATTATTAATAAAATTTAGACAATATAGAATTTAGAGAGAGAGGGGCGGAAGATGAAGCAAGTTGGCCTTCCTCTTTGAATATGTATATATAGTTTAAAAGTTCTCTTGTTGGCTAAGAAAATTGAGATTCCCCTATGACAAGAATAGGACACGTACCTGCATATATTTTAAATGTAAATTTTGGATTGTTTATCTAGAAGTACACGTACACTTTACTTACACACATATATTTGATATTAAGTTTTATTATTATTATTTATTAGTCCATGTCTACATTCATGAACTGTTAGATTATGATTTAAAATTATATTATTATTTTATTCAAATTCTACGTATACATTTAATTGAATATGAATTCAAAATGTATTTTATTATTATTAATATTATTTACGTACACTAACACATTTGAATTATTTTATTATTTTAAATAATATATATATATATATATATATTATAATTAATTTAACTACTTTACTCATTTGGCGCTTATAACTTTAAAAGTATAACGTTTTATAAAATACTGAATATGCTATTTAGAACAAGAATAATTTTATCTACATTTTGAACCAAGTTTCATTAAAAACAAAGTAGGTTCAAATATAATGTATTTTTATAATTTAATTATTAAACGGTTCCTACGCTTGCCCAAAATACCTCATATTTCCATTGGTCAACTTACCCATGATGCATTCTTTTAATAACATGAGTTTTTATATATTTTATATAAAAATTTTGGGAATGTTACATCCTCCCCACCTTGTTTTAAATCTCGTCCTCGAGATTCACTGAAATATGGATGAATATTTTTAGTTAGTTTAGTTTCTAGGTATATTCTGGATTTTGTTTTAAATTTTACTTTACCTTGACCAGAACTATTTTCTATGAGATTCTTATCTTTGACTGAAATATGTTTTGTATTTTAATACAACTTTTAGTTACAGGTTTCCTAATACGTTAATAATTGCAAAGGAAATTCTTATACTTTTGAGGGTTTCCCAACTTAAAGAGTTCATGTCGTTCATCTTGTCGCACGAACTACGAGACTGATGATCAAACGAAATAATGTTTGATATCGAAATTATAGACGTATACGGGAGATTCCTGATAAATAAGTCTAAAATTATCATTGACACTCTTGTTCGTGATTGATTCCTAATAATCAATATGGTCTTTGGATTTCCTCATAGACATATATATCATATTTCATATACTGTAATATGCACATTATCCATAATGTAAATGTATTTAACAGATTCACAAGTCAGATACCAGGTCATGGTACTATTTAGGGAATTCCATTATTATAACATATACCCCATCTCACCCGGTCTCGCCGGAGAGGTAACCCCATCTCACCCGGACAAGCTGGAGAGTCTACCGCACCATACCCAGTTTTGCCGGAGAGGTAACTATCATGGTATTTCCCATAAATAGACTTCTCTCAAATTAGGATTTTGAAAGTACATCGTTTATTATAGTTTGCATCAAGAAACAAGGAAATCAGTATTCTCATGATGGATCATATTCTAGAACCGAGTAGTACTAGTAAACAAGAAATAACAGTGGCCAGTTGTTATCGCTTATTTATCATACAGGCACTGTTCTAGTCATCATCCTCACGAGATACCAATAACCATCACACTTTATTTACACAAGTAATTGGCTTATCTCAAAGCTTTATACTAAGGCATTTTTCTTAGATTCAAGTCTAAATACTATTCTAGGTGTCACGAGTAATTATCAATATCATAATCCTTTTTGTTTAAGCATAGATATTATTATGGTTGTGGTTTTTCTTTTGCTTGGAAAATGAAGTTTTGACAAAAATATAATTGTTGTCTCCATTGATATTATGGCTAGGTTTGATGTGATGAGTATACTTACAACTAACTCTATTTATGCATATATAACCTTAGATTCCGTTACAAGGAATATTTCATTGAGACATATGGTATTTTTAAAACATAGTAGATTTCATGGTTTATAATGACTTCATGTTTTCATATGAATCATCAATGATATTTTCTCTTATGTTTATCTTATAGAAGATATTATATTGGGTATACCATCAAGAAATTCTATTGGGTATATGCATATATGTGTATAAAATTTTAAATTTTTAGTTAATATTAAACTTACGGAATATATACACACATATATAAAATAATAACTATACATTCGATGGTACCAATCATCAAGCTTATTTCCATGACTTTATTTTATCATTTTATAAAGGTAGTATATTGAAATAAATTTCTGTCAAATATAATATTTTGAAATTAAAAGTTTAGGGAAATAAATTACTCAAAATATAAATTTTCTAGACTCATAAGAACAGTTTCATTTTTAACTAATGGGTTAAACTATACCAGACTCACTATTTATGTTACCTTAATAATTTCTCCTCAAGTAACCATCTATATATCTATTCCAATTATCACATTCCTACCTTTTCCTTTATAAAAATCAATTATAATATACATTTAAGATTGAGAGGAATTATTTAGAAGAATATGTGCATATGTGACCCATGACATTGTATTTATGGGTTACCAAGAGATATATATACTATACATAAATTACTTTCTGTAATTCATAACAATATAGCGGATATATATATAAAATTAAATATTAATATATATAGTATAAACTTAAAACACATAACATAGTAAGTAATACAAAGTTTGACGTTTCAAAAATTGATTCTAAATATATTTGAGTAATATACATGTATTGAAATATGTATGTATATCCCATACAATATTAATAGTAATTTATTTAAAGATATTACAATATTAAGATTGTAATCTGAATTTTAAATAAAGTTATATATAAAGGATAAAAGTAATAAACACACATTTGAGTCAACTATTCTTATGTGGGGCATACATTTTTTTTTAATTCTAGTGTGAGAAAAATGAATGTTTGGGAACATTTTAACGTGCCAGGTAAAATAAATAAATAGATACTAAATCATTGATTTAAGTAGGAAAATATGTTTTCACTGTTATAATATTTTTATTTCAAAAAATTTAATTATCCAATCTCTTTTATATGTATCGATTGTTCAAACCAAAAAAAAATTTATTGCTTCTTTTTAAATATAATATTCTAATTGATAGAGAATGAAAATTTGATTATTTATATATGATTATCATGATATATACAATGACCCTTTTGATTATACCCTCTCTTTATAGTTTTAAATGTATAAATTTTACATGTATCCTAATATATATAAATATATATATATATATATATATTTTATTATATACACGTATATATTATTTAAATGTATTATAGTGTATATATATACATTTCAAATAGAATTGTATTATTTAACTATTATACATTAGCCATCGACTCGAATACTTTTCTTTATAATTTAGGATACACAATCCTATAACTAATATGGCTGGTTAATCTTATAATCTTATATTAACTATCTCCATGCATAAGACCTATTATGGACATACCTTAATATTAAAGATCTGTAGAAATGCTTTCAACGTTTAGTTAGGCCTTTCTACGTAGTCCAACCAACCCAAATCTCAAAAAATCTAAATGATTTTATTTAATCATGAATAACCATCCTATTCATTTAACTATCTATTTTATTACTAAGTATTTTAATAGAAATCTTTACAAGTAATCCCAACATCAATTATTTCATAAAACTATGAAAGTATGAAGTCTTATGGTCAACTAGTTATAAACCAGAAGAGATAAAATGGAGTGGTAAATTGGTACACCTGGGTTTCAAAACTTGCTTTGGCTAGATCCACTAAAGCAATCTTTTAAATTAATTCTTTAAATCCTTTTGGTTAATTTAATAGCTTCGGTTTTGTTTATAAATTATTTCGAAACAATATTATTAAAATCACAAAGGTTTAGAGTTTTATATCATATAAATATGTATTTTAAACCAAAGTAAATGATTGGTTCCAAAAGAGAGTCATAAACATGACTGCTTTGTTAATAACTAACTTAGTTTGATGTATATTATGATATTATTTGAGTAGGTGGTATTAATTATCACAGACAAATTTATAGTACAAACATTTGGGTACAATCATAAAAATAGATTGATTAAAAATGGTGAACATTGCGACTTATATATATATATATATATATGCATTTATTACAAACTACAACTGGAATTTAAAATATACTAGTGATTATGCATCCGTAACTTATTTTAGTCTATCTAGGTTATAGGAGTATTAGGCTTAACATGCTTTTTTATAAGGTTTATTCCATCTCCTGTCTCTACTAAGTTGTTATTTAATGGGCAAAGTTCCTTTAAAGTTTCTAGCTCATAGGTGGAATGGGTGCTGGTACTGGTTTGGTGGTTCAACTATTTAATATAAGTTAGCATTTACTGCTGTAGTAGCTAACATATGGAGATTTACCATTGTCCATCTAATTCATTTTCCCCTAGTGGGTTATTGTCTGCTTCATGAGTTTGTGCATTTATTTCCTGATTGATTATTGCTCCCTTTGGTTGTGACTTCTTTATTTTCTCTCGACTTTTGCTAATAATCCAACTTCTCTTCTTAATGGTAAATGGTTTCTCAGACTGTGCCTTACGAATAAATATTCCTTCCTCAGTATCTGCTGAGTATCCTGAGGGATTTGGTTGAAACAAGGTTCCCTTATCTTTTGGTGAACTATCTAATTGACGATAGATGTCCAAAATTCTTTGCTTACCCATACTGTAGACTAATAAATAGTCAAATAATATATAACACATAATCACATAAATTATTTCCTAACACATAATTTAAAACTTAAGTGTCAGCAGAACACTTCTTTGGCTTGAACAAGTGGCAAGGCTCTGATACCACCTTCTGTCACAACCCCCGCCCCCTTATCTGTCCCGGGAACAGGCGGCCGCGAACATTCATTTTTGGTGGTATCAGTTTATTAATTTGGCAGCGGAAATTACATCAAGACCGTAGTTAGGAAATGTTTATCAGAGTAAAACCACCATATTTTATTTTTATAGTCACATGGGTAAAACCCAAGTTTCTTATTACAACATGTTTATAGGGATAAACCCTACTTTATTGAATTTAAAACATCGTATTTTAGATAACTTTTATAGCCACAGTTTTCCAAGCCGTCAGTGCTCTCGAGCTGGCTTTTTACTACTTTGCTTTCACATTGTGTTACCTGAAACACGTGTTTAAAAACATTTGTCAGTTGGAAATACTGGTGAGTGAATCCTAGTTTAAATATGAAACATTTTATCAATTAAAACAATATTGAGAGCGATCACATTGTTTATTTCTACACAATTACTCATTCAGTACTGGCAATCCTGACTTGTGGGTCATATTACTCATTGGCTAACTCGTTGTCCAATGGTAACGTACTGTCATCCCCGACTTACTACTCGTAGTGTAGTAAATTTTGTATACAAAACGCCAACATACCGGCAGTAATTGAAGAACTACAAAGACTCAATCACCGCTTAATCACATTGTAAAATAATTAAGGTTTTGTAAAACATTCCAAAAAGGTTAACAAAAAGCGGATAAACTCACATTGCTATCTTAGACTTCGCGTAAGGGTTTCCTGGGATTAATCTATAATTTACACAAATGTACATAGGTTAGTATAATAACCCTTTTGATAATATTAAGGATACCCTCCCTGAGACGGTATTCCAACAACTACGTCGGGCAGAACCACGACAGTTGTTACGGAACCCTAAATCAATCGGGCAGCGTATCTAATACGAAACTGGGGTTATAATACTTACAACGGAGCAGAACCTCGCTAATTAGGGGTATAATACCCGAGTATAATAACTCTAATTCAGAATTTTAAGATTGAGAATGAATTGTGAACGAAATTTGGTTGAACCCGATGGCCTTCTTATATAGTTGCTGAACCTGGGTCTCTCGCGGCCCGCGTAATATAAGCACAAAGCTTACGCGGCCCGCGTCAAAGCTGGGTCAACGCGTAGCTGGGCTTAGTCGACAACTAGCTTAGCCGGGTGTTGGGCCACGTGGCCGCACCGGGCTGCGCCACCTTTTTAGCCTCTCGCGGCCTGCGTAAGAGTTATGGGGTACCTTACGCGGCCCGCCTCAACTTAACTTTTCTTGTTTTTCATTTATTTTTAATGTTATATTGTATTTCGGGCTCGATTTTCACATATGGGGTGTATTTAAAAACATATAGGGGTATTCTAAATATATTAGGGGTGTTAGAAATATTTTGGAGGGTTGATATATCTTGGTACAACTCCTGGATTATTTAATAGAATATATAGTGTACTCACATTAAGTATAGTAACCCAATTTCATTTTATCCCTACGTCACGAGACAGAACCCCAACGAATTTAGGCAGAGCCTTGACATACGTTACGGGGCCATACGTCACTTGGACATGGTATCGGTGATCAGGGGTTACAATACTTAAAATAGGGCAAGACTTTATTATTATTATTAATAAAATTTAGACAATATAGAATTTAGAGAGAGAGAGAGAGGGGCGAAAGATGAAGCAAGTTGGCCTTCCTCTTTGAATATGTATATATAGTTTAAAAGTTCTCTTGTTGGCTAAGAAAATTGAGATTCCCTTATGACAAGAATAGGACACGTACCTGCATATATTTTAAATGTAAATTTTGGATTGTTTATCTAGAAGTACACGTACACTTTACTTACATATATTTCATATTAAGTTTTATTATTATTATTTATTAGTCCATGTCTACATTCATGAACTGTTAGATTATGATTTAAAATTATATTATTATTTTATTCAAATTCTACGTATACATTTAATTGAATATGAATTCAAAATGTATTTTATTATTATTATTATTATTATTATTATTTACGTACACTAACACATTTGAATTATTTTATTATTTTAAATAATATATATATATATATATATATATTATAATTAATTTAACTACTTTACTCATTTGGCGCTTATAACTTTAAAAGTATAACGTTTTATAAAATACTGAATATGCTATTTAGAACAAGAATAATTTTATCTACATTTTGAACCAAGTTTCATTAAAAACAAAGTAGGTTCAAATATAATGTATTTTTATAATTTAATTATTAAACGGTTCCTACGCTTGCCCAAAATACCTCATATTTCCATTGGTCAACTTACCCATGATGCATTCTTTTAATAACATAAGTTTTTATATATTTTATATAAAAATTTTGGGAATGTTACAAACCATTGAGCCCTAATTATTGTAAAACTCGTATTCCTTTGAACATGTCTTGATTATGTGTCATTTACCTTAATACTGTCCTTATTGACTAAGATATGACATAACTCTAAAAGAGATATCATAGCCCAAATCTCGAGGACGAGATTTAAAACAAGGTGGGGAGGATGTAACGTTTCCATTTTTATCATATTAGAGTTATAGGTTGTTTAAATTTATTAACCACTAGTAACTAGTTTTATTTTTTAAAATAATTATTCAAACCATATAGTTTTAAAAACTATTTTATATATATTTGGTTGGAATGTTATACTAATTAATTGGCTTATAAATGTATGACACTTCTATTTCTATATTAAAATAAAGTGTATAAAACTTATATTATTAAACGGAGTAAAATGCACGGATAGTCCCTGTGGTTTTGCAAAGTTTCAGCTATAGTCCCCAGATTTTGGAAATTACACTCATAGTCCCTGTGGTTTGATAGTTTGTTACGCGGATAGTCCCTGGAGTGGATGAGGGTTAGTTTTCTCTGTTAAGTCCATGTCAAATGACAAAATTACCCCTTACTTTTATTAAAATATAAGAAAAAACTAATTATTAATCATTTAAAATACAAAACCTTAACCGTAGCCACCCCGGCTTTCTTTCTCCTTCCTTTCTTTCTCTCTCTAACCCTAATAACTTGCCACCACCACCACCTATCGTCCACCTCCAGCTGCCACCACCAGCCGTAGCCACCTCCGGCTGCCACCACTAGATGAGATCTAAAACCAGGTAAGTACCCAACATTGGTAAGGATGGGAAAGATGGTGGTGGGAGTGATACAGGATCGTCGACGGAAGAGGGCTTCTATTCTGATACACACCATCATTCATGACTAGATTAGAATTTTGATTTTGTATCTGGCTTCTTTTCTAATAATGGTGGGAGTGATACTACACCAACTATAACCACTACGACTCCGGCGAAAAAATCTGACTAAGGTTTGAATTTGGGGTTTGGATTTAGGGTTTGGATTTAGGGTTTGAATTTGGTCTGATTTTGACCAGAGGTGCGTTGATAGTTCAAAATGATGTTGTTGGTGGAAACAAGGGCATTGGGTGGGAGGCGGTGGCAGTGGCAGCCATGTTAGGTTGTGGTTGCTGGTTGTGAAGGTGGTGATTGGTTCGACATACACAGAATCTGTTAAACAAATTCAACCGATGATAAAGATGATAGGGAGTGAAGGAGTTGGTAGGATGGCAGGTGGGGTGCGATGATGATCTGTTTTAGATCTATTTCAAAAAACAGTGTATGGCAAATGGCAGGTGGGGTGCGATGATGGTTGTGAAGGTGGTGGTGTGGGGTTGGTGGTCGTGGTGTGGGTTAGGTGGTGGTGTGGGGGAGGGTGGTGGCAAGTGGTGGTGCTGGTGGTGGCAGGTGGTGTGGGGGGTTTCCTGAGAGAGACAGAGTAGAGAGAGAGTAGAGAGAGAGTCAAAGTGTATGTATGATTTATTCTTATATTTTAATAAAAGTAAGGGGTAATTTTGTCATTTGACATGGACTTAACAGAGAAAACTAACCCCCATCCACTCCAGGGACTATCCGCGTAACAAACTATCAAACCACAGGGACTATGAGTGTAATTTCCAAAATCTGGGGACTATAGCTGAAACTTTGCAAAACCACAGGGACTATCCGTGCATTTTACTCTATTAAACGGGTAGGCTACGGGTAAGTTGACTGTTAGAAATATGAAGTACCTAGACGGGCCTAGAAACCGTTTAATAATTAAATTATAAAAAAATACATTATATTTGAACCTACTCCGTTTTTAATGAAACTTGGTTCAAAATGTAGATAAGATTATTCTCGTTCTAATGACATATTTATTGTTTTGTAAAACGTCATATTTTAGAAGTTATAAGCGCCAAATGAGTGAAGCAACTGAATTAATTATAATAATAAAATAATAAAATAATTAAACCATAGTTGCCAACGTGTGTGCATTTCATAAATGCTATAGTGTTTACGTGGAGTGTTATAAGCAAAAGAATTGAGCTCCTGGCCACTATAAATAAGGCCAAAGCGTTTCAAATCAAATTGCTCTAACATTCCTATCTATCTCTCTTGCTGTCGCCTCTTTCAATTTCTATTTCTATTTTAATTTTTTTTTGTTTTATTCTTTTTCACCTATAATAATAATAATAGCCCTGCCCCGTTTTAAGCGTTTTAACTCCCGATCACTGATACCCTTTCCGATTGATCTGGAGCCCCATAACGCATGTCAAGGCTCTGCCCGACTAAGTTCGTTGGGGTTCTGTCTCGTGACGTAGGGATAAGGCTGAATTAGGGTTACTATACTTAACACCAGTACATTATATATATATATATATATGTATATATATTTTTTTAAATAGCTCGGGAGTTATACCCAAGATTTATACCAGGAGGCTTTCTAGTTGAATCCTAAAGTTACAAGGTGAGTCCATTCTCTTTTCTCACAGTTTGTGAGTCATTCTCCTTTTTATCATCTTTTTGTGATACAATTATATTTAAAAATGCTTTCCAAAATCCTAAATGTGTACCAGTTATACTTACAGTGGTTAAAATTTCATATTCTGTAATAACTGCCGGTATGGGAGGTTTTATACATTACTTGACCCTCGTTACTATTGGCCAAAAAGTTAGCCAATAGTAACATGACCACAATCACAGGGGGAATTGTGCCCCAGTAGCCATAGCCTATAACTAATATTATTTTAACATTAAATCATTAATAAATTTAATGTATGATTGAAATAAATCTAAATGGTGTGTATATAAAATAGAGCTTTATTAATCATTATTAAAATATATATTAAAGAAAATATATTTAATAAGCCTAAATTACTATTTACATTATAAAATAATGTTTAGTCCATAAATGTATACCATAATAAAATAGTCAAAAATAATATATTCTACTATACTAAGATTATATTTTTAGTCTTAGTCACGTTAATATATTAAATAATAATATTACAATTATTTAATTAATATATTATATTTGATAAGTTATAGCTATTAGTTTGACAGAAAATGATATATTTCATTTTCTGGGCTAAGTGGTTTTGTGTCATAGAAAATATAATTGACAAAGGAATGTCACGGGACACTACTAAGTCCAGAGTCACTAGTTGAGAGAATGATCAACAGTGATATGACCAGAAATATGACCAGAGTAACTAGTTGAGAGAATGATCAACAGTGACATGACCAAAGGCACTAGTTTAGAGAATGATCAACAGTGTTATGACCAGAGTCACTAGTTGAAAGAATGATCAACAGTGATATGACCAGAGTCACTAGTTGAAAGAATGATCAACAGTGATATGATCAGAATCACTAGTTGAAAGAATGATCAACAGTGATTTGACCACCGTCACGGGAATCGCCTAGTGACCGATACCATTGAATCATAATAAGATATATTTTATATTTATTACTTGATAAACTTCACTATTGGACGAAAGTTAGCCAATGAGTAACATGACCACTGTCACATCGGAACGGCCACCATGTGACAAATACTGATTGAGTTTTGGGTAAATATAAACAAATATAAAAACCCCTACTGCTGTAAAGTATAACAATATATTTTATAAAAATGGAATGAACTCGCCAGTATTTAGTACTGATAAAATGTTTTCAAAACGTGTTTCAGGTAATTTGCTGTAAAGATAATAGAAGCCAACTATGGAGCACTGAAGGCTTCAATAAAGTGGCTATAAATACCTGAATAAACGAAGAAATTTATGTTTTATTTATTTGGGTTTATCCCTATAAAAACAATTGAATGAAATATGGGTTTTAGCCCATTTGTTTAATATTAAAAGTTTGGTGTTTTATAAACTCTGAAATTATTTCCTAACTACGATCCTGATAAAAAATTTTTTTCCACTGCGTAATTAATAAACACCGATACCATCTGGTTGGCTCGCGGCACCCGCTCCCAGGGAGGGGTCGGGGGCTGTGACATGAATGGTCCATTCTTTGTACATGTATTTTTCTCCTTTGTATTTCTTGTAAGCCATGATGTTATCAAGATAGTCTTTTCTTAAGGTTTCATCTGCTCTTTCTGATAATTGCTGACAAAGGTTTTTTGCAAACTGCTCCAAAGTTCTGACTTGTGTGAGCAGGAATTGATAGTGCCTTTGAATTTCCTTGTCAGATTTACCATGTGAATTTCTTTTAGAGATATCATCTGTTTGTTGAGCTTTGACCTTCAAGTATTCTTCGATATTATTAGACCTTGGATATCCTTGAACAGATGGTAAACTCCTTTTAGCAGGGTCATCTTCAGTATAGAAGGATTTGACCTCCTCTCTAACTGCTATAAGCTCTAAAGGGTACTGAGCACCTGCAGGAGTGATGGCAGTGTTTGGTTTTTGAACTTGGGCTGAAGATAGAGGAACAGGGTTTGGTATAGTAACAAGTGACAAAGGTTGTGAAGTTGTTTGTGGTGGTGAAGGGTCATCATTGAGAATCATCCTTCTCCTTTTGGGTTTAGGAGAGGCTGGTGGTGTTTTGGATGGTTGTGAAGTGGTGATTTGAGTGGTGGTGATTGAAGTGGAAAGTGGCTAACTAACAGTTGTTGAAACAACTGCTGTCTTCTGCTTTTTGGCAGAAGGTGATGGTGGTGAGGTTGTTTTTGGTGGTGATGGTATTTTTGGTGGGGCAGTGGTTGAAGTGGGAGCAGTTGTTGTATTTGAAGTGGTGGTTGTTAGGTTAACAACTGCTGAAACCACTGAAGTACCAACAGTTGTTGATACAGCAGGTGCTACAACAACTGTTTGGGTGGAAGATTGATGTGAGAAGCTTTTGGTAGGTTTGGAAGTTTTCTTTGTAGGTCTGGATGGTGTGTGTTTGGGTTCCCTTACTTTTCTAGTGGGATTCTTTCTTTTTGGCTCAGGATTTTTATCATCATTTGGCTCAGAAATACCCTGCTCATTCAGCTCCATAAAAGCTCTTTTCTCCTGTTCCCACCTGGCTTTATCCTTAGCCTCCCTATCCCTTTTTACACTTGCTTTTGCTTCAGCAAGTGCATTTGTGGTTACATCAATCTTTTTGGTACCATCTGGCAAGGGAATGTCTGCAAGCATACTATCTTTTTGTGGTTCAATATACAGACCATCTTCATATCCCCTCTTTTTCAACTGCTTCAATTTCTCCCCCTTTTTGGAATTATCTGGTGGTGGGTTATCCACAAAGATAACAGAGGGAGGAGCAGTGCTAGTGGTGTTCAGTATATGGGCCTTGATTGCCTTGATGTCTGCCTGAGTGTCTTTAAACCTCGCTTCCATGAGATTTCTGATCTTTTGAACCTGTATCTCATGTTGCTGATCAGCTAATTCTCTTTGATGATGGAGCAGTGGTTGAAATAAACTCCACAGCTCATCTGGAGTGGAAACAGATGATGGAGCAGTTGTTGGAGGTGGTGCAGCAGTGGATGGTATCTTTTGTACTTTCAACAACTGTTGCAGCATTTCTTTGATTTCTGCAACAGAAGTATCAAGTTTGTCAACTCTGGCCGTCAATTCTTGGTACATTAAACCATCACCCAATTTAATGGGATCATCTGATTTCCCACTAACAGTGGTTGTATCAGTGGTTGTCTTAGGGAAATTTTCCCAAAAGTCATCCAATGATGCCCCTTGTGTTCGGTACTGGGGACTTCTTTCCTCAGCACTTGATAACCTTTTTAATGTACCAGTGGTTGGAACAAACACACCAGTGGTTATCAAAGTTGCTGGAGAGGAAATTGCCTTCAAGGAAGTCTGATTGATGAAACAACCGGCCAGATGTAGATCAGTGGATCCAACACCTGTAGTTGCTGCTTCACTTGAACTACTGACAAGAAGTACTTGTACATCCTGCAGTGTAACCTCCTCAGGTGTTGTTGGTGGGTTAGCAATGATTGAAACATCAGACCCAGTCACTTGTTGAGGTATATTCTCAGTTACAGGTGAGTGAGAAGGACTGGTTTGTGTCTGGTTCAAATCAAGAGCATCCAACAAAAGTTTTGTTTGTGGGGGAATTGTGGCAGTGAGTATGGGTGTAGAAAGCGAATTTGCCCCGGGCAGTGGGCTGTGGATGATGGAAGCAAGTGATTCCAGAGCATCATATTGTGGTGTCCCTATTCTTACAACCTGTTCTTTTTTAGAAGAAGCAGGAGGAGTTTGAGGCATGGGTTGAGATCTTTCTACCATCTGCTGTGAGGAAGTAGCAGCAGTGGTTTCTAGTGACTTTTGTGTTATCACTGGCAGTTGCTCTGGGATCTCATCTTCCAGAGTTGTCTTTTTTGTAGGTTTGGGGGGTTTTTGAGTTTTCTTTTGTCTTGGTTTTCTGGTGGTTTTAGGTGTGGGTTTCACAGCAGTTGTTTTGCTGCTGTGATCACCTAGAGCAGTGGGCTCAGCGGCAGGTGCCTGAGGAGCAGTGGTAGCTGCTAAATTCTGCTCAGGAGCCTCTGCTTTTGTTTTAGAAGGCTTTGATAATCTTGTAAAATTTTCAGGAGTTAAGCCATTTATTTGAAAAGGTTCACCTTGGATGAGCACATGAGCATCATCCTTTCCAAATTTCTTTTGAAAATAAAAGCTTAGGAACCTTGGAAAAAGTAGAAATGATTTGTTAGTGACATTTTTGACCAAATCATCAAAGATCTCCTGGGAGTAGTTAAAATTTTCATTATGTAAAATAGCATATCCCAGGTATTGGATCTTTAATGGTATTTCATTAAAAGCAGTTGTTTTATTTGAAACACACATCAAGAGGTTATGGAATAAAAATCTTGTTGCAGGAGGAAAGTAACCTTTTTATAAGGTGTCCCTCTTCATTTCCTCAGCATACCCCCTCTCAATAAAATCAGTTTGATACTCTATTTTGGGAAAAGAAGTTTTACCTTGCTGATCATCGAGTTCGAATACCTCTGAAATGGATTGTGGTGTAATTTTGACCTTTTTACCCTTTATTGAGGAATTAATGGCTATGATTGTCTCACCTTGAGATTCAAGTGTGGCATTTTTCCAAAATTCTCTCTAGGTTTTTAGGTAAATTGGAGCATCAGCAGTCAACAAAGTTTTGTACTTTGAAGATGAAAGAGTGTCAATGATGGAATTGTAGGTTTTAGTGTTAGTGGGTTTTGTGAGTAGGCCCAAGTAATTGTGAGGAGCTTTGTATGGAATTTCGATGGCTGTTTCAGTGGGTTTTTCAGACGATGAAGACTATAATTTTGTCATTTTGAAGAAGAAGATTGATGAATGCTTTGGGAGAAATGGATGATAACTGCTTTGAGAAAGGAATTTTTTTGAATTCGATTCGACAGTAAAAACCCTGTTTGGGGGTTTTGATCAGGGTTTTATAAAGGGAAAAAGTGAATGCTGACGTGGCAGTGGTTACAAAAGATCTTACCGCTATGTACTGTCCACGTGCCAACCCCTGATGAGTAATGGAAGACAGTTGTTTTATGAAACCACTGATGGAGCAATATCAGTGGTTGTAACGATACAATGAAAACAATGGGTGATTTTAACTATCAGTGGATAGCTTATCAGTGGATGAAAGCACTGGTTTTGAACAACAGTGATTACCAAGGAAATGAGAGAACAGGGGTTGACTTTCAGCAGTGTACAACTTTTAACAGAACAAATGTTTTAGTAAAACAGTGGTTATGGCAGACTTTTTAGGATTTAATGAAAATTTCATTTTTAGCTATTTTTAAGGATGGATTTTTGATTTTCTGAAAACATTTTAATGCTTTTATTCATAGAAAAGCAAGATTTTGCTTATTATTCCATGTTCAGCATGCCAATTATAACAACCCTAAACCGACACCCTCATAATTTTTCCGACACCCTAAAAATATTTAAAATAACCAAATATGTCCCTAAAAACACCCCATACGTGAAAACGGACCCCGAATAGCCTAAATATTAATAAAAATAATTAAAAATAATGTTTTTGGGTATGTCGCGGGTCGCGTATACCTCTTAAGGGTCTTACGCGGGCCACTAGATATCAAAAGTGTGGCGCAGCCCGGTGATGACACGTGGCCGACTCGTGTTGAACCTATAAGCTGACCCGGATCACCTACGCCTTTGACCGGGTTTGACGCGGGCCGCGTAGCCCTTTGTTAACATTTACGCGGGCTGCGTAAAAGTTGAGATGTGACACTATAAATAGCAGGCATCGGGTTTCAGCAAAACTCGTTCAAAACTTTCTTTCTTTCTCTCAAAATTAAAGTGTAGGCATTATACACGGGTCTAATACCCCCCTAAATAGCGAAGTTCTGCTCCGTTGTAAGTATTATAACCCCTGGATACGTATTAGATACTCTGCCCGATTGATCTAGGGTTCCGTAACGGCTGTCGTGGTTCTGCCCGACGTAGTCGTTGGAATGCCGTCTCGGGGAGGGTATTGCTAATGTTAAAATGGGTTATTATACTAACACACGTGCATTTGTGTAATTTATAGATTATTCCCAGGAAATCCTTACTGATAATCCTAAGACAGCAATGTGAGTAATCTCCTTTTTGCAAATTGTTTTTACAAAACCTCACTTAATTAATTATATATTAAGCAGTTATTGAGTATTTGTAAGAATACAATTATCATGAGTATGTTGGGGTTTTGTATACAAAATTTGTTACCACCTGGTCAAGGAGTAACATTTCCACAAGTCGGGTCTGACAGTTCCATGGATGTTAATTGTTATAACTTGGAAACAAATGTAATTGCGAGACCGCCCTCGATACTGTACAATGGTTTTTATTAAAACTTGATTGAACTGGGATTCACTCACCAGTATTTCCCACTGACAAAATGTTTTTAAACGCGTTTCAGGTAACAAAATGTGAAAGCCAATTAGAAGCCAGCTGGATAGCACTGAAGGCTTGGAAAAGTGGCAATAAAGTTACCTAAAAGAATTAGATGTTTTTACTCAATAAAAATAGGATTTAATCCTATGAAAGTGTGTATACTGAAAACTTGGGTTTTATCCCATGCGTTTAATATTATGAAAGTGTGGTATTTTACTCTGATAAAATATTTCCTAACTACGGTCCTGATGTAAATTCCGCTGCCAAATTAGACAAAAACAAGATACCACCGAAACTGGCCGCGGCCGCCCGTTCCCGGGTTTGTAATAGGGGGACGGGGGTTGCGACAGAAGGTGGTATCAGAGCTAAGCCACTGATTCTGCCACAAAAGTGTTCTGCTGACGCCAAAATCCAATGTGTTAGGAAATAAATAACGGGAATACGTGCATAATTGTATTTTCTTGTTATGTGTTATCTGACTATTTGTTAGTTTACAATATGAGCGACCAAGGACCATCTGACGCGTATCGTCAATTGTCCAGTTCGCCTAGGAGCGAAGGTGCCTCTTCTCAGCCTGCCCTCTCGGGGTACTCTGCTGATACAGAAGAAGGAATATTCGTATTTAAGGCTCAATCTGAAGAGCCATTTCCTTAGAAAAAGAGGGGATGGTTCAGTAGGGGAATAACCAATATCCATATCTTAGCAACCACTGCAGCTGACCCAAACCTGGAGCAAATGCTAGCACCCCAACCACAACCACCAATTCCTGATCAACCAATGGAGATAGAAAACCCTGAAAACCAAGTAGAAATGCATGATTTCAATCCAGAAGAAATACCTAGGGTACCCGCACCAAATCCCTTAGACCCAAATTATGACCCATGGTGGGATGACAATAGGGACTACGTGCCACGTTACCACATGCAAGAAGACATGCCCATGCCAAACCTAGGAGCCTACCCAGGATTAGATCCTCTAGATCCCTATTTCGATAATGATGTATACATTAGGGAGATCTTAGAGAATCCTTACCCATTTCAGGCCCCTACACCCCCATACCAGGAACCTGCACCCCAGATTTCGAACCCAGTCCTAGAACCTGCACCCCCAATGAGTGCAGAAAATGTACAAGAACTTAGGACATTTGGTGAGGAAATTTTAGAAAACAGTGAAAGGATGAGACAGGTGGGAAAGCGTCTCGTATGGAAATACGACGAGCGCAATATGGATTTTTGGATGAATCCATATCCATGAATATGATGGTGGAAACGGTAGTAATAATAATAATAATAATATAATATATAATAAAATATGTGTGTATGTGTTAGAAAAAAAAACTACGGATGCCTACTACTAGTAGTTTAATTTTAAATTTCAGTCGGTATTGTAATTTTAATTTCAGCACTGGTGTGTAATAGATGCATATTATATGAATAGAGTAAAGTCGCAATGCTCGACGCTTTTGACCAAAGTGCGTGTCATGTGATTGGCTATATTCAAATATTATTGGTGATATTAATATGTGGTAAATGTTTAAAATTCAGATGGACAACGAAGTGAATCAGGAAAACCAGAATGATAATATCCAGAATGACAACAACCCGAATAACGATAATCTGAATAATGAAAATCCAAACAACAATAACAATGGAAACCACGTGGATAATAGTGTCATCCAACACATAGTGGCACAAGGAATCATAGATGCGATGCCATTTATTATCCAAACTATTAAGGAAGCGGATAATAAAAGTAAACATAGCAGTAAGCGACCCAACTGAACCAGAACACAGCGTAAACAATGGACTCGTACTTCAAGTGCCCATTCCCAAAAGAAGAAGAACGATGCCATATGGTTGTTCTTATAAAGAATTCTGGTCTTGTGAACCAATAGAATTCTCGGGAAATGAAGGACCCATTGCAGCTCTACGCTGGATAGAGAAGACTGAGGCTGTTCTGAAAATAAGCAAGTGTGCTGAAGAAGACAAGATAATGTTTGCTTCTAATTTGTTTAAGAACTCAGCCTTAGAATGGTGGAACACTATCCTCCAGTTAAGAGGAAGTGATAGGGCATACAACATGGAATGGGAGGAATTTAAAAATATGGTAGAAAGAAAATTCTGCCCTCCCAATGAAAAGGAACAGATAGCAAATAAGTTTCTGAACCTTAGGATGATCGGGGTAGATAGCAAGGGGTATACTACTACATTCTTTGAATATGCTAGAATAGTACCCACCCTTGCATCACCTGAACCGGTATTAATCTCCCGATACATCTGGGGATTAATCGGGGAGATTAGGCATGTAGTCAAGGCAGCTAGACCCCAAACCATAGAAGAAGCCGTAGAACTAGCAAATACCTTGACAGATGAATTAATCCGTACTAGAGAAGAAGTCCAGAGGAGAAACCTAACTCAAAGGGTTACCCAAGAATTCCGTTATGGGAATTCCAATCGTAGGAATATAGGTTCTACCTCTGCACCATACTGCAAAGCCTGCAAAAAGAAGCATTCAGGAAGATGCTCCCCTCACTGCAATTTCTGCAAGGCACCAGGACACAAGGAAGAAGATTGCAAGAGGAAATCTAGTAATGGACTGTGCTTCAATTGTGGAGAAAAAGGCCACATCAAGCCAAATTGTCCGAAATTGGCTCCAGCTGCGAACAACAAGAACACTAAAAATGCTAGAGCATTCGTTCTGACTGCAGATGAAGCCAAGATTATTCCGGACGTCATAGCTGGTACGTTTTTAGTTAATGATATTTTTGCTAAAGTATTATTTGACTCTGGTGCAAACCAAAGTTTTATCAATACTTCATTTTGCAAACTTCTAAATCAATCATTAACTAAACTACCACAAGAATGTCTAGTAGAGACAGCAAATGGAGAAACCGTTAGGATTTCTGAAATCTTGCAGGGAGCAAGAATAGAAATTTTTAATCAAAAATTTATTGCAAACCTTTATCCAATGAATCTGGCAGGATTTGATGTTGTATTAGGAATGGATTGGTTAATAGCCAATAAAGCCAGTATTTTATGTGATCAAAAGTCAATCCAAGTAAATTCACCAATGGGTGAAAAGATCACAATTAAAGGAGATAAACCATCTAGATCCACGAAAATCATCTCTGTGATGAAAACTGCAAGTTATATAAGAAAAGGATCTATAGTGTATTTGATTTCTATAATCACTAACACTAAAGGAAAAGAATTAAAAGACATTCCAGTAGTGTCTCAGTTTTCAGATGTATTTCCAGAAGAATTGCCAGGACTATCGCCAGACAGAGAAGTTGAATTCAGAATCCACCTGCTACCAGGAACAGCACCGATTGCCAAAGCACCTTATCGTTTGGCACCCGCTGAAATGCAGGAACTAAAGAAACAATTAGACGAATTATTGGAGAAAGGATTCATACAGCCAAGCTCATCGCCATGGGGAGCACCAATTTTGTTTGTCAAAAAGAAGGACGGATCAATGCGTACGTGCATTAACTAGCGTGAATTGAACAAGGTCACGATTAAGAATCGGTACCCATTACCAAGAATCGATGATCTGTTCAACCAACTGCAAGGAGCTTGATATTTCTCTAAAATCGATTTAAGATTAGGATATCATCAATTAAAGGTACAGGAAGAGGACATTCCTAAGACTGCATTCAGAACAAGGTATGGCCATTATGAATTTACTGTCATGCCATTTGGTTTAACCAATGCCCAGCCGCATTTATGGACATGATGAACCGAATATGTAAGCCATATTTGGATAAATTCATAATTGTCTTCATAGATGATATTCTAATTTACTCTAAGAGTAAAGAGGAACATGCAAAGCATTTGCATGCACTTTTAAGTCTATTAAGAAAGGAAAAGCTTTACGCTAAATTTTCAAAGTGTGAGTTTTGGTTAGAACAGGTACAATTTCTTGGACATTTAGTCGATCGTGAAGGAATTCATGTGGATCCAACAAAAATCGAGGCGATTACCAAATGGAAAACCCCTGAATCACCAACCAAGGTTAGAAGTTTCTTAGGATTGGCTGGTTATTATAGAAGATTCATTCGAGATTTTTCTAGAATAACCATTCCCTTAACCAAGTTAACCTGTAAAACCATTAAGTTTGAATGGGGACCAAAACAAGAAGAAGCCTTTAGAACCCTTAAGCAAAGATTAACCAATGCACCCATATTAGCGTTACCAGAAGGAACTGAAGACTTTGTAGTCTATTGTGACGCTTCTAAGTTAGGTTATGGATGTGTATTAATGCAACGTCAAAAGGTTATAGCTTACGCCTCTAGACAGCTTAAGAATCATGAAGAGAATTATTCAACCCATGATCTAGAACTAGGAGCCATAATTTTTGCCCTTAAGATTTGGAGACATTACCTTTATGGTAGTAAGTTTACCATATTCACAGATCATAAGAGTTTAAGATATGTGTTTGGACAAAAAGAGTTGAATATGAGACAAAGACGCTGGATGGAGATACTTAGCGATTATGATTGTGATATCCAGTATCATGCAGGAAAAGCCAATGTAGTGGCTGATGCTTTAAGTCGAAAGTATCATGAAAAGCCAAAAAGGGTACGTTCTCTTAAATTAAATCTACAAGTAGATTTAAATGATCAGATTAGAAAAGCACAAGAATCAGTAATCAAGGATGATATTGAAAAATTAAAAGGAATGATTAAGGAATTAGAACAAGGGACAGATGGAATTTGGAGATTCCATAAAAAGAGAATGTGGATACCTAAATTAAGAAACCTACGCCATCGTATATTAGAAGAAGCCCATAAGTCTAAATATACGATGCATCCAGGAAATGATAAGATGTACCAGGATTTAAGGAAAAAAATTTGGTGGATAGGAATGAAAAAGGATATAGCAGCTTATGTTTCTAAATGTTTAACCTGTTCACAAGTAAAAGCTGAACACCAGAAACCCTCAGGATTACTGCAACAACTAGAAATGCCAGTATGGAAATGGGAATTGATAACAATGGATTTTGTTACCAAGTTACCCAAAACAAGAAAAGGTAATGATACAATCTGGGTGATTGTAGATAGGCTAACTAAGTCAGCTCATTTCCTACCAATGAAAGAAACTTTCAGCATGGAACAGCTAGCTAAATTATATGTAAATGAAATAGTTTCATTACATGGAATACCTTTATCAATTGTGTCTGATAGGGATAACCGTTTTACCTCTCATTTTTGGGCAAGTTTCCAAAAAGCAATGGGAACCAAGCTGAATCTAAGCACAGCTTATCATCCTCAAACGGACGGACAAAGCGAAAGGACAATTCAGACAATGGAAGACATGCTTAGAGCTTGTGTAATTGATTTCGGAAGTAATTGGGACGATCACTTACCTTTAATAGAATTTTCTTATAATAATAGTTATCACACGAGCATCAATGCTGCACCATTCGAAGCACTTTATGGACGAAAGTGCCGAACCCCAGTCTGTTGGGCAGAAATTGGGGAAAAGCAACTATCTGGACCTGAGATAGTGCAGGAAACAACCGACAAGATCATTCAGCTACAACTGCCAGAGGAAATAGCAGGAATACATGATGTATTCCATGTATCTAATCTCAAGAAATGCCTAGCTGATGAATTACTCGTAGTGCCTCTTAAGGATTTAGAGGTAAATGAACAACTCAAATTTGTAGAAAGACCTCTACAAATTGAAGACAGGAAAGTTAAGAATCTCAAGCATAAGATATTAGTTCTGGTCAAAGTGAAATGGGACACCAAAAGAGGACCTGAATATACATGGGAGCTTGAATCAGAAATGCCAAGGAAATATCCACACCTGTTCCAGTAGACCTCGAGGACGAGCTCTAAAAAAGGTGGGGAGGATATAACAACCCTAAACCGACACCCTCATAATTTTTCCGACACCCTAAAAATATTTAAAATATCCCAATATGTCCCTAAAAACACCCCATACGTGAAAACGGACCCCGAATACCCTAAATACTAATAAAAATAATTTAAAATAATGTTTTTAGGTTTGTCGCGGGCCGCGTAAACCTCTTAAGGGTCTTACGCGGGCCGCTAGAGATCAAAAGTGTGGCGCAGCCCGGTGATGACACGTGTCCGACTCGTGTTGAACCTATAAGCTGACCCGGATCACCTACGCCTTTGACTGGGTTTGATGCGGGCCGTGTAGCCCTTTGTTAACATTTACGCGTGCCGCGTAAAAGTTGAGATGTGACACTATAAATAGCAGGCATCGGGTTTCAGCAAAACTCGTTCAAAACTTTCTTTCTTTCTCTCAAAATTAAAGTGTAGGCATTATACACGGGTCTAATACCCCCCTAAATAGCGAAGTTCTGCTCAGTTGTAAGTATTATAACCCCTGGATACGTATTAGATACTCTGCCATATGATCTAGGGTTTCGTAACGGCTGTCGTGGTTCTGCCCGACGTAGTCGTTGGAATGCCATCTCGGGGAGGGTATTGCTAATGTTAAAATGGGTTATTATACTAACACGCGTGCATTTGTGTAATTTATAGATTATTCCCAGGAAATCCTTACTGATAATCCTAAGACAGCAATGTGAGTAATCTCCTTTTTGCAAATTGTTTTTACAAAACCTCACTTAATTAATTATATATTAAGCAGTTATTGAGTATTTGTAAGAATACAATTATCATGAGTATGTTGGGGTTTTGTATACAAAATTTGTTACCACCTGGTCAAGGAGTAACATTTCCACAAGTCGGGTCTGACAGTACCATGGATGTTAATTGTTATAACTTGGAAACAAATGTAATTGCGAGACCGCCCTCGATACTGTACAATGGTTTTTATTAAAACTTGATTGAACTAGGATTCACTCACCAGTATTTCCCACTGACAAAATGTTTTTAAACGCGTTTCAGGTAACAAAATGTGAAAGCCAATTAGAAGCCAGCTGGACAGCACTGAAGGCTTGGAAAAGTGGCAATAAAGTTACCTAAAAGAAATAGATGTTTTACTCAATAAAAATAGGATTTAATCCTATGAAAGTGTGTATACTGAAAACTTGGGTTTTATCCCATGCGTTTAATATTATGAAAGTGTGGTATTTTACTCTGATAAAATATTTCCTAACTACGGTCCTGATGTAAATTCCGCTGCCGAATTAGACAAAAACAAGATACCACCGAAACTGGCCGCGGCCGCCCGTTCCCGGGTTTGTAATAGGGGGACGGGGGTTGCGACACCAATCCTAGAGATCAAGCTTTCAAAGGTGGATGTGTCTAATGCTTTGGTTAGCACATCTGCCAGCTGATCTTTAGTTGGTACATGGTGCAGAGAAATCAAACATTTTTCATAGCAATCCCTCACAAAGTGATGTCTGATATCAATGTGCTTGGTGGTTGAATGGGAAACTGGATTTTTGATGATATTTTCTGCTGCCTGGTTGTCCAACATGAGTGGTGTCTTTAGGGCAGTGATACCAAAATCCAGCAACTGATTTTGAAGCCAAAGCAGTTGGGCTGTACAGCTTGCAGCAGCTATATATTATGCCTCAGCAGTGGATGTGGAAACAGCTGCTTGCTTTTTGCTTTGCCAAGACACTAAGCAATTGCCTAGGAATTGGCATCCTCCTGAAGTGGGCTTCCTTGTCTTGTCACATCTAGCAAAGTCACTATCTGAGAAACCTGAAAGCGTGATATTTCCATCAGCTGGATACCAGATACCAAGTGTGGGAGCACCTTTTAGGTATCTGAATATCCTTTTTACAGCAATAAGGTTTGACTTTCTAGGGGCTGATTGGGATCTTGCACAAACACATGTTGCAAACATGATGTCTGGCCTAGATGCAGTTAGGTACAATAAAGACCCAATCATGCTTCTATATAAAGTTTGATCAACCAAATCATCCTTTTCATCAGACATGACTATTTTATTTGTTGCAATGGGTGTACTGCATGGTTTACAATCATCCATTTCAAATTTCTTTAAAAGTTCTTTGGCATATTTGCCATGATGGATGAAAGTGCCATTTTGCAGTTGTCTTACTTGGATACCAAGAAAACACTGGAGTTCACCCATTGCACTCATCTCAAACTCAGCTGTCATGAGTTGCCTAAACTCTTCACACATTTTATTACATGTGCTTCCAAAAATGATGTCATCCACATAAATCTGGACAATCATCAAGTCTTTCCCTCTACATTTTAAAAACAATGTTTTATCTATTTTACCTCTTGTGAAACCAATGGAAAGTAGAAAGGTGGAAAGAGTTTCATACCAGGCCCTTGGTGCTTGTTTCAGGCCATACAAAGCTTTATTTAGCTTGTAGACATGATTTGGATTAAATGGATCCTCAAAGCCTGGAGGTTGACAAACATAAACCTCTTCTTGAATCTTACCATAGAGGAATGCACATTTGATGTCCATTTGATACACCTTGATGTTGTGGTTGACAGCAAATGCCAGGAATAGTCTGATAGCTTCTGATCTTGCTACAGGGGCAAATGTTTCATCATAGTCAATGCCCTCTTCCTGTCTGAACCCTTGAACCACAAGCCTGGCTTTATTCTTGACAACAATACCCCTTTCACCAGTTTTATTTTTGAAGACCCACTTTGTGCCAATAAGACTCACTCCCTCTGGCAGTGGTACAAGCTCCCAAACTTGTTGTCTTCTAAATTGTTGGAGCTCCTCTTGCATGGCTTCTACCCAGCTGTTGTCTTTTAGTGCCTCTTGGTACTTGACTAGCTGGTGGAGAGATAGGAAACCAGCAAAAAGACAGATGTTTTGGGATTGACTTCTTGTGAGCACCCCTTCACTGATGTTGCCAATGATTTGGTCAGGTGGATGAGACTTCAAGAAGATAAGATCTCCTTTGTATGGAACAATGGCATTTAATGGTGAGGGCTGCAGATGTGAATCATCTGAGCTAACCACTGCTGGTGACTTTGATGATCCAACAGTGGCTTCAAATGGAGGTGGAATAGGAGGAAGTGGTGTGGACACATGCTGACTTTTATCCACTGTTTGGGGACTTTTATCAACAGTGTTTGATGAGGTGGAAGCATGGGTTGATGGGCTACTTTGGTCAACAACTGTTGAGGTAGCAGTGGTTGAGCTTTGACAACTGTTTTGAACATCTGTTGCTCTTCCATTTGATGCAGACTTTTGTTGTGGAATGATGATCTCATATCCATAGTCTGGTGGAGAACTTTGTGATGGACCTGCACTGTTAGTCTTGACAACAGTATTTTCAAAAGTGAATTTATTAAGATCAAACAATTCTGCTGGGTTTGCTGGGATTTTCATTGATGAAAGTTCATTGAACTTTACATTCAAAGTCTCTTCCACTGTCTTAGTCCTTGTGTTAAACACTTTGTAGGCCTTAGCAGTGGTTGAGTATCCCAGATGATAACCACAATCAATTTTGGCTGCAAACTTTGATATAGAATCTTTTAAGTTTAAAATGAAGCATGGGCAGCCAAAAACTTTGAAATATGAAATCAATGGCTTTATTTTATACAACAGTTCATAAGCAGTCTTTTGATGTATAGGATTGATTAAAACTCTATTCTGGACATAGCAAGCAGTGTTTACTGCCTCTGCCCAGAAAGTTAATGGCAAACCTGAATCTGCAAGCATGGTTCTGGCAGCCTCAATCAAAGTCCTGATCTTTCTCTCAACAACCCCATTTTGCTCTGGTGTTCTTGGAATGTTGTACTGCCTTACAATTCCTTTTGACACACAGAAATAATCTAACTCCTTATTTCTGAACTCTGTGCCATTGTCACTCCTAAAGATTTTTACTGGAAGATCAAACTGCTTTTCAACCTGTGTAACAAAGTCTTGTAGCAGTCTCATCTTTGGAATGTAAAAAGTAAGTCCATGTAAACCTAGAAAAGTTATCAACAATAACCAAACAATATCTTTTCTTCCTAAGACTCATGCTTTAACTGGGCCAAACAAATCCATGTGGAGCATTTGCAGACACTTGGTTGTTTTGGACTCTTCAATTGATTTGTATGAGCTTTTATGTTGTTTTCCTTTTAGGCAGGAAACACAATGCTCAGGACAGGTGAACAGTTTTTGAGGTAAACCTCTTACTAACCCCTGTTTGGATATAGCAGTGATTGTCTTGAGATTGGTGTGCCCCAATCTCCTGTGCCATAATTATGTCTCTTTGTTAGAGGCAGCTGAGAACAGACAGGCATCAGTCCTGGGGCTCTCTTTTGACATGTCAACTACATAAACATTGCCACTCCTTTGAGCAACAAGTTGGGTTTTTCCATTTTTTATTATTTCTTCAATCTTTTTAACCATTTCTGGTCCAACAATCCTACAACAATCCTTTGTGAAGAATGAGCCATAGCCCTTATCACTCATTTGAGAGACACTCAAGAGGTTGAATTTTAGATTGTCTATTAGATTGAAATTTTCAAACTTAACTTTACCAGATTGAACTGTACCAGACCCCAGAACCTTCCCTTTACTATTATTGCCAAAGGATATATCACCCCCTCCATGAATTTTGAAATCTTTGGTCATTGTTCACAAGGTATTGTCGCATGTTTAATGATGATTGGCTTTTCATTATTCCCTGACCACAATTTTATTGTCTTCCAAAATGTATCGCGTCAACAGGGACACTGGGTCACCCTACCCTTGTCCATTAAATATATTAGTGTATCAAAATTACGTAGTCAGATGTGGTCTTCAAAAGTCTCCACAATCCCGGCTTATTATTTGTGTCTTTACCCAAATGTAATGCAATCCGCATAATCCAGAAACCACTATACCGGTGTCTGAGGTGGAGGAAGAAAGAAAAGTAAACTGTTAACATGCGTGGACTTCCTCCTCGGGCTTGTGTACACGTCGAAGTAATTATCTGTTCTGCCGCTCTTGATAAATGTGGAGGATCAAAGTATGCTGGCAATAGACAAGGTGGAGGACGTGGTGTCAGCTCAAGCTCCAACATTCTGCGACTCCTATTCTCAAACTGTAGCTGATGTTATAGGAGCAATTCATCCCTGGTGTAGCCTCCATAGTGTAAGGGTCTAACATTAACGTAGTGTATGATAAGAATCATCGATATGGCTCATCCAGCGATGTAGAGGTGAAAGTAGCAAACAGTGCGGCCTGTGAGGTCGGGGAAAAATGCTGCCGTAGCAGAAGGATCGTTGCTCACCTGGAGTACCTTCCCGGGGTGCGGGTATGTTTTAGAAGGAAGCGATAGGCATGTCAGTGCAATGGACGTCGGTCTTCATAGGAGCGATTTCAGCGGTGAAGGTGCACGAACAAACGTCTCGACTGATAAGGAGATCATCAGGCACAGGTACTGGGTCAGATATAAGGGGTGTAATGTCCGGTATACCAAAAGAAACAGGGTCATAATCAAGCAAGGGTGAAGGATCAGCAGGTGCAACATCAAGCTGTCCCACAAAGGTGTCACACCCCAACCGATGGCGGAATCATCGGGGCGTGGCACTGAACGAAACAGATTGTCCAGAAGTTTCCATAACAACTATCATTACCATTCAATTAAAGCAATACATCCCATACCGTATCTCAAATAGTTAAATAATTATTACAGACAAGCATCAAGACAAGTATTCTGTTCCGATAACTCAGATTTAAACATAGCTAATTTATTTGTTGGTTTCTAGGACTCCTTCCCTAGCCTCAATTTCATCACCAGCAAGTTAAGCACAGAAACAACCTAAGCACCTGTCACATACGTTAAAATAAAGTCAATACATATAATGTAAAGGTGAGCATACAAGTTTGATAATAACATATAGAGTTCGAATTCGTTTACGCATAACCAGCATGTACACATAGTGAAATGAAGCACGCTAGTTATCGACATAGATCCATCGATACCAATGAGTGCGGATTGACTGCCCGAGGCAGTTCGCAATACATGATTACCACCGTAATCCATGCAAGTAAAAGATCCTTAACAACCCCCGCGTGAACGGGTGCTGAGTCCAAACTATAGTACTATCGTTGCTAAGGCAGGTAGACAGCATTCCATGTGTAAACATAACAAACAAGCATTCATAAGCCACGTATAACATGCATAAATGGTTTAGCGTTAAAATAGCTTGAGTAGTGTGATAGTTGTAGTTTGAATATTCGTAACGTATGTAACACCCAAAAGTGCTAAAAGCAAAAAGGGTTCGAGTATACTCACAGCGATTATGGATTGAATGGAGTGCTTTTCAGCGAGTACGGTTAGCCTGAATAGATTCGATAACGTAACGATAAGTTGCGCGTAAAACAGTACATAGTGAGAGTGGGTGGGATGACTGATCGTGCGGATTGGCTATCCGTGCGGACTGGCAATCCGTGCGGACTGGCAATCCGTGCGGACTGGCAATCCGTGCGGACTGGCAATCCGTGCGGACTGGCAATCCGTGCGGACTGGCAATCCGTGCGGACTGGCAATCCGTGCGGATTAGTAATCCGTGCGAGTGGTAATCTGTCCGGATTAGTCACTCGTGCGGATTGTTATCCGTGCGGACAAGTTATTCGTGCGGACAAGTAATCCCTGCGGATTAGCAATTCGTCCGGGCGAGTCACTCGTGCGGATAACATGTTCGTGCGGATAACTATTCGAGTGGATTGTTTCTTCCTATGGGTGAGATGTGTTTGTGTATGATGGCTTGTCCTTTGAAGTTTTCGTTGTAGCATTTAGAAAACATCTAAGTATCTCTACCCTTCAAGCCGGTCGCGCGGACCACAATCCATCCGGATGGTAATCCGTACGGACACGTCTCTAAGGCTGAGTCACTTGATGAAATTTGATGGAATCCGTCCGGATGGTAATCCGTGCGGACAGTGGTAATCCGTCCGGATAGTTTGTTCGTGCGGACAAAGACAATCCGTCCGGATAGTCTGTCCGTGCGGACAACTTGTCCGTGCGGATGAACATTGTTTGAAATTGTTTAAGGTCTTAGTATCTCATGATCCGAAGAGTAATCCATTCAGAGGTCGTCCGTCCGGATTGTTCATTCGTCGATACTCAAACCTCGTTTTGAATGTGGGTCCCAAGTGTAGCTCGTCCGGGTGACAACCCGTCCGGATCGTCTGTCCATGCGGGCAGCTTGTTCGTGCGGACAGCTTGTCCGTGCGGACAACTTACTCGTGCGGACAACTTCCTCATCCTGGTTGTTCCATCCGGCTACCCTTGGTCGCCTTTGTCGTCTATCGAGACGTTCCGATTACGTGTCAACCATTTGGAATCGCATCCTTACCCGCATGACCAAGCCGGCCAGGAATCACCCTAACTCGGCCTGTCGGCGGTTTTAGAACGGTCATCCCAGTCTAACCCGAAATCAGGTGTCTTGTGGGTAGAATCCAGATCTAGGACTAGTGCATCACTATCATTAAGTAGGAGACTAGAACGGATCCGATTCCTACCGCTTTTTGAGGGTAAAAGAAGGAGAAAACTTGTTTATTTCTTTCAACTCTTTTATCCTTTAGAAAAGTTTAGATTTAGGTGAAGTTGTTGTGAAATCTTGTGGAAATCGTTCAGATCTGAGTTATTCTTGGTGGAATGAGGTCACACTTGAAGTCCATGAGAACTTCATGATGACGTCACCCTAGAATACCTCAAATCTTGATGATTTCATGGTTAAAAGTTGAGATTTGAAAGATAGAAAGGTGTAGATGTGTGTATAGATTAAGAATGTACAAGATTTAGAGCAAGATCTTACCTGGATTGAGAGAAATCGGAGAAAAGGTGAAGAATGCGTGCTGGTCGGACGTCACTTGCCAAAAGTGGAAAGTTGGGAGAGTGACCCGGGTATTTATAGGATGCTAAAAGGGGAAAGGGTGATCCGTGCGGATTGCAGGTCACCGGATGGGTTATCCGTGTGGACTGGTCATCCGTGTGGACTGGCCATCCGTGCGGACTGGCAATCCGTGCGGATAGGCAATCCGTGGGGATTGGCAATCCGTGCGGATGTTGACTGAATGGTGCGTTCGGGTGCGATGACGCTTCGGTTTCGATTGCGAGCGATTCAATAGGGTCTCCAAGTCAAATTACTTTCAGTCCCGACTACTTCGTATATAACATGGTTCGACTCGGAATTCGGGTTCGGGTTCGTTTACATTTGAGTTAGACTTCGAGTTCGATTGAGTTCGCTTGATTATCACAACAAAACATAAATAAACATGCACAGGTAACACGTAAGGCACACACACACACGTATAAATGACAAGTAAAATACATAGCTTGAGTTACGATTTGATGTCGATTCGATTAGTATAGCTTGATTATTAGTCGATTAACTTTATCGCATTGTTACTTCCTACGATTCGCAGTCGCGAGTCGATTGATTAACGATTAACACGATTCGATTATTGTCATTAACAACACTTACTCCACATAATATAAATAAAATAAAGACAATTCTACCCGTCAAGTCGCGCGAAATCGGTCGTTGACTTTGACCTTGACTTTGACTTTCACTTACGAAAACACGGGGTGTTACAGCCTCCCCTTGTTTAGGGAATTTCGTCCCGAAATTAAGCTGAAAGCCGTAACTAAGCCGTGAATCGAGTGAGGAGTATTTGTTTTAGACCGATTTGACTCGTGTAACGTGCGGAATCCGTACACGATCGTGACCATTGTAGGATCGGTTTTGACACCGTACGATTGTGTAACGAATGTTCGACGTGCGGAGTCCGTGATCGTGCGATATGCGGAATCCGTTTCGATTGTGAACCGATCGTGCGATATGCGGAATCCGTACAAGATTTGATCAGATTTAGAGCCAAAATCATATAGATTGTCAAATTCTTCATCATTTTTTTTTTCATCTCATTCACGTTTTAAACTGATTCTTGTCAAATTGAACAGGTTTCTATGGTCGAAACACTAGAGTCACCATACTACCTTCTCTATCTAAACTTTCTCTCTCTAGTTTCACTCTTTTAACAACTGCGGGTACTTAGCCTTCATGTCGCTTTCGAGTTCCCAAGTGAACTCTGCGCCTCATTTGCCTTCCCATCGGACCTTCACAATAGGGATGCGAGAGCGTCTGAGTTGCTTGGTTTGGCGATCCATGATTTCGACAGGCTTTTCCACGAAGTGTAATGTTTCGTTCACTTGTAGATCATCTAGAGAGACATGTAAATCGTGGTCGGCGATGCACTTCCGGAGGTTTGACACGTGAAAAGTCGGGTGGACATTGTTAAGTTCCTCCGGTAATTCGAGTCTCTAGGTGACTTTTCCGATCCTTTCCAGAATCTTAAAAGGTCCAACATATCGAGGCGCGAGTTTCCCTTTCTTGCCGAATCGGACTACACCCTTCCAAGGTGATACCTTTAGGAGTACGTAGTCACCAACGCCAAATTCACGGGGCTTGCGCTTTTTATCGGCGTAAACTTTATGTCGATCCCGAGCTTTCGCTAGGTTGTCTCGAATTTGGAAAATTTTGTCTGTCGTTTCTTGTAGCAGCTCCGGACCGGTTAGTTGCGAGTGACCGATCTCGTGCCACACAATAGGCGACCGACATCTTCTTCCATATAACGCCTCGAAAGGTGCCATCTGGATGCTAGCCTGGTAGCTGTTGTTATACGAGAATTCGACTAACGGCAGGTGTTTATCTCAATTACCACCGAAATCCAACACACACGAACGGAGCATGTCTTCAAGAGTACGAATCGTTCTTTCAGTCTGACCGTCGGTTTGTGGGTGGAAAGCGGTACTCAGATTAAGCGTTGTACCGAGTGCCGTTTGGAACGTTTCCCACAATCGTGAAGTAAACCGAGCATCACGATCAGAGATGATATCACGAGGCGTCCCATGTCTACAAATGATCTCGTCGGTGTAGATTCGGGCTAATCGTTCCACCTTGTAGTCTTCTCGTATTGGCAGAAAGTGAGCTGATTTAGTCAACCAGTCCACAACGACCCAAATGCTGTCATGACCCGATGACGTGGTTGGAAGCTTGGTTACGAAATCCATAGCTATACTCTCCCACTTCCACATGGGAATTGGTGGTTGTTCGAGCAAGCCAGAGGGTCTTTGATGTTCAGCCTTGATTCTAGCACAGGTTAGGCAATTTCCGACATAGAGAGCGATATCCCGTTTCATACCCGGCCACCAGTACCTATAGCGAAGATCCTGGTACATTTTGTCAGCACCGGGATGGATAGAGTATCGGGATTTGTGGGCTTCGTCCATGATAATCTGGCGCAATTCGGTTCGCTTGGGAATCCAAATTCGGTCTAAAAAGTGGAATATCCCGTTTGATTTGCTCACAAGCTGGGCTCCATCGTGGTAGATTCTTTCTTTCTTCAAAGTACGTTCGTTGAAACATGCATGTTGGGCGTCGCGGATGAGAGTTTCGAGGTTGTGCTGGGCTTGAACATTACGAGTGCTAAGCAGATAGCTCCGTCTGCTAAGTGCGTCGGCAACAACATTTGCTTTGCCTGGGTGATAACGAATCTCACAGTCGTAATCGTTGAGAAGTTCTACCCATCGGCGTTGACGCATATTTAGTTCCCTCTGATTAAAGATGTGTTGTAGGCTCCTATGATCGGTGAAGATCGTACACTTAGTACCATACAGGTAGTGTCGCCAAATCTTTAATGCAAAAACAACCGCGCCTAGCTCGAGATCATGGGTTGTATAGTTCTTCTCGTGGATTTTGAGCTGACGAGATGCGTAAGCTATGACCTTGTCCCGTTGCATAAGGACACAACCGAGACCAAGGTTGGAAGCATCACAGTAGACAATGAAATCATTGTTTCCGTCGGGTAATGTGAGAACAGGAGCATTGCAAAGCATGTGTTTAAGGGTTCAAAAGGCAGACTCTTGTTTGGTTCCCCAGACAAAAGGCTGGTCCTTATGCGTGAGAGAGGTAAGTGGTACAGCAATCTTCGAGAATCCTTTGATAAATCGTCGATAATAGCCCGCTAGCCCGAGAAAGGAGCGGACTTCAGACGGGTTCTTAGGCGCAACCCAGCTCTTAACAGCTTCAATCTTCGCAGGATCGACATGAATACCCTGACTATTTACAATGTGACCCAAAAACTGAACCTCCCCCAACCAAAATTCGCACTTGGAGAATTTGGCGTAGAGTTGGTTCCCCTGGAGTAACTCGAGAACCAAACGTAGATGTTACGCGTGTTCGGCTCTCGACTTGGAATAGATCAAGACATCGTCGATGAACACGATGACGAAACGGTCGTGGTATGGTTTACACACGCGATTCATCAGATCCATGAAAACCGCTGGTGCGTTGGTTAGGCCAAAAGGCATGACAACGAATTCGTAATGGCCGTAACGAGTGCGAAACGCGGTTTTGGGTATATCCTCCTCTTGTATACGTAGCTGATGGTAACCTGAATGTAGATCGATCTTCGAAAAACACGTAGCGCCTTGTAGCTGATCAAACAAATCATCGATTCGAGGCAGAGGATAGCGGTTCTTGATAGTCAACTTATTCAATTCCCGGTAGTCGATGCACATCCGGAACGACCCATCCTTCTTTTTGACGAAGAGGACCGACGCGCCCCAGGGAGAGGTGCTCGGGAGAATGAAGCCTTTTTCAAGCAATTCCTGGAGTTGGGTTGAGAGTTCACGCATTTCGGATGGCGCGAGTCAATAAGGAGCTTTGGTGATAGGATTAGCTCCTGGAATAAGGTCAATACGAAAGTCGATATCACGACTTGGCGGTAGTCCAGGAAGATCCTCTGGAAAAACGTTAGGAAATTCTCGAACCACAGGTACGTCTTTCACTTCCTTCTTCTCTTTCTTTTCCTTCTCCGCTGCTTCGAAGTTAGCCAAGAAAGCCCTGTATTCCTTGCGGAGATACTTGTTAGCTTGGAGGCATGACATAAGTTTGAGACCCTTCGAAGTTGTATCACCATAAACGCGCAACGAATCACCGTTTGCGAGCGAAAAACGAATCATCTTATCGAAGCACACAACTTCGGCATGGTTTTCTCGAAGAAAGTCCATGCCTACTATGACGTCGAAGCTTCCGAGTTGCATCGGAATAAGATCAATTGGGAAGATGTGATTGTTGAGCTCAAGAGTACAATCACGGATAACAGAATTGACAGCGACGGTTCTTCCGGTAGCGACTTCAACATCAAATGCAGAGGAGAGTTGGGAACGTTTACGACTAAGGAGTTTCTCAAATTCGAGCGACACAAAGCAATTATCGGCTCCAGTATCAAACAAACATGAAGCATAAATACCATTCACAAGGAACGTACCATTGACCACGTTGTTGTCGGCCTGGGCTTGACGCACGTTGAGATTGAAAGTTCTGGCACGTGCGGCCTGTTGTTGTTGCTGCTGTTGTTGTTGTTGTTGTTGATGTGGCTGTTGTTGCTGAGGCTCCTGTTTCACAACCCTGTTTGGGCACACGTTGGCGAAATGGTTCGGGTCGCCACATGAAAAACAGGCTTTGGCTTTGACTGCGGGTGCCGGGGGAGCTTGTTGACCCTGTGGGGCAGTGAGTAGAGCTTGATTGGCAGGAGTTTGGTGAATACGGTAGTTGGCAGTAATGTGGCCGTATACATTGCAGTGAGCACATAAGCGGCATTGAATAGTTGTCGGGTGATGATAGGTGCAAGTAGGGCAGAGCGGGTGCGGCCCAGTGTATGCACGCTTCGCAGGCGGAGCATTGGCCACATGCGCCGCTACTTGACGTTGTTGGGCAGGTACATCTTGAATCGGTGCAGCAGTAATCGCACAGTTCTTGTTGGTGGAGCTGTTCTTTCTCTTGTTGCTTGACGAGGTGGGTTCAGCAGTTGGTGCAGTAGCGGTAGCTTGATGCAGATGCTTGGAGGTCTTATCCCATACCCCAGCCTTAACCCTTTTGTCATTGATTTCAGCGGCTAGCAGATAGGTTTCCTCGATCGTGGTAGTCTTAGCCGCTTGCACGAAATCAGCAACGCAGTCGGGCAAAGCTCGGATGTGCTTCTTGATGGTCATAACGGGAGTCTTGACCTGGTCGGGACAGATAATGCTGAGCTGTTTGAAGTGAACAGTAAGACCAGCATTGTCTCCATCCTTCTGATGTATGTGCCAGAATTCATCTTCAAGCTTTTGACGTTCGTGAGGAGGGCAGAATTCCTCTAGCATGACTTCCTTGAGCTCATCCCATGACAGACCGTAGGCTGCATCATTCCCTCGCTTGTTCCTCTCGGCCGTCTACCAGTCTAGAGCGCGGGACTGGAAGACGCCGGTAGCGTTCAGAGTTCGAAGGTCACCAGGGCAACCACTTTGTCGCAGAGTAACCTCGATAGAGTCAAACCAGTAGAATAGTGCAGTAGGACCTCCTTCTCCTGTGAATTCTTTTGGCCCACACGACTTGAATTGTTTGAAACTGAAAGGTCTCATGACAGCTTTAGGACCTTCAGTCCTCGATTCCTCGGATGATTTGCTGGCGTTCTCGTAGACATCACTCACGGCCTTAGCTACACTTTTCGCGATGATGGAAGCAAGGCGTTTGTCCGTCTTTCCCTGACGAGAGAGTGCATGACGGGATCCAGACGACATTGTCTGCAATAGACATCGCCATGGAACTCAACACATTGTATTCGAATCTCACCTCACACGTCTACTACTTACTAAAGCTCAGTAACACGTACATTCACGTAACAGCGTAACACACAGTGCATAGTCACATAGGCATGTAGAGCACATAAACACATAGTCACAAATTCCTAAACACGTAAAACACAATAGCAAGAACACACATACCTTAGTCACTAGAGGCATTCAGAAAACAGAAACCTATCATTCAAAGTCGGCGAGGGTTCGAATATAGTATGGTGCGAGCGATTTGTTAATGATGTGTTGTGTGTTGTGTGAAAGCAAAAGGCATTAGATCGAAACCAGTAGTACCTCAAAACGCTAACAAATAAACATAAAACACGTAATTCACATGAAATCGACGAATCGTCAGAGTCAATAGTCTTGGCTCAAAGCTTGAAACACATTAAATCGAGAATAGATTGTATGCGGCTAGTAGACTTCGACTAACCAAGGTGGTTCAATGATTCACAGGGGATCTGTTATGCACCTTCAACCTTCAGGATCGTGCCTTGGCCTCGATTCTTGGGCGTTTGGCGTTAATCCCGTTAGTTTTATGGCGTCTACAGATCGTCTGTTGAGACCTTGGTGGAAGTTTTGTAAAATACACGAAACAAGTTATCAAGGTTAGGGTTTCACCCCTGGCTTAACAACTTCGTCCCTAAAATGGAGGAGATTATTCATCAAAATGTGGATTTCACTCCTAATTTGGCATAATTCTCCCCGTTTGTAGTTAAAATTGCAAGTTGATTAAGCGACTTTAGCTGAGAGTTTGCGGTTTTCACACCTATTCTCGGCCTCCGTGCTTGCTCATAATTAAAATATCGAGTGCAATGATAGAAAAGAGCGAGTGATAGTGGCGAGTTTATGCATACACGCGAGTTGGTCTGGTGGTTCTTAACTATAGTCTAGGTCTCTAAGACTTTGACCCGGACTAGGTCAAGTCTTGCCTAATTCCCTATAGTTATGGCTCTGATACCAATCTGTCACACCCCAACCGATGGCGGAATCATCGGGGCATGGCACTGAGCGAAACAAATTGTCCAGAAGTTTCCATAACAACTATCATTACCATTCAATTAAAGCAATACGTCCCATACCGTATCTCAAATAGTTAAATAATTATTACAGACAAGCATCAAGACAAGTATTCTGTTCCGACAACTCAGATTTAAACATAGCTAATTTATTTGTTGGTTTCTAGGACTCCTTCCCTAGCCTCAATTTCATCACCAGCAAGTTAAGCATAGAAACAACCTAAGCACCTGTCACATACGTTAAAATAAAGTCAATACATATAATGTAAAGGTGAGCATACAAGTTTGATAATAACATATAGAGTTCGAATTCGTTTACGCATAACCAGCACGTACACATAGTGAAATGAAGCACGCTAGTTATCGACATAGATCCATCGATACCAATGACTGCGGATTGACTGCCTGAGGCAGTTCCCAATACATGATTACCACCGTAATCCATGCAAGTAAAATATCCTTAACAACCCCCGCGTGAACGGGTGCTGAGTCCAAACTATAGTACTATCGTTGCTAAGGCAGGTAGACAGCATTCCATGTGTAAACATAACAAACAAGCATTCATAAGCCACGTATAACATGCATAAATGGTTTAGCGTTAAAATAGCTTGAGTAGTGTGATAGTTGTAGTTTGAATATTCGTAACGTATGTAACACCCAAAAGTGCTAAAAGCAAAAAGGGTTCGAGTATACTCACAGCGATTATGGATTGAAGGGAGCGCTTTTCAGCGAGTACGGTTAGCCTGAATAGATTCGATAACGTAACGATAAGTGGCGTGTAAAACAGTACATAGTGAGAGTGGGTGGGATGACTGATCGTGCGGATTGGTCATCCGTGCGGATTGGCTATCCGTGCGGACTGGCAATCCGTGCGGATTCGTAATCCGTGCGAGTGGTAATCTGTCCGGATTAGTCACTCGTGCGGATTGTTATCCGTGCGGACAAGTTATTCGTGCGGACAAGTAATCCGTGCGGATTAGCAATTCGTCCGGGCGAGTCACTCGTGCGGATAACATGTTCGTGCGGATAACTATTCGAGTGGATTGTTTCTTCCTATGGGTGAGATGTGTTTGTGTATGATGGCTTGTCCTTTGAAGTTTTCGTTGTAGCATTTAGAAAACATCTAAGTATCTCTACCCTTCAAGCCGGTCACGCGGACCACAATCCGTCCGGATGGTAATCCGTACGGACCCGTCTCTAAGGCTGAGTCACTTGATGAAATTTGATGGAATCCGTCCGGATGGTAATCCGTGCGGACAGTGGTAATCCGTCCGGATAGTTTGTTCGTGCGGACAAAGACAATCCGTCCGGATAGTCTGTCCGTGCGGATGAACATTGTTTAAAATTGTTTAAGGTCTTAGTATCTCATGATCCGAAGAGTAATCCATTCAGAGGTCGTCCGTCCGGATTGTTCATTCGTGGATACTCAAACCTCATTTTGAATGTGGGTCCCAAGTGTAGCTCATCCGGGTGACAACCCGTCCGGATCGTCTGTCCGTGCGGGCAGCTTGTTCGTGCAGACAGCTTGTCCGTGCGGACAACTTACTCGTGAGGACAACTTCCTCGTCCTGGTTGTTCTGTCCGGCTACCCTTGGTCGCCTTTGTCGTTTATCGAGACGTTCCGATTACGTGTCAACCATTTGGAATCGCATCCTTACCCGCATGACCAAGCCGGCCAGGAATCACCCTAACTCGGCCTGTCGGCGGTTTTAGAACGGTCATCCCGGACTAACCCGAAATCAGGTGTCTTGCGGGTAGAATCCAGATCTAGGACTAGTGCATCACTATCATTAAGTAGGAGACTAGAACGGATCCGATTCCTACCGCTTTTTGAGGGTAAAAGAAGGAGAAAACTTGTTTATTTCTTTCAACTCTTTTATCCTTTAGAAAAGTTTAGATTTAGGTGAAGTTGTTGTGAAATCTTGTGGAAATCGTTCAGATCTGAGTTATTCTTGGTGGAATGAGGTCACACTTGAAGTCCATGAGAACTTCATGATGACGTCACCCTAGAATACCTCAAATCTTGATGATTTCATGGTTAAAAGTTGAGATTTGAAAGATAGAAAGGTGTAGATGTGTGTATAGATTAAGAATGTACAAGATTTAGAGCAAGATCTTACCTGGATTGAGAGAAATCGGAGAAAAGGTGAAGAACGCGTGCTGGTCGGACGTCACTTGCCAAAAGTGGAAAGTTGGGAGAGTGACCCGGGTATTTATAGGATGCTAAAAGGGGAAAGGGTGATCCGTGCGGATTGCAGGTCACCCGGATGGGTTATCCGTGCGGACTGGTTATTCGTGCGGACTGGTCATCCGTGCGGACTGGCAATCCGTGCGGATTGGCAATCCGTGCGGATGGACCATCCGTCCGGATGTTGACTGAATGGTGCGTTCGGGTGCGATGACGCTTCGGTTTCGATTGCGAGCGATTCAATAGGGTCTCCAAGTCAAATTACTTTCAGTCCCGACTACTTCTTATATAACATGGTTCGACTCGGAATTCGGGTTCGGGTTCGTTTACATTTGAGTTAGACTTCGAGTTAGACTTCGAGTTCGATTGAGTTCGCTTGATTATCACAACAAAACATAAATAAACATGCACAGGTAACACGTAAGGCACACACACACGTATAAATGACAAGTAAAATACATAGCTTGAGTTACGATTTGATGTCGATTCGATTAGTATAGCTTGATTATTAGTCGATTAACTTTATCGCATTGTTACTTCCTACGATTCGCAGTCGCGAGTCGATTGATTAACGATTAACACGATTCAATTATTGTCATTAACAACACTTACTCCACATAATATAAATAAAATAAAGACAATTCTACCCGTCAAGTCGCGCGAAATCGATCGTTGACTTTGACCTTGACTTTGACTTTGACTTTCACTTACGAAAACACGGGGTGTTACAAAAGGTGCAAAAGCTAGCTCAGGGGCAGTCTCTGGGTCGTGTAACGGTGTGGTGCCTCGAGCAAGTGATAGTGCAGCAATCATAACAGCGTCGTCGTCTGTGTCAGTAGTAGAAAGTTGTAATCCGGCCATCTATAAGCTGTAAATGTCACAGACTCCAAGGAGTCTGAAATCGATTGTATTCTAGGCGCAGAGGATAGCCTGATAACAGAGGTCTCAGATGTGAAATTTGTAATAACGTTCTCGTCTAACTTTCCATCACCATGGATGTCGTCAGGAGGACCATCAATAGTCATGTCAACGTCATCGACTATTCGTCGAGTAGCCACCCTTTGGAAGGAAAGGTCCACATGAGGCGTGTTGTCAAGGATCGGAGCCATGGTGTGTTCACTATCGGAATGACCAGTGATGAAGTGGTCATGGACCGGAACAAGAGTAACAGGAGGGTTCTTGTCAGAGAAGCCTTCAGCAAGGATAAATCATCCCCAAAATCTGGTAGCGCGGACTGTTGTAAGTCGTCCTTGCCCTTGGTCAGCATATCAGGATCACTCTCAGTGTCTGACGTAAATATCTCCGGCGCAAGTGCAGTCTCATTATTTGTGGCGGCGGCCATAGGGCCATCAATGTTTGACAACCCGCTTTTTTATCAAGGCGACATGTGTATCGGTACATGGTAGTCATAGTATGTATTTCCATAGTAATCACTATCAGTTAGCGTATGCAAACAGTTTCCACGTATGCACGTTTATCAATAATCAGCAATTAAGCATGTATTTGATAACAATGTAAGCAAGTAATCGTCCTAGTCTTCCCCAGACTATCCCACCCAGTCTCTTAGACTGAACTCCCTAGTCTCTCAGACCAACTCCCTGGTCTCTAAGACCAACTCCCTGGTCTCTAGGACTAAATCCCTGGTCTCTAAGACCAACCTCCCAGTCTCTAAGACTAAATCCTTGGTCTCTAAGACCAAACCTCCCAGTCTCTAAGACTAAATCCCTCAGTCTCTAAGACTGAACCTCCCCAGCCTCTAAGGCTAAACTCCCTCAGTCTCTAAGACTGAACCTCCCCAGCCTCTAAGGCTGAATTTCCTCAGTCTCTAAGACTGAACTCCCTCAGTCTCTAAGACTGAATTATAAACATAGCCCTTTGAAATGTGTTATTGTGCCTTTTGTTTGTAAAAAAAATGTTTGTTCCCTGGATCTGGACGTTTTGTGTATGCAATGAAATAATGTTCGTAAAAACATTTTCGTGAAAGCCCTAATAATCGTAGTCTAGACTCGAGAAGGAGTCCTAGTTCGCTACGATCGAAGCTCTGATACCAAGCTGTCACACCCTGGCTTTTGCAGAAGCGTGATTATGGTGTGACTTCTTAATACCATTGCATACGATCATAACAACACTATATGATAAAACCATAGGTTTGTCATCCATTAAATAAGTTTAAAACATAACAACGAGGATTAATGGCCTTAAGTATCCGCCTACCCACTCACATGATCTAAGTAGTAACCCTCCTTAAGCTATCCATACCATGTATAAAATGTCTGTAATAATTGTAACATGTATTTCACCCCCGAAGTATAACACTGAAAACAGTTAAAAGAAAAGGGGGACATGAACTCACAGTAGTGCGTCTCCTGTGCTCGTACTCAAACCTTGTCAGCTACACGATAACCTACACCGTACTAATGTCTATTAGACGAACGGGCCGTGCCTTGGTTTTGTATTTGCGGTTTGAGTTACGCTACTTCCATATTATTCCAAGTTATGACTTATTGTTAAAAGAATAATAATTACTTTAACTTACATTATATTTTTAGGTCTTGAAATAATAGTTAGACAACTATTTCGTATTCATACTTCTCAAGTATTTTATGTGCGTATTTCCTTCCCAAGGATGGGGGTATTTTATACATGTATTTTGGTAGTTCTGAAAATAATATATTTTTAAGTCTGACTTAGAAATATAAATATAACTCCTTGTCAAAATAACGTATTCCAAAATATATACATTTTTCGCAAAAATAATATATTTTCACTTCTTAGTTTCCGAAATAATATTTTACCAAAAATATGTGTGTAAGAGTGTTTTCTGGAATATTTCGTAAGTTACGTTTTCTCGTTCGGTTTCACAATACCAAGTATGTAACTTAAATATTTATCCCTTGAAATTTTTGGTATTATTCCGAAGTTATAAATGTGATGGTATTTTGCTAAGTTACATTATTTTGCCCTAAATAATATAATTAGTTCACAAATCAAACAAATATTCACACAAGCGTTTTAGTATAAAATACATATTCTAAATATATATTTATCCGCTTTTATTTACAAAAACCCACCTCCGACACTTTGAAATTTCGTAACAGAACTTATGGCGAAGTTTATTTTGAGAGACAAAGTTAAAACATATTTGCAAACATTCGTTAGAAAATAATTTCTAAGTGTTGGAATTTTAGGAAATTTCGCCAGAGTTTCCTTTGTAAATGGAGGCGTCCATTCTAATAAACATATCATTTTCTTTTCAAAATAATCACAATAATCATCAACAATTATCCTTTAAACAACTTTACATCACCGAGAGCAAAAACTATATGCGTTACGTATTAATCATGAACTTGATATATCCCGAAAACGAGTAGTAACTTGGTAAAGCGTCTAGTGGGCTTAGTTACCTTCCAAAGTGTATTCATTTCTTTAAAAATCATTTTCTTAAAAAGAGTTAAGTGTTTACAACTTGTAAACAATTTTTACAATAATTAATCTTTTGAACTCTTCTTGTAAATAAAAGGTTTTTTTTTACACTTATTTCATTTCCAAAAATGGTGTAAGTGTATGTAAAAGTCATGATTTTCCAAAAATCGATTCGTGAACTTGGTTTGCTTAGAAAAGTCTCTTGTAATTCTCGGATCTACATGATCATCAACTTACTTTGTTCACTTATATTTCAAGAAATTCATTTTTATCAAGTTCATATTTAACTAGAAGGTGATTGTTTCATGTATCACATAATCACCTCCTAATCTTGTTAAATCATGTTTCTAAACATCATTTAACAAGTTCCATATGGTGATTAACATCACATAACCAAGAATCAATAAGAAATTAACAACATATTCATAACAACATCCTATTAACAACATTTCATCCTCATGTAAACTTTATGTAAAGCTTTATGTTCATGTTTTTAGTTCTCGTTCTTTAGTGTTCTTGTAATATTCATCATACTACATCTTTTAACCATAAAAATAAAATGAACAAGAGTTAAACAAGAACTTACAACTAGCACAAGGCTAGGGAAGATCTCTAGTGAAAAAGATGAGGAAAAGTGGTGAATGAAAGCAATGTATGAAGTTTCTACAAGTTCTACAAGCTTCCATCTTCTCAAGACACCTTCTTATACTTGAATCAAGCTTGAAAATGGATGAAGATGGTGGTGTTAGGGTGATGATGGTGGCGGTTATGGTGAGCCGAGAGGAGAGGGAGAGAGTGAGTGAGTGAGTGAGAGATGGTGTGATCTTGAGAAAGATATGTAATGATCTTTGATATCCTTCTCCATAGTTATAATCCCATTTCTAATATTTTGTTCACTACAACAAGTAAAATCTAAATAAAATATTGAAGTAATATCCAATGAGATATGTTGGTGATTTGGGTGGGTCCCTTTGACCGTAAACATGTATGGGGGGGGGGGGTTAATTGTAATATTTTGGTGAAAAGTGGGTAAATAATAGTTAAATTCCAAGTATATGATTTCATATGTTAGTTACTAGAGAATGTAAAGGGTGTTAGGGTGTTCGGGGATCATGACTAGTCCAAAAATAATAAAACAATGTATTTGGCAAAATTTTGGTGTCCCGGGTAATGTCCGGTTGTTCGGTTAGATATCGTTCCGTTAAAGTGCTAAGTGATACCGTATAGTGTCTTTTATATGACTTTTTGTGACACTTTTAATTCCCGACACTTAGGAAAGCATTCAGGACCATTTAGTCAGTTTTCTGCATGTTACTAGCATATTAAAATGCTGAATTTTGCTGAAAAATGCAGAATTCTGCACTTAAAGTGAGTTTTAGGCACTTCCCGGCACTTTATCTATCACCTAGTGACGCAGTTTTATGGTCCTCACTTCCCTACGCACTATACTAGTGTAGTACCTTGTCCCTGACCCATACTGGGTCTCAAAACACTGTCTGTCTATGTACTGGCACTGTCAGTATATTTCTGAGTTATCCGCTCACTATGCTAACTGTGCTTTGTGCATCAAGTATGTCACTAAAGTTTGTGTGTAACAAATGGTGTGACAATATGAAATGTGATGCACATGTATGTATGATACAGAAATCAGAAAACAGTTTAAGTCATCAGTTGTAATTAAGCACAGTCATTAAGCATAAATCAATATTAATTAATTGTACGGATGCATGCAAATTTGACGGTTGTCACATTCTTCCCCCGTTAAGAAAATTTCGTCCTCGAAATTTGTACTACCTTATCTCCTTAGGGTTTCATTATGCGTGTATGTATATGAATAATACCGAGGTAGATAATCACCAATCTGAATCAAACTTTATTCACATCAGGTGAGTCCAAGAATGTATGACAACACGAATCCAATGGTTAAAAGGTATGTGCTTTTAGCATTTGGTGTCGAAGGTACAAGACGTATCGACGTATAGTCTAGTGTAACCCAGTTACAGGGGTTCCACAAAAGAGGGGTTTTGTCCAATAGGATTCTCAAGCGATTGGTCACAGTATGCAAATTTTCACAATCCATAGCATCCACTATATGAATTCAAAATCAACAACTTGGAGATGAAAATGACCTGTTCCACTTTCGAATAAGTAAATGGTAAGGATTTGTGTGTTGACATTCTCGAATTGCGAAAATACACCGAGTGGGGTACAAGCGAATCTGGTGTATCATTGTTTTAATTCGTAGTTGTATCAGAAATGTTTATATGTCAAATTGACAAAAGTATATGTAGTTTTGTGTGAAACAGTTGACCATGATTAGCACAAGCTAATGACACCACAAGGTGTCGAAATGACGAGATTCAATAATAGTGGTGACTGAACAAGTTCACCGTGCCTGAAATCAAATGAAAGTGCACAGAGACAATCTGAAGATTTTATTTACACAATGTCATATAGTTTTTAGTTAAATACGGAACATCAAAGAGCCACTGTTTTTTATTGAAGGTGAAAAAGTATTAAGTACCACAAGGTATTCGATAGACAATGAAAGAATCATTAGGAGGTACATTGTGTTATGAAATGAATCTATGTACCATTGCCTTAACACACAACTGTGTTGAGACCGCTTTAATCGTGATAAACGAGACGGATTTATAGCAAATAAATAATTAAAATCCGTGTATGAAGTGAGTAACCAAATTAGCGCAAGCTCAGTTTTGTGAAATCATCTCCACAAGGTATTGAAACCAACAAACGATTTAGTGGAGTCGTAGACCAATCAAATCTACTACGACTCGAAACGAAAGAACCTTTGCAAAAATATTTGAATATGATGTTCCCAATACAACATATGGCGTCTTAAATTGAATATGCGAAGTGGATAAGTTGACAATGAACGTATGTATTAACAAAGGAATCTCGGCATGGTTGCAAAGATAAACCCTGAATGTAACTCAAAATAAAAAGGAGTTTCGAGAAAGTATGTTGACTTGATAACAACAGAGCTAATAATTACTATAATGTAGGTCATTCGGATCACAAACCAGTGATTAGATTTAGCAACATAATATTCGAACTTCAATGAAGCATTTGAAATGAAACCGCATGCATAGCAAATAGTGCATGCGTAACATATGAGTTTTCAAGTAATGAAACAATGAGTATGAGGTAATGACCAAGTATCGATGAAAATGTGTGTTCTCTCTCAGCGAAGAGAATTGACGTAATGCAACGACCATTCAGGGGAGTAGAGATGCAAACATCTACTCGCTAGAAGCAAAAGTGAAGATTTCAACAAAAGAAATTTAAGTATTTTCTGTTTTGTTAACTGAAATGGCATAAATGTCAGGTTAATGGTGTTCGATTGAGTTAACAGATATGGTTTCTAAGTAACAACCTTTACAAGTTTGGACCTGGGTTCCCAAAGGTCCTAAGCATATGTTTTCTAGATCCTCAAGGTTTCGTACTCTGTGCAAATCTGTTTTGTGCATTGGATAGGAAACACCATTTTTGTGTATGTTTAAAAACAAATTATTGTCCCACAATTTCCTAGTATACTTTATTCCCGAATTCACAACTAATGACACTCGATCATTGATCAGTCGTGTAATAGTAGTTGGATCCTCACAGTTAGTTAAGTAAGAAATTCGTTAATTCTCAGCAAGAGTTACCGACTCTTGTAGGTTAGCTCGTTCGGCTCCTGGTAGTTGATGCTCATTTGAAAATCATCGCCCTTCTTTTTGACGAGCAGAATTGGGGTTACCCAATAGGGAATTTTGGTCTGTTATCTTCCTTCTCTATCAACTTCTGAGGTTACACTGACAAACCTTGCATCTCCGAAGGTGTAAGTCGCTAAGGTGCATTGACTACAGGCGCGATGCCTGGAATCAAATTGATGCGAAATTCGACTAGTCATTGAGGAGATAGTTCTGGTAAGTCTTCGGGGAAGACTTCAGGATATTTCCTTGTCACAGGAATATCTTCGAGTTCTGGTTCTTCGGCTCCCTTGTCCACGACATGAGTCAGGAAAACAACACATCCTATTCAAAAACAACTTTCGTGTCTTCAAGCAATTTGTAATTTGTAAAGGCGTACCCTGCTTCATGAGTCGAGATTGTTTCTTTGCTCGGCATCGGGACGCGGATATCAATCTCCGCTTGATCATTTGACAACCAATCCATCCAATTACCTTGTCGAAGCTCCCCAATTCAACTGGCAGTGGATCAAGCGTAAACTCACGCTCTCCGGGTTCTATCTTGTCGTTTCCAGTTACTTTGTTGGCTTCCACTAGCTTCCCATTAGCTAGTACTAATGTGTGTGGATTATCTAACTTACTTGTTACTAAACCAAGTATACTCTCAAACTCTAGAGATGCGTAGCTAAAATTTGCAACAGTATCTAGCAGCACAGGTGCATAACGTTGAGTAATATGGGACGTACCGGTATCCACGCTTGGATTCCTGGGGTGCTCCCCTAGCTCAGCTACTGAGCTTTTATCCCTGTGTCTGGTCCTTCTTAGGGCAGTATTTTCTGAAATGCTTCTTGCTCCCACAGTTAAGACAACCTTGAGTACGTTTTTGTTTGTCACTCGTCCTGCCTTTGTCGTTGCCGCTGTCTCCTCCGTGATCATCTTGGCCTTTATTTCCACGTTCAGTACCTTGCCTACAAGTCTCTTTGGGATGCCCCCTCTTACCACAGTTATCACATTTTCCATATTTACATCGCCCGACATGATAACGTAGACAATTGTCGCACTTAGGTAGGATACCCATGTAGTCTTTCCCCTTTTTGGCCTTCTTCTCGTTACTCACCCGAGTAACCTTCTTGAAATTTACGAGCTTTCTCTTGTTATCCCCAGATGACTCTACGGGAGTCTCATTTTTCTCTTTCGGAGTGGAAAATCTTCCTTGTCTAATCGCTTCTTCAGTGAGCGCCACGCTCGTGTCGATTGCTTCGATGATTGTTGAAGGCTTTGATGTTGTTACCAGGCTTAGAATCTGAGGTGCCAGTCCCCCGATGAAACGTTCGATCTTCCTAGATTCTGGTGCCACCAAACGCGAAGCAACTTGTGATAATTCGCCAAATCTCTGCACATACTCAGCTATCTTTGGACCTTCCATTTTCAAGTTCCACAATTCAGTTTCCAACTTCTGGACTTCTGCCCTAGAGCAATATCTTTTGCGCATTAGTTCCTTCAGTTCGTCCCACGTCAAAGCATTCGCAGCAGTCTCGCCCATTGTCTGAACCTGAAGGTTCCACCATGACAGAGCCCCATCTATAAACAGTCCAGCTATGTACGCGACCTGATGTTCTGGGGCGCAGTTACTTAGTCGCAAAACATAATCTGTCTTCTCAACCCAACGCACAAAAGCTAAGGCACCCCCAATGCCGTCGAATTCTTGAGGTTTGTGGTTCAAGAACTGCTCGTAAGTATATAGCCGCTGGGTGGGTTATTTCCTGAGGTACCTCCGCCGTGTTCGGAGCGAAGGGCCTCGAGTTGTGCGACGGCTCGCGAGATGCGTCCTTGCAGTTCTGACTCTGCTGTTGTCGACAGAGGGTTGTTGGTATTGACGTTCCCTTGTGTCGACATCTTCTGAGAAGAAGATCGGTTAGGTCAGGTCTTATTGTACAGGGAGTGCATATAGTTGTTTAGAGGTCATTTGTACATACACATAATAGGTTATCATACCAGCCAATCAAGCATAATAATAGCATGACCAAGTAATTTGGTAATTATGTTTAATGCGAGCATAGCAAGTAAGCACGTAGCATTATAATTATAGCACACACCTATAGATCAATAACGTGCTTAACGAAGACATAGCGACTGAGCTTTCATTTGGTCATTGTTCACAAGGTATTGTCGCATGTTTAATGATGATTGGCTTTTCATTATTCCCTGACCACAATTTTATTATCTTCCAAAATGTATCACGTCAACAGGGACACTGGGTCACCCTACCCTTGTCCATTAAATATATTAGTGTATCAAAATTACGTAGTCAGATGTGGTCTTCAAAAGTCTCCACAATCCCGACTTATTATTTGTGTCTTTACCCAAATGTAATGCAATCCGCATAATCCAGAAACCACTATACCGGTGTCTAAGGTGGAGGAGGAAAGAAAAGTAAACTGTTAACATGCGTGGACTTCCTCCTCGGGCTTGTGTACACGTCGAAGTAATTATCTGTTCTGCCACTCTTGATAAATGTGGAGGATCAAAGTATGCTGGAAATAGACAAGGTGGAGGACGTGGTGTCAACTCAAGCTCCAACATTCTGCGACTCCTATTCTCAAATTGTAGCTGATGTTATAGGAGCAATTCATCCCTGGTGTAGCCTCCATAGTGTAAGGGTCTAACATTAGCGTAGTGTATGATAAGAATCATCGATATGGCTCATCCAGCGATGTAGAGGTGAAAGTAGCAAACAGTGCGGCCTGTGAAGTCGGGGAAAAATGCTGCCATAGCAGAAGGATCGTTGCTAACCTGGAGTACCTTCCCGGGGTGCGGGTATGTTTTAGAAGGAAGCGATAGGCATGTCAGTGCAATGGACGTCGGTCTTCATAGGAGCGATTTCAGCGGTGAAGGTGCACGAACAAACGTCTCGACCGATAAGGAGATCATCAGGCACAGGTACTGGGTCAGATATAAGGGGTGTAATGTCCGGTATACCAAAAGAAACAGGGTCATAATCAAGCAAGGGTGCAGGATCAGCAGGTGCAACATCAAGCTGTCCCACAAAGGTGCAGAAGCTAGCTCAGGGGCAGTGGTGTGGTGCCTCGAGCAAGTGATAGTGCAGCAATCAAAACGACGTCGTCGTCTGTGTCAGTAGTAGAAAGTTGTAATCCGGCCATCTATAAAGCTGTAAATGTCACAGACTCCAAGGAGTCTGAAATCGAGTGTATTCTACGCGTAGAGGATAGCCTGATAACAGAGGTCTCAGATGTGAAATTTGTAATAACGTTCTCGTCTAACTTTCCATCACCATGGATGTCGTCAGGAGGACCATCAATAGTCATGTCAACGTCATCGACTATTCGTCGAGTAGCCACCCTTTGGAAGGAAAGGTCCACATGAGGCGTGTTGTCAAGGATCGGAGCCATGGTGTGTTCACTATCGGAATGACCAGTGATGAAGTGGTCATAGACCGGAACAAGAGTAACCGGAGGGTTCTTATCAGAGAAGCCTTCAGCAAGGATAAATCATCCCCAAAATCTGGTAGCGCGGACTGTTGTAAGTCGTCCTTGCCCTTGGTCAGCATATCAGGATCACTCTCAGTGTCTGACGTAAATATCTCCGGCGCAAGTGCAGTCTCATTATTTGTGGCGGCCATAGGGCCATCAATGTTTGACAACCCGCTTTTTGATCAAGGCGACATGTGTATCGGTACATGGTAGTCATAGTATGTATTTCCATAGTAATCACTATCAGTTAGCGTATGCAAACAGTTTCCACGTATGCACGTTTATCAATAATCAGCAATGAAGCATGTATGTGATAACAATGTAAGCAAGTAATCGTCCTAGTCTTCCCCAGACTATCCCACCCAGTCTCTTAGACTGAACTCCCTAGTCTCTCAGACCAACTCCCTGGTCTCTAGGACTAAATCCCTGGTCTCTAAGACCAACCTCCCAGTCTCTAAGACTAAATCCTTGGTCTCTAAGACCAAACCTCCCAGTCTCTAAGACTAAATCCCTCAATCTCTAAGACTGAACCTCCCCAGCCTCTAAGGCTGAACTCCCTCAGTCTCTAAGACTGAACCTCCCCAGCCTCTAAGGCTGAACTCCCTCAGTCTCTAAGACTGAACCTCCCCAGCCTCTAAGGTTGAATTCCCTCAGTCTCTAAGACTGAACTCCCTCAGTCTCTAAGACTAAATTATAAACATAGCCCTTTGAAATGTGTTATTATGCCTTTTGTTTGTAAAAAAAAATGTTTGTTCCCTGGATCTGGACGTTTTGTGTATGCAATGAAATCATGTTCGTAAAAACGTTTTCGTGAGAGCCCCAATGATCGTAGTCTAGACTCAAGAAGGAGTCCTAGTTCGCTACGATCGAAGCTCTGATACCAAGCTGTCACACCCTGGCTTTTGCGGAAGCGTGATTATGGTGTGACTTCTTAATACCATTGCATACGATCATAACAACACTATATGATAAAACCATAGGTTTGTCATCCATTAAATAAGTTTAAAACATAACAACATTGTAGACTTCAAATTCAAGTTTTACAAACTGTACAAATTGTTTATGAGTCATTAAGGACTCGTCAAAAGGTATTGGATAACACCAAGGTTTGGATAACGTGTCTCATCCAGGAATAAGACACACTAACCAAACTCAAAGACCATGGATGGCATCTTTATTCTTAACGCAGCATAAAAACTTCCAACGCCCGCTAGATCCACTTATAAATTCCCTGAAATACATGTACTTTGAAAACATCAACAAAAGTTGAGCGAGTTCATGTGTTTGTTTGTGTGTATGTATAAACCTTTGAAACGTTGTAAGTATGTATGTAAGTCCCTGGTATGTAGCAATAAGGAAAAAAAGATCACCAATGGTTTGCAAGGCCATTGATATGTGTGAAGTGATGCAGGAAGACTCAAACCTAGCAAATTTCGTCGGTAAGACATAGTCACTTCATGGTCCACTCAGCGGACTCAGGAGTGGGGCTCGCTACACCCGAATAGATCTATCACTCATGTCCCTCGGTCCTACAATGAGGATTAATGGCCTTAAGTATCCGCCTACCCACTCACATGATCTAAGTAGTAACCCTCCTTAAGCTATCCATACCATGTATAAAATGTCTATAATAATTGTAACATGTATTTCACCCCCGAAGTATAACACTGAAAACAGTTAAAAGAAAAGGGGGACATGAACTCATAGTAGTGCGTCTCCTGTGCTCGTACTCAAACCTTGTCAGCTACACGATAACCTACACCGTACTAATGTCTATTAGACGAACGGGCCGTGCCTTGCTTTTGTATTTGCGGTTTGAGTTACGTTACTTCCATATTATTCCAAGTTATAACTTATTGTTAAAATAATAATAATTACTTTAACTTACATTATATTTTTAGGTCTTGAAATAATAGTTAGACAACTATTTCGTATTCATACTTCTCAAGTATTTTATGTGCGTATTTCCTTCCCAAGGATGGGGGTATTTTATACATGTATTTTGGTAGTTCTGAAAATAATATATTTTTAAGTCTGACTTAGAAATATAAATATAACTCCTTGTCAAAATAACGTATTCCAAAATATATACATTTTTCCCAAAAATAATATATTTTCACTTCTTAGTTTCCGAAATAATATTTTACCAAAAATATGTGTGTAAGAGTGTTTTTTGGAATATTTCGTAAGTTACGTTTTCTCGTTCGGTTTCACAATACCAAGTATGTAACTTAAATATTTATCCCTTGAAATTTTTGGTATTATTCCGAAGTTATAAATGTGATGGTATTTTGCTAAGTTACATTATTTTGCCCTAAATAATATAATTTGTTCACAAATCAAACAAATATTCACACAAGCGTTTTAGTATAAAATACATATTCTAAATATATATTTATCCGCTTTTATTTACGAAAACCCACCTCCGACACTTTGAAATTTCGTAACAGAACTTATGGCGAAGTTTATTTTGACAGACAAAGTTAAAACATATTTGCAAACATTCGTTAGAAAATAATTTCTAAGTGTTGGAATTTTAGGAAATTTCGCCAGAGTTTCCTTTGTAAATGGAGGCGTCCATGCTAATAAGCATATCATTTTCTTTTCGAAATAATCACAATAATCATCAACAATTATCCTTTAAACAACTTTACATCACCGAGAGCAAAAACTATATGCGTTACGTATTAATCATGAACTTGATATATCCCGAAAACGCGTAGTAACTTGGTAAAGCGTCTAGTGGGCTTAGTTACCTTCTAAAGTGTATTCATTTCTTTAAAAATCATTTTCTTAAAAGAGTTAAGCGTTTACAACTTGTAAACAATTTTTACAAAAATTAATCTTTTGAACTCTTCTTGTAAACAAAAGGTTTTTTTTTTACACTTATTTCATTTCCAAAAATGGTGTAAGTGTATGTAAAAGTCATGATTTTCCAAAAATCGATTCTTGAACTTGGTTTGCTTAGAAAAGTCTCTTTTAATTCTCGGATCTACATGATCATCAACTTACTTTGTTCACTTATATTTCAAGAAATTCATTTTTATCAAGTTCATATTTAACTAGAAGGTGATTGTTTCATGTATCACATAATCACCTCCTAATCTTGTTAAATCATGTTTCTAAACATCATTTAACAAGTTCCATATGGTGATTAACATCACATAACCAAGAATCAATAAGAAATTAACAACATATTCATAACAACATCCTATTAACAACATTTCATCCTCATGTAAACTTTATGTAAAGCTTTATGCTCATGTTTTTAGTTCTTGTTCTTTAGTGTTCTTGTAATATTCATCATACTACATCTTTTAACCATAAAAATAAAATGAACAAGAGTTAAACAAGAACTTACAACTAGCACAAGGCTAGGGAAGATCTCTAGTGAAAAAGATGAGGAAAAGTGGTGAATGAAAGCAATGTATGAAGTTTCTACAAGTTCTTCAAGCTTCCATCTTCTCAAGACACCTTCTTATACTTGAATCAAGCTTGAAAATGGATGAAGATGGTGGTGTTAGGGTGATGATGGTGGCGGTTATGGTGAGCCGAGAGGAGAGGGAGAGAGTGAGTGAGAGATGGTGTGATCTTGAGAAAGATATGTAATGATCTTTGATATCCTTCTCCATACTTATAATCTCATTTCTAATATTTTGTTCACTACAACAAGTAAAATCTAAATAAAATATTGAAGTAATATCCAATGAGATATGTTGGTGATTTGGGTGGGTCCCTTGGACCGTAAACATGTATGGGGGGGGGGGGGGTTAATTGTAATATTTTGGTGAAAAGTGGGTAAATAATAGTTAAATTCCAAGTATATGATTTCATATGTTAGTTACTAGAGAATGTAAAGGGTGTTAGGGTGTTTGGGGATCATGACTAGTCCAAAAATAATAAAACAATGTATTTGGCAAAATTTTGGTGTCCCGGGTAATGTCCGGTTGTTCGGTTAGATACCGTTCCGTTAAAGTGCTAAGTGATACCGTATAGTGTCTTTTATATGACTTTTTGTGACACTTTTAATTCCCGACACTTAGGAAAGCATTCAGGACCATTTAGTCAATTTTCTGCATGTTACTAGCATATTAAAATGCTGAATTTTGCTGAAAAATGCAGAATTCTGCACTTAAAGTGAGTTTTAGGCACTTCCCGGCACTTTATCTATCACCTAGTAACGCAGTTTTATGGTCCTCACTTCCCTACGCACTATACTAGTGTAGTACCTTGTCCCTGACCCATACTGGGTCTCAAAACACTGTCTGTCTATGTACTGGCACTGTCAGTATATTTCTGAGTTATCCGCTCACTGTGCTAACTGTGCTTTGTGCATCAAGTATGTCACTAAAGTTTGTGTGTAACAAATGGTGTGACAGTATGAAATGTGATGCACATGTATGTATGATACAGAAATCAGAAAACAGTTGAATTCATCAGTTGTAATTAAGCACAGTCATTAAGCATAAATCAATATTAGTTAATTGTACGGATGCATGCAAATTTGACGGTTGTCACAGGACAGTGGTTAGGTCAGGGGTTTGAACATTTTTGGGAATGTTTTTCTCTAACCACTGTTGGGGGTCTTGCCTAATCACCTGCTGATAACCAAAAGGATACTTGTTCACTCTTGGTTTAGAGGGTTTTTTGTACACCTCATAAACATGTGGGATCCTTTGGTATGGTGGTTGACCTTTACCTCTTCGGTATTGGTTAGCAGGGGGTGCATCAGTCACCTGAACATCTCTTTTAACAGAGGTTTGGTTCAGCTGTTTTGTAACAGCTGTTTGAACTGGCACAAACAGTGGTTGATTCTTGGTGAATTTGACAGATGATGTTGATGAACTCAAGGATGTTTTTGCAGTGTACTCATTCTTTTTTACATCAAAGGATTTGAGATACACACATTCCTGAGTTTTGTGGTTTGATTTACCACAGATGGTGCAGCTCTCAGCAGGTACAATAACACTAGTTTTGTTGAGATCATATGCTTTTAGATGAAAACAGTCTTTTGTTAGATGGTTCTTCTTTTCACAGAAATCACAAAACAGGTTTTTAACTTTTTCTCTTCTTTTCTTCTTCTCAGACTCCTTAGCAACAGAGTTTTGAACCACTGTTGGGATGTCTTTGAGAGGAATGACCTTTGCTTTAGGAGCTTTAACACCATCAGTGGTTGTGAAGTCCATTGGTTTAAAATTCTCAAGAATGTCACACTCATCAGACCATGTGGGTTTAAATTGGTATTTCTCAATTTCCTCAAAGGTTGAGGATCCCACAGATCTTTCCAGAGTGATTTTGTTACCGAGTTTGTCAGTTATCTTAACTTCTTGGCCATTCTTGTTGGTTGGTGTTATTTCAACTGAACCAGCTTGTTTTGCAGCAGTGTTTTCAATTTCATCATATTTTCTAAATCTTATGCCAAATTTTACATTGCTTTCAAGTTGTTTTTCAAGCATGACCTCATAACCTTTACAAGATTCCACCCATCTTTCACAAGTGATTTGGGTGGATTCCAACTCCTTTTTGCAAAATTGATATTTTTCTACCATTGTTTGGAGTTGGTTCTTGGTTATGCTCTGCTCTTCTTTGAGACTGCAGATTTCTTTATCTTTTTCAGACAATTTGTTTTTAAGTTCTTTTAAAGACTTTTCAAATTTGACCTCATCATTCAACACTCTATCCCTAAGGTTTTCATTCACCTCTTTAATGTTAGCAAATGCTATGATGCATTTGTCTGAACACAGATTTTCAAGAACCTGAGATGATACCTTAGCTGCAGCCATCATGGCACAATCACAAGTATGCTCTTTCTCATCAGTCACATTCTCTTCCTTCTCACCATGTTTCTTCTCTTCTTCTTCAGACCAGGGGTCAGACAATGGTTCAATCAGGGGTTCTGAATTTTCTCCCAGCAGTATTTCATCAGCAACAGCAGTAACCACTGCTTCAGCAACTTCATCCACTGTTTCAGCACTTGTCTGCCCCTTTTCAGCATCCAGCTCTTCTGGTATTGACTCTAATGCCATAAGACAAAATTCATCATTAGGAGCATCATTAGTAGCATAGAGTGCAAAATTTTCATCTCCTAGCTCATCAGGTAAGCTGCTCCAGTCAACAAAGCCTTGGGTGAAAAAACTTTGCTGATCTGGTTGAACCACTGCTGGTGGTGCAGCTTGTTGTGGTGCAACTGGTTGCACTTGAACCTGAGGTACAGGAGCTTGGACATACTGAATTTGAGGGACAGTGGTTTGAACATAATGCACAGGAACAGGGTTTGCATAATGAGCAGTGTTTACATGGGCAGCAGGGGTATAATGGGAATAGTGCAGAGTACTTTGGTTTTGTGGTCCAGGGTTTGAGCTGGGATGAGTAACAATTGGCACAGTGGTTTGACTCCTACATTCCCTAGCAAAATGACCTAGCCTATTGCACTTATAGCATGTCACACCCCGATATTTCCACGTATTACCGGTGGGCCCGGTGGGGAGTGTCGTGACGTAGTTGATATCATCATAGTCAATAATCACAGTTTAATGCACAGCGGAAGTCTAAAAGTGATAATATTACAAACCGAATGAAAGTAACAAAAGTATTACAACGGAATGTAAAAGGATCCACAGGCGGATCAAAACAAAGGAAAAATATTGTTCAACAGATTTTAAAGTGATAAAGCTTGCATAACTCTTTATTTAATTCACTCAGGAGTAGCCAGCCTATTCCGCCTAGTACCTGCACTTAGCCTTTTGGAAAATACGTCAGTTTACACTGGTAAATACAATTAACTGACACTTTTGAAAATGTTTTAAGAAAATTGATTTAAATGCACAAGGCTCAAATAATCTTTTATAACTTGGGATAATTATTTAAAAATAAACTTGTAAAATATTTACATGTTTGCTATACGTTCAGTAGCCCGGGTTGAATACCGGGTTAAAGATTAATAGACACACCACATAATGTAACCCACGGCGAGTTATTCTCGAACAGGCGGGTTCATTATTTTACATACGCGCCGGCAGGTGTATGCCTACACCCCGTGTTTAATTCGTGGCCATTTCAACGAATGAGCCGAGGATATCCAGGACATGGTCATTAACCCCCCAAAGGCTTAAAACAAACAAAACAGATTAAACGGGTTATCTCGATGATTTAACCTTCATATGATTAAAAAATCAATACCCGACCAAGCGGTATTTTATATACCGTACCCCAAGCCCGTATAAGGGAAAATAAGTTAAAAGTATTTACCTGAGCAAAATATTCAAATTTATCTCAGCCGTACACAATCAGCAAGTGCAAATATCTTTTACTGGGCTCCTAAATCTGGAACGAAGGTTTTAATAACCTATTAGATTCCTAACGGGTCTTACTTAAGTTTAAACTTAGACCGGTTAGTTTTAAAGAAAGGTTTACGGTTCAAAACGCAGGATTAAGCGAAGACCGGATTAGAATGTGATTTAGACCTGACAAGTTTGGAGACTTGTATAATATGGGTAAACTAAACACATTCTAGATTTTGAGGTAAAAATGATAAGGTTTGACCCGTTTCGGTCAATTTATGCAAACTAGTCACATAAACCGCACCGAACGCGAAAAATGCATAACGGGTAACCAAATGAGTCATGTACAGATTCCCTAAGTTAATATGCTTAAAATGTGTTATGATATCAGTAGGATACCTTCCATTATGCCCAAAAAGAAATTTAAAATCAATTTATGCCCCGTAGGGGTATTTTGGTCATTTTAAAGCTTATAAAAGATATTAAATAATAATATGAGGTTCTGGTCTTAAATGATCAATAAAAATATTTATTTTTGCAGGTCATATCAATAGGGTATTGCATATATGTGAAATTTATCATTTATAACCAAACTATGTGCCGTAGGGGCACTTTGGTCATTTCACATAAGCTTTAAAGGTCAAATTTGGAAATCTGAGTTCAAAACTTTTACTTAATTTTGAAGTATAAAAATTTACTTAAAACATCAGTAGGTATTAAGTCTTATATGTCAAGAATAGTTTTAATCCATACTATGCGTTTAAAACGCGTAAAAAGTCGGTTTTAAGCGATTTTCAGGTTATATAAGGAAAGCTGAGATTTTTATCAGTCCAGAAGGCTTAAAATATTTTATTTAACATATAAAATCAGTAGCAAAAGGTTTGGTATCAAAATGTTATGTAAAACTCATTTTATTAGCAAAAAGGGTATAACCGTCAATTACCGAATCAAAGCAAGAACCCTATGTTATGATCAGTTTAAAAATAAATAAAAATCTTCAAAAATCCCAAAATATTATATTACATCACTGGGTAAAAAGTTTGGTGTCGAAATTTGGGTTTAAATAGGCTTTATGCTAAAAACGCCGTTTAATTAATAAAAAGCTTTCAAATTACGATATTGAGCATAACTCCTAATTTAGACCTCAAACTTATGTCAAATTTTTAGGACATGTTTATAAATCAGTAATAAAGGTTTTTGTCCTCTCACATTTTCAAAAATCTCGTTTTAAGGTGAAAAGGGCATAATGGTCAATATTTAAGCAATTAACGGAAACATGCAAATGAATCGGATAATTAAGGAACCATGTAGTATAACCTCAGAGGGTTTTACTAACTTATAATATGGTCCTAAAGAAACCTTAATGCATATCTAAAACAAGCTAAATCGGATCAGAACTGAAAGTCAAAGCAAAAGTCTTCTTTTGCGACTTTCGGTTCCGAACCGAGCCTAAACTCAGAATTGTCGGGTTGAACATGCTTAGACATGTTCTTACATTATTTACCAAGTTATTTTAGTGTTAAAACAGGTTCCATAACTTCTACATTACTAGTTATGAATTTATTTGCAAAATAGCTTTCTGTTGACTTTTTAATATTAAGTTTGACCCGAAAATTGACCAAGTTAGAGTGATAATCAGGGGGTGCCCTTTTAAGGGTTTATTACCCACATAATTACCAACTCATAGCCATTTTCAATTCGAAAAATAACTGGACCATTAGTGATTAATCACTAAGTCAAAGCTTAATTACGACGGCTTTGACTTTTGGTCATTAAGCTAATAAAACTTGAACTAGGAAGGCTAAGAATGCTTACAAAGGCTCTTAGCACGAATTAGGAACTTGAGGAAACTTGCTTGAGCTCCAGGAAGTTCCAGAGGTGAGTTTGAGAATGATTTTTGAGAATGTGCTATGAACTAGCAAACAAGAACTCCTTATATAGGATTTTAAATCTCACAAGATCATTCCACCAAGGTCTACAAGTGATTCCTGATCATCCCAGGTGTCCCCTATGCATGTAAAACCATTGGTTCAGTCCCTGAATTCGAAAACCACCATGCGAAGGCGGTGTAACCTGCTGTACAGGCATCTGTCTAATTTTTCTGCACCTGGCAGTCTTACGCGGCCCGCGTAAGTTTTGGCCGTGGGTCTACGCGGCCCGTGTAGAGGTCAGGTCCGGTCAACATCTTTCAGAAATTGCAAATTTAGTCCCTGGTCCTTCTAAACTTGTTTTAACTTGTGTTTATTGCATTTTTAACCTCCAAACTTGACTTTTAAGGGTCTTGAGTCTTTAAACATTTATCAATAAGCTTTCGGTTAGTCACGAGGTCACCCGAACGGTCTTGAAATGCAATATTAACGCATTTGGCCTTTATTACTTGTAATTACCGCTTTGCTTATTTATATGCGTCGAAACTCCACGAATTTAATATCCGTTATTCTTGGGATCAAAATAAATTATCACATTGTTTTTGGGATCGTTAAAAGGTCACTCAGAGGTTACTTTCAACCCCTATGTTTCATAAGATCCTTATTTCGAGCACAAACGACTTTTCAAGTTCGATAAATTATTCTTTTAAAGAATACGAACGTCGCGTGAGGTCAATCAGAGGCACAAGAATGGCATGTTGACACTTTGGATCCCTTTATTCACATATTTACATTGTTTGGCAACTTTAGTCCCTCAAAAATAATTTCTTACACGTTTAAAGCTCATGACACGTGTCTTCATTATATTGGTCGCGTTTTTACGAGGTGTTACATAGCACTTGATCTTTGACTTATCCAACCCCACTTTTAAATTCCCATGTAACCCTGGGAATTTTCTCCCTGTCCTTTTATAAAATTTGCTTGTTCTTACACTAAGCAAAGCCAGTTGATGCAAAATGTCCATTTCTTCAAGATCAGTTGGATCAAAGTGCTGTAAGTCATTGAGTTCAAAGCACAGATTATCAGAGTTCTGGCTTTCTCCATTTGCTGTGAAAGCAAAGTTGGATGAGTGAGGATCAGAGTTGAAATTACCTCCAGCAGTTATGTCAATAAAATGATCATAACTCTGATCCTTACTGCTGCCAGACTCTTCTTGACCCAACAGAGCTGTGTTGCCAAATGAATAGTCATTTGCAACTTTACCAGACTCTTGCAACTTCTTTTTCTGGTTCAACTCCCTTTCATAGGTCAGGAGTCTACCATGAAGCTGGGTCAATGTCAGATCTTTGAACTCAACAGAGTTTCTGGTCACAAAGGCAATTGTATCCCATTTTTCAGGCAGTGATCTAAGAAACCTGCTATTTTGTGTAGATTTAGCAAATTCAACTTTAACAAGTCTTAGCTCACTAATGAGACAACTAAATCGCTCAAACTGTTGGGTTAATGATTCACCCTTGATGTGACAAAAGGTTTCATACTGCTGATTCAGAATTTCCCTGTTATTTTCAATTACTTCTTCAGTTCCCCCAAATTGTTCCTTAAGTGCATCCCACAATTCCTTGGCACTGTTACAGTGTAACAGCCCAGCATAAATTTCATTGGGTAATGCAGATGCAATGATGCTAAATGCTTTGGCATCAAGTTCGAATTTTTGAAAATCAGTTTCAGTATAGTTTTCAGGTTTCTTAGGTTCGAACTTCTTTGAATCCTCAGCACTTGGTACCATAGGAACATGTGGTCCAAAAACAACAGATCTCCAACATCCGGTATTCTGTTGAGCAAGGATGTGACCCATCCTTCTCTCCCAGATGTTGTATTCATTTCGTTTCAACATGGGTGGTTTGAAAAGTGAACCGATGTTATTTTTATCATCTTGTGATTGTGACGTCATCCTGGTTGTTTTACAGGCACTGATTAATCAACTTTGATCGTGATTAAACCTTACTCTGTTTTTCAACAAAACGAACAACTATCAGTATCAACGATTGTGAGCTTAACTATTTACGTCAAAATGATTGTTAGATCAAATTTGACTGTCCGAGCTCTGATACCAATTGTTAGGATCTGAGTTTCTTTTTTATTGTGTTTTCGTTTGAAGATTAAGAGAAATGGAAGTGAAATTGCAGCGGAATATTAATGAAAACAAACTTTGATACACAATCAAATAGGAGAATTGCTTTTCACACACATTTTAACATAGAACCGAATGATTGAATTTATTTCAAGATTCAATTACAATATGCATGCATGTAACAAACTCCCCCTCAGCTTGAGCTCACAATGTTTGTTCGTACAGGAAGAAAAGTGATGAAGAGCTAATAGAACAGTACAGGGTACTGTTCTATTTATAGGCACGCCCAAACTACTGTGGCATCTTTGCTGACGTCACCATGATAGTGACATCTAACCTCCTAACAAACTCTAACTACTGCCCTCATTACAACTACTGATAGCAAACAACTGATTACACTATATTACATAGAAATAAACTAAACTACTGATTCTTCATTCCACTGCTTAGTCTTCAGCAGTGCTTCTAGTCTTCAGCAGTACTTGAGACAAGGCAGTTGTTTGAGTCATCAGCACTTTGGTCTCTATCAGTCCTTTGGAGTCAACAGCAGTTAGGAAAGACAGTATTTGTGTCCATCAGTTGTTAGAGCCATTATCAAGGGGAAAGCTTGTGTACAAACATCTGCTTATTCTGGATCCACTGCTCTGATCCAGTTTTGGCTTTAATCATTTGTTCCTCTGATAAGGTTCAATCCCAGCAGAGTAAAATGCCAAAATGGTTCCTGAGCTTATATCACTTTTGTCACCTTAGTCCAAAAATGAAATATTTTGTATCTGAGTCCCCTTAGATTTCAATTTTGATGTCATTTTCATCCAAAAGGCAAACTGTGTCAGGATTTTTTTTTTGTTATCCTCCACTTTTTTTGTCGTCTTCCTCATTTTATAGAAGGGTAGAATTGTCTTTTTACGTATTAATACATCTTTAGTTAAATTAGGAAGACGACAAAAAAGGTGGAGGATAACAAAAAATTATTATATAAATAAATAAATAATATACAATAATTATAATAATAAAAAGAATGTATTCAGAAATCTCAATCGGTATCTTTTAACAAATTAACGGTATGCCCGATAAATGACGGGTATTAACCTAGGTATAGAACTCGATTTTACAACTAGCTATGAATATGAATATTTTACAACTAGCTATGAATATGAATAATTAAAAAAAATGAGAAACTGAATCTCCGTACCTCTCGCATGCAAATCGGAAATCCAGTAATCCACCATTGTAGCTAGCTACATTGAGATCGAAATCAGCCACCATAACCATGGACCACGAGGGCGGCAGCAGCCTCCACACTCGATCTAAAGCAGCACCGGATTGGACCGTAGAGGAATCCCTAATTCTAGTCAACGAGGTTACCGCCATTGAAGTTGATTGTCGCGACACACTATCCTCTTTCCAGAAATGGAAGATCATAGTGGAGAATTGCAATGCATTAGGCGTCAATCGGAACCTCAACCACTGCCGGAGAAAATGGGACTCGTTGCTCTCCGATTACAAAAAAATTAAACAGTCAGGTTCCAAGAAAGCCAGCTTCAATTCTGAATTGTTCAAAGGGATCGAACGCTACGTTAGGGAATTCGAGGGCGGTGGTTATGACACTGAGGCGGATACTGATACCGATACCGATGCACCGCCTGCTTTTGTTCTACAATCTGGTATTTTACGCCTCGGGATAATGGCACACCCTGTATACGAGTCGTATAGCATGAACTATACGACTTGTATTAAATATACGAATTGTATATCTTTTTTTACATGAACTGTGTACGACTTGTATGTTTCTGTACGAGTCGTACACAGACATCTCACCAACAAAGCATATACGACTCATAGGGGTGTGCATGGGTCGGTTTTGGCTTAAAACCATAACCGAGATATCGGTTAATGAATAACATAACCATAACTGATCGGTTATGGCGGTTTTGGTTATTGGATTTTGATGGTTATAGCGGGTCGGTGAATTTGAGCCTAGCTAAAAGCATGGTTGTAAAACAAGGTCTCCAAGGCCGAGTACTCCCCGAGTAGTCGCTACAAGGTAGGCTGCCGGGGCGACTTTTTTCAACTCCGACTAATTACTCGGAATCGATAAAATGCGGTCAACATTGGCCAAAATCGGATCTAGTAGGTCAACTCGGGCTGAGTTTGACTTAAAATAAAATAAAACATAATATCTTATATCTATGCCTATCATATTAAAGAATGAATATCAATTTCACGTATTTTGTTGTAAATATTAGTAAATTTATGTTATTTGACATATATTTAATTTCCGAAAACTGATTTCTTTATAATTTGGCATGTCCGAGTACTCCCCGTATACTCTCCGGTTAGGCCGAGTACTCTCAACTCCCTGGTCGACCGACTAGGAAGCGCCTAGCAACTTTTGCAACCATGGCTAAAAGTAACTGAAAACAATATAATTGTGCATTATTTGAGTCTGAAAGTTTGGGCTTGAAATTTTTGACCATGGAATAAATTGTTATTACATATTTCTATATATTACAGTATTATATTACAATACGAAAACAATACATATAATCAATATATATATATTAATACCGATTATTATGAATATTTAAACAAACGATGTGATATAGTTCATAAATTTAAACAAACTTTTATAAACAAACATATGATCTAACCCATAAAATTAAACAATTGTTCAACCAAAAAGATCAAATGTTGAAAAGTTCAAATCCGACAAAGATTTTAGTATATGTCGGTTCGGTTAAGGCGGGCATAGAATTTGTTTCTGAGGTGCTGTCAAAGTTTCCATGATGGAAACATTGATAACCATAACCGACCCGCTACTTTTGGTTTTCAGCAAAACAATTAACCGGCCTACTGGTTTTTTATTTGGTTCGGTTTTATTGTTAATTTGGTTATGGGCCGGTTAATTCGGTTTTTTGCACACCCTAACGACTCATATACAAGACTTATATAGTATATTGGATACTGATATCGAGGAGCCGTCTGAGCCGCCGCTTGCTTTTATTATACAATCTGGTATTTTATGGCTCAGGATAAAGGCACCCCCCTGAGGATCTTTTGACGCCCTAGTATACGAGTCGTGTATTACATTTTCTTTACATGAACTGTACGACTCATATATACAACTTGTATACACATACACGAGTCGTATATTGGTTGTCAAAAGATTTAATTGGGTGTACGTATAGTAGGACCCTATTTTATGCTCTAAGCTTGCACTTTTACCTTTAATTTGACAATCAGAAATTTCAATTTGAATTTGATTAGAATGTTGCTGTGCTTTTAGATCTATTGAATCAAAGGTCCAAGATGACAGCACCTCAGAAACATATAGTAGAAGTGAAATCAAAGCCAACAAGAAGTCTGAAAAGTGAGAACAATGATATTGAGGAATGCAATTCAGAGCAACAAGTGGATCATCACACACATAGGTTAAATGAAAGTAAAAGGTTTGTTGAAGTTAGTAGGTTGGATCATGAACATAACATGGGTAAGAAACTGAGGGAAAATGCGGAAATGATCGAAGCTATAGTTAACAACGGCAATGGAGCAAATGATTTAACTAGGATCAATGGTGATAAGATTAGTATTTGTCTCGATAATCTAGCAGCCGCCCTTGATGAGCTTTGCAGATTGCAAACTGATTCAGTAGTGTAGGGTTTATTTTGAAGTCTAGTTTTGTGTTCGCGGTCTTGTTAGGTTAGTTTGATGTGTTTTCTTGAAATGATCTGTACTTGTTGGTTTGACTATGAAACTTTTATGTAAGATATTAATGTCAGACTGGTTAAATAAAGAAAATAGTTCAGCAAACATGTGTCAAATGGGTTGAACGGGTCAAAAGTGTTTTGGGTCAATCCATCCTGTGACCATGTACCTTTTTGGCCCATACAAAGTATGTGCTTTAAGTCTTTGACATCATCGGTATATATACATTTACCAGTGGTTTTCACTTTGCAACCATTCATTTATACATTTACCAGTGGTTTGCACTTTGCAACCATTCATTTATTGGGACAATATGTAAATGAAGTTCAAGGATCTGAGATGTATCCGCTTATCAAACCGATGAGTGACACAATGCAAACAAATGCAAATGGGTAACCTTTCTTACTTCTCCTAGCCTGCAAAATAAGCAAACAAACTATAAAATAATATAAATACAAATAATTAAAAGAAAAAAGAAAATGATTTTCCTTGATTATTAACTAACACCCCTTTTCAGTTAACCAACAAGGATCTAACACAAGGGATGCAATGACTCACCAATTCTAGCTTAAGTGACTCTTTTGCTTCAATCATAATGCTGTTCTGACAGGTTAAGCTAGATATTGTGGATTTTGCCTGCAAAAAGATTTTAACCCAGAATAGATCATCAGTTAAATACATTACTAAACAATTTACTTGACACATGGTTTTATACAATTATTGGATTGTCAGTCAATGACTAAAATGCCCTTCGTAAACGACAAGATATTTGCGGACAATCTAACCTCTTTCAGTTGATTTTCTAATGCAGTTTCCTTCAGTTTTAACTCCTTGAGTTGATTACACAACCTCAACTTCCTTTCTGGATCCTCTTTCACAACTTTTACAGGGTCAGATTTCAAATTCTTGGAAAGATTCTCTTCATTCCCGTCAAGATCACCAGATGCCTTCAGGTTCTTTGTAGTCAAACCATCTTTGACTTCCCTGCTGTCTTCAGTTTGCTGCAAGAAAAACAATGTGCCCATCAAGAAGACTGAAGCAAATGTCTTGTAAAGAGGAAACATCTATTACTCACTGTATGCGGTTGGAGGGCATTTTCGTCCTTTTTCACCGCATTCTCTTCTTTAGTTGAAGATTCATTAGATGGTTCTTTCCCTAATGCTTTCGTTTTCACCATATTCTCTTCTTTAACTGAAGACTCATTAGATGGTTCTTTCCCCAACGCTTTCATTTTCACCGCACTCTCTTTTTTAACTGAAGGTTCATTCTGTTGTTCTTTACCAAGCTTTTCGTTTTTCACCGCATTCTCTTCTTTAATCGAAGATTCACTAGATTGTTCTTTACCGAGCTTTTCCTTTTTCATCGCATTCTCTTCTTTAACTGAAGATTCATTAGATTGTTCTTTACCCCGCTTTTCGTTCTTCACCACATTCTCTTCTTTAACCGAAGATTTATTCGATGGTTCTTTCCCCGACACTTCGTTACGATGTTCCTCTGATGAAGAATCTTCCTTACCAACTAGAACAACCCTGAGCTTCTTCTCTTCAACATACTTACCACTTCTTTTAGAGAACTGCCAGTGCCAGGTGGCAACAATGAGCATCAGTAATGAATATTTTTTGACTGAAAATCAAAATACTTACCAATTCAAGAGTCACGTCTTCTTCTTTTGTCGCAGCATCAACAACTGTGCTCTGTATCAGGAATTTATCCTTGCACTCCACCTCAGATGGAGGTGACCTTAGACCTTGCATAGTAACTGCACCAAAAGAATATATATTCCAGAAAATATTTAGGCGTGTATATTGATGAAAATATTTACATTAACATTTCGATGTAGAGTTGACATATACCTGTGAAATCGCATGCTGACTTTGGGCTAATTATGCCTGAATTGGGTCTTACACAGAACCTCTTTGGTGATGTGGTCTTCACCTGCTTCACCAAAAACGTTGTATATATGGCATAAAAAGTTAATATGACACCATGACAGATGGACCAAACAAGCAGGAAGCACCTTAAAAGCAACATATTCATCAGATATATTAGAGAGGTGAACTGAAGATGTACTTTGTTTCTTCACCTCACCTGCAAGGAGAACGAGGAACTTGTTAGGGTCTTGTGTAAGAAATACAAGATATTATCGTGTTGGTGTTGCCTCTTTAACGATCTCTAATCTCTATCTTCGCCACTCAGCACTTTCACTCTATATGGTTTCATATTTCTCAATAACATGTTATATATATTCTGTAACTCATGTTTCGTTTCTGGTATCAGAGCCAAAGTATACAACAATAGAAGATTAAGACAATTTAAGAAATAGGATATACGATAAGCTGCAACTGTGTGCGTATTAGAACTATAGAAGCCGTCTGAGTCAGCTACTTCAATATATAATTTTTAAATATACAACCTCCTCAATCTATAAGCTTCAGATATTAAAAATCCTAAATCCACTATCAATTCCACTAATACATGCATACACCATAACTCTATACGTACTCCCTGACCGCGATATAAACACTCGTTTAGCTCGAAAGCTAGGGATTAAGAAATTCATTCCTTGTTCTAATATGTTAACTACCAAACCCTAGGAGTTCATATTCTTATGTTTACTTTTGAGTATCAAACTAATTGGGGAAAATAACCTGGTGGAACTAGGATGCTATAGCCTGCCTATAAACCAATACTACCGAAAAAGGCGAATAAAAAATGTAAATCAACACTTTGTTTTCAAAACTGCACACCGAAAATAAACTGTCCTTACATATGAACGTGATTGCTGTAGCATTAATTTCCAATAATTTTGCACCCATGCTTCCTTCTCGGCTGTAAACACAGGTTCATAAAGCATTCAGATTATCAGTTTAATAGCATAAACAAATGATTTCAGATCCAGAAGGCATAAATTGAAACTTGAAAATCGATCAAATCAGATCCAGATTAGAAGGTTTCAAATGAGCAAATTCAATAAGAATTAACGGAAATTTGTACAGAAATTAGTGAAATTACCGATTAAGTGATAGAGATGATTGTTAGAAAATGAATCTAAAGTCCGGTTTTCGTTGGATTCTTCTTTGGTGATTTGAATTTAATCTGTTTCACCATTTTCTCGTTTTGTATCGTCGTCTCGTTGATGTTCTTGTTGCATGGGTCTCCCTTGTGTTGTAAAGTTTGGTCCTCCATATTTTGACCCTGATTCCCGTTCTAGTCCCAGATTTTGTAACCGTTAATGATATTTTACACATTACACCCTCTGAATTTATGTAAATATATAATTATCTACAACTGGTAAGGGGTGTGCATAGTAAAACCAATTAACCGACATCGAAAACAAAACCGAATAACCGAACCGAAACAACAACCGATGGTTCGGTTTTTGTTTTTTGAATAACCGAATTTTCGGTTTCGGTTAATCATATATCTAAAACCGAAAATAATCGAACCGAAACCATTAGCCAAACAGTTATATATATGTGTGTGTGGTGGGGTTCTAAAATGAACACTAGTGTATTTGTGAACTGAGTGAACAAATCCTGTCCATTGATTTACATCATCAAACCGTAAAATACACTAGCGTATTTTCATCATCAAATCGTAAAATGCACTACTGTATTTCCATCATCAAATCCTGGCCATTGATTTACACTTGTGTATTGATAATCAAGGGCTAGAATTAGTTCACACAATTCACTATTAAGGGGGTTGTTCACAAATGAAACTAATCCTAGTGTATGTATAATCAATTTACCAAATTTAGTGTATGTAATATTATTTATAAGTTCATGGCTCACCAATATGCATGTGGTATCTGTTGATTATATCTATAAACATGGGTCAAAAAATAGAACCTAATCATGTTTATTCAATAATAACGTAAATATAGATACCAAGTTAGAGATACTTACTTGTAGGGATGATTATTTTTGGGGATAAAGATGAAGCCATGATTCCCGTTATGGTACCTTGTGTTGATTGATCACACTAGAGAGAATTTTAGTATTTTTAGTATTGGTGTTCTTCATCGAGTTGTTCATCTCTTATGATCAATATATAATTTAACATCAAAATGAATGATGATCATGAATAGTGATCCGTTATGAAAACTCTTTACATTCTCTATTAAAGGTACCTAAAGGGAAATCATAATTGCCCCTTAAACTAATCAATAATTATAATTACTACCATCAAGTAATTGTCAGAGACTAGTTATGCCATATTGGTAATGTTACCAAATGATCCGTAAGGCCACATCAACGGGTTATTTCTAACATTCTCCCACTTGGCCGAGTGATCATTTGTGATAAGTATAGTAAGTTTGGCCAAGTTAAAACATTAATCAATGTTTCAAATTGAAATTGCAACAGAAAAATACAGTCATTGAGTTATTGTCAACTCAAGACCCCCATTAATCATGTTACAACCCAAATCAAAACATACGTAAATTTAAGACCAAAATGACTGAGGTAAACCCTTTAATTAATTTGTATAATTATTGTCTATACGTCATTAGGTGCACATATACGTATTTATAGACAAACAAATTTAAACAATTGAGGAAATTTAATAACAACTAATCATTCATATGTACGATATGCTATTATGTAAGGCCTTAAGTAAAACCCGTCTTTATTATGAGCTCTTAAAAAGACTTTGGGTGTAGACCTTAGTTATCGGATCCGCAAGCATATCATGAATGTAAATGTATTCGATACAAATAATTAGTTTCCTCTTCTTGTTCATAAACGAACAATAATTTTGTATCGAAGTTTAATGCATCACCTCTCGAACTGTTACTGTTCGAGGAAATAAGGTAGCTGACTTTTCACAGTAAGTCTTCAATATAGTATTTATATGGAGTTAATAAGTTTATGAGTCTACTGATAAAATTTCAACAACATTTAGTGACAATTGCGTTGTTAATTAACAACATATTATGTCATTTTGATTTAGGTTGTTGTAAACAGTTTCTTATGACTCCTCCATGAGATAAATTTGTCTGCAAACATAAGGATTACCCCAAATTGACTTTTAGGTTCTTTTGAATATTACAAAATCAAGGTAAGAATAATCAACATCTTCTTTATAGTCTTTCTAGTTTCTTAAAGATATCGTAAGATGCTTCACAATAATCTAGAGTGGTCTAATGTTCATAAATGTGAGCAATATCTAAACGAGTATAGACTTGAACCTTCGTAAGGCTTCTAATTAACGAAGCATAAGGAAGTAATATCATTTATCATTTTATCTTCTAAAGGAGAGCTATATTGTTTGTTACACATGTAAGAACCCGCTTTAGAGTAAAGCTTATGGGACGAAACTAATGTCCTGTTGAGTCTACCTCGGTATATTTTGATATCTCTCGCGTAAGTGATATCTCCGAGATTTATTATATCAAAATATGTGTGAGAAATTATTTGACTTGTGTCACATATACTTATCCAAAAAATGCTATCTATATAAGGACAAGTTTACATTAGTTACTCCCACTCATCATGAGGGTTACATAAATCCACTTAATTCTTGATGAAAAATGCATTAAGATTTCATCACATTTTGATGTTTGCCTTAAACCCATACATGGAATTAATTGACTTACAAAGTAAGTGTTCTTGACCTTCAGCTTAGAACTTTCAGGTTGTTTTATAATCATGTAAGTCTTTGTTTACGGAAAGTTGTTTTAATGTTTATATAATGTAGCTCTAAATGATTATAAGCCAGTAGAACAACAATGATCCTCAAAGAAACATTTTGTAAGAAAGGTAAGATGACTCTTTGATAAATAATCTCTTCTAAGCATAACCTTTAACAATCAATCATACTTTTAGCGTCTTAACGTTTGCATTCAGATTTTGTTTAGTGATGAACACCCTTAGGTAATTCAACCAAATCCCAAACGTTAAAATCAAATTTGCTAATAACAATTCTTATTCCATTTAGAAAATTGATTGATGCTAATGACTTAATTAGAGGAAGTAGGACCAGTAAACTTTCCAATATCCATTTCAACTTAAGTCAAGGAGGATACATAATCATCAAAGTTAAACCTAGATGACCTCCGTAGTTGATTATTGGGTTGTATTATGAGTTTCAGTTTTATGGAATAACTCTTGATTAAGTTGCTATCACTTTCAAGATTCTAAGTGTGTAAGAGTTGGTGCAGTATGGTGTGCAAGCGGTGTAATCGGAGTAAAATTTAATAGGTTTCTTCCCCCCGCCTCTTGCACTTCTGGCAAGTCCTGATAAGGACTTTTACTGCTCCCACTGACTTAGAAATCTTTAACAATTTAGCATGCTTATGGTCAACATTAAAAGACCAATAAATTCTAATAAAGAAACAAATTAATGAATTTACTTCTTGTAGTTTCTCTGTTTGAGGATTACAAGTTTGGCAAGAAATCTGAGTGTGCCCACATCTAAGCAACAATGAAACTTTTGTTAAAGTAGCAGTATATTCTTAAAGAGAAAAGTTGTGAAGGAGCAGTGTCTTGTACATGAGGTACAAATTGAGGCAACAACAAGTTTTCACTCCCCTACCTCTTGCAACTCTCGCAAATTAAGATTAAGACATTTAATGCTCCCACTAACCTTTTAGATCTCTAGGAATGCTACAAGATAAATTTCAATGGTGTACGTGCTGTGGAAACATGTCATATATGTTAGACTTGATTTCCTTAATGCCCAGATGTTATAAAAATTTTGAGGGACATATTTAGAAGGAATCATAGTATATATGAATTAATTTCTTTAATAAATTGATACATATGAGACATATTAGATACAAGTAAATATTATTTGAAATGATAAATGACTTATGTCTGAATATTCCATTTTGGGATAAGTTCCAGTGAAATATAATTTCTGATGGAACTTGATTTATTCCCTTAGCCATTTAAATATTAAGGCTTTTAACACATGCTCGTAAGTCACTAAAAATGAGATTTGATAATATTTTATCCTTCATTAACCTGGTCCAAATTTCGCATGCAATTTGGTCTTAATGGATGAAGTGTGTAGATCTCATTTTTCTTTTGTTAAATTTTCATTTTCATGATAACAAAAGGTTGTGAAAAAGTGTAGCATCATCTAGTTCTATCTTATACGATTTCTATCCATATTGAAATGACAAATAATATGAGAGTTTAAGGTAAGAGTGACTTTGTTTTAACCATGCAAACTTCACAACTGTTATAATGTAGCTTTTATATTGATACTAAATTCTGAATAATCTACATAATATATAAGGTATCATAAAGCCCAATTATAAAACAGATTATTATGGTTCTTATAGTCTTAACATAAAATTTTGCCACTAATTCTCATATTAATTATTTGTTTTTTCTGGTAAGTAAACGTATAGAACTAGACTCAACCCGTCATGTGTTAATTGGAATATTATCATTTGCAGACTCAAATATCATAAATATCTAACTACTTATCTTAGCCAGTTGTCTCATTGAATTATGGATAGTCCATGCTCAAGCCTAGTTAATGGCAAAAATTTGAAGTGAGACTTTCCTTTGAAGAAACTTATAGCTGGAAGTAGTACTTGTACACTATCTTTGAATCTTAAAAGTATCCTCCTTTTAGGTTTAGTGGTGGTGAGATGAACAACATCTAATTTTCCAATTTCATGCATTCATTTTCCTGTACATATGTTGCTAATCAACACACTCATTTTCCTTTGGTATTGTCACGGCCCCCGTCCCGGTTTTACCCGGTCCAGGAGCCGCGGGACAGAAACCCATGGTATTTATTATTTGAGTTGACATCGGAAGTTTAACAGGATCTTTTCAACTTTAAAATGCCTGATTATTTATTCCATAATTTGGGATAACCCCCGTAATTTACAATAGAGGAATTTTACTAGGAAATTCCCTGTTTTACAAAACGTGTTTATTTATTTATTTGAGCCACTACTTCAAGCTTGTTAGTGCTCCGTAGCACTTTTCCTTGATTCATAGTAGGTCACCTGAAACATGTTTTAAAAATATTTTATCAGCGGGGAAATACTGGCGAGTCACCCAATTTGATAAAAAGACACATAGTTTTAAATTACAGCATAAGAGCGATTATAATGGCTTCTATCTTATTTTTATCTGGCGCCGTGTCACCTCCTGGTGACGATGGTCATACCACTATTGGGTCCTTTCACCCAAGTAGTGATGATTATCACTGTTAGGTTAATGAACCTAACCGTGAGAAATTAGTAATGTGCACAGTACCCCACTAGCCAGTGATTTAAGATAACCATGACTTAATCCCTGTAATTATAACTTTTGAAAATGGTTGGAGTATTGTAAAACATATTTAATAAAAAGAGAATGACTCACATTGCAGATTTAAACGGACAGAGTTTAGCCTACTGATAAGCCTGATAACCTAGTTTAAATAACAATGCACACGAACTAGGTCAGTAACTTAATACAACATTTACGATAACTCACGAGATTAAAACCCTCACGACGAATGACTAAGTGCAATACTTAAACATCCATCGAATTCACGACGAATGACAAAGTATAGCCCTAATTTGGGCGGCACTTAAACATCCATTGGATTGGTTTCAATCGATCGGACATTGAATCGTAGCAGTGATTGAGTTAATACCCTGTATCATAGCAGCGTCGTGATCCCTAAAAGCTTGTTTTCTGCAGAATTTGGTCGTTTTGAAGTGAAAATTTTGAGTGCAGATGAATGCCCCATGCACAGGCTACTTATAGCCTGCTTTTGAGTTTTGCGTGGCCCGCGTAAGCCTTAACAGGCTTTTACGCGGCCCGCGAGAGCCCCTAGTCTACGTGTAGGCTTGGTTTGTCACGAGTAGGTTTGCCAGGTGGACGACACGTGGCTTAAACACTTATCCGGAACAATTTTAAGTTGACGCGGCCCGCGTAAACTTATCTTATGGTTTACGCGGCCCGCGTGAAACCAGAAAATTGATTTTTCTTGATTTTTGATATGGATTAGGGTTTCAGGGGTCCGGTGTAACACCTCAAAAATTCACGTCCTATAATGTGTAGACACGTGTCATATGTTTGAACGTGTGAATATGTTATAGAAGGACTAAAGTTGGCAGTCATGGAAAGTATGTGAATATACGGGTTCTAAATGTCAACAGTGAATAAATATATTGTACATTAACCCTACATGATGCTCATACCTTCAAACGAATAAATCATGGATCATACGAAGCTAAATATGAAAGAAAGTGAGAGATTACAAACTACAGGGGTTAAATGTGTCAACAAGTTTAAGTTATACCTCTGAGTGACCTTTTGACAAACCCGAAGCTTTGTAACGGTTAATTATGCTCACTAGAATGCACGATATAAATTTCATAAAGTTTCGTTATCGTATGAGAAAGTTATGATCAAATTCGTGTGCGAGGGGTTAAAGCGTCAACGTTGAAGTTAGGACTTTTCGGGTAACAATAACGTCAACCGAGGACTAAACAAAATGGGTATATGTCTTGGAGCCCTTATATGTCAAATAGGAGGGTTCATAATGCAAGAAATGAAGTCTTAGCAAAGTTTTGAAGAGCCAAGGATCAAACCACAAAAATAAAAAATATAAGATCTGGTGCAGAAGGGTGTCGCGCGACGCGAAGCCCCAGGGGGGGTCGTTGCGTGCCGCGAGGGCCTATCTGGTCCGATTTTCTTGGTTTCTTGTCTGCCATAGCTCTTGTAATCGACTTTTAACCGATTTTCCACATCTTGCTTGACCCCTAAACAACCCCTAGACACTTAGGGACACTTGTGGACGAGTTGTGGTCAGTTATAGACTTATGTGTCAACATTTTATGGTGATTAAATCACTATATAAGGCCATGAAGTTGCAAACATTCTTCACACCTTCATTCTTGCATTCCTGATCACTTCTGGAGCTCAAGACTTCTCTCAAGTGATCTCTGGTCGTTCATAGGACTCTTGTAAGTTTGCTTAACCTTCTTTAATTGAGTTTAGCTTAGTTATTTAGCTAAAAGTCAAACCGTCGTAATTACGATTTGACTTCGAGATTAATTAATAATGGCTCAGTTAAATCTCGAATTAAAAGTACCTTTAAGTAGGTAATTATGTGGGTAATAAACCCTTAAAAGAGTTCCCCCTGATTCCCACTCTAACTAGGTCAAATGTCGGGTCAAACTTGTAATTAAAAAGTCAACAGAATGTTTAAATTCTAATTTATGCATAATTAGCAATGTAGAACACATATAACCTGTTTGATCATTAATATAACTTGGTAATTAGTGTAAGAACATGTCTAAACATGTTCAACCCGACAATTTACTGTTTAGACCCGGTTTGGAACCGAAAGTCGCAAAGCTTTGACTTTTGCTTTGACTCCAGTTCTGACCCGTTTTGGTATGAATTAGAAATACCTTAGAGCTTTATTTGGACTAGGTTACATGCTAGTATAACCCACTGTGATTATACACCATGGTTCATTAGTTAACCAATTAATATGCATGATTCCGTTAATTGCTCGTATGTTGACCATTATGCCCTTTTCACCTTAAAACGTGATTTTTGAAAATGTAAAAGAGTAGAAAATTTAATTACTGATATTTAAACTTGCATAAAAAATTTGACATCAGTTTGAGGTGTAGATTAAGAGTTATGCTCGTTAGCGTAAAATGAAAGCTTTATGTTAATTAAACGACATAATTAGCGTATAGCCTATTTAAACATACTTTTTGATATCAAACTTAATACCCACTGATGTAATATATTATTTTGGGATTTTTGAAGATTTTTAATTAATTTTAGGCTGAGCATAACTTATAGTCGTAGGCTTAATCCGGAAATTGTCGGTTTTGCCCTTACGGGCCATAAAATGAGTTTTACATATCTAATCGACTCCAAACCTTTTGCTACTGATTCTAAATGATTAATAAATTATTTTAAGCCTTCTGGAATTATAAAAATATCATATTTCTATATAGAACCCGGAAACGGCTTCTAATCGCCTAATTAAGCGTTTTTAACGCCTAGTATGTACTAGGACTATTTTAAACATACAAAGGGTGATACCTACTGATATTTGAGGTAAATTATAATATTTTAACAGTAAGCAAAAGTTGTTTAACTCAGACTTCAGTTTTGAGCTTTTCGGCTTATGTGAAAATACCAAAATGCCCCTACGGTGCATAGTTTGGTTATAATTGATAAATTTCACATATATACTTTACCCTACTGTTATAACTTAGCAAATTGAGTATTTTTGCTGATTATATCAGACCTGTAACTCAGGTTAATACTTAAACTCTTTTATAACCTTTTAAATGACCAAACTACCCCTACGGGGCATAGTTTGTGTTTAAACTCGTTACGGGCATAATAAAAGACATCTTACTGATATCACAACATATATGAAGCATATTAACTTAGGAAACCTGTAAATGGCTCATATGTATACCCGTTACGCTTATTACGCGTTCGGTTCGGTTTATGTAACTAGTTTACATAAATTAGCCTAAACGGGTCAAACCTTATTGGTTTTATCTCAAAATACAGAATGTGTATGAAATACCCATATTAAGCAAGTCTCCAAACTTGTCGGGTCTAAATCACATTCTATCCGGTCTTCGCTTAATCATGCGTACGAACCGTATCTTTAAAACTAACCGGTCTAAGCTTAAGCTTAATTAAAGACCCGTTAGGATTCTAATAGGTTATTATAAACCTTCGTTCCAGATTAGGAGTGCCAGTAAAAGCTACTTGCATTTTGCTTATTGTGATTATTACATTGCTCAGGTAAATACTTTTAACTTATTTTCCCTATACGGGCTTGGGTTACGGTATATAAAATACCGCTTGATCGGGCATCAAATATTCCATCGTTTGGTGGTTAATTGAATAATTTGATCAGCCCGTTTAAACAGTTTTGTTTACTTAAAGCCTTTGGGGGGTTAATGACCATGTCCCGGATATCCTTGGCATCATTTTACGAAATGGCCATGACCTAAGCGCGGAGTGTAGGCGTACACTCGTCAGTGCATAAATAGTTGATGTGGTGTGTCTATTGATCTTTAACCCGGTACGTCCGGGCTACTGAACGCATAAGAAACATGTAATTCGTTCACAAGATTATATATTTAAATAATTCTCCCAAGTTATAAAAATGTTTATGCCATGTGCATCCAAACAATTTTTAATCATTTTTAAAATGAGTCAGTTGATTGTATTTACCAGTGTAAACTGACGTATTTTCCCAAAAAAATTAAATGCAGGTACTAAGCGTAATTGGCTGGATTGTCTCCTTAGCATCAATAAAGAGTCTCGCAAGCTTAAGATGCCTAAAGTCTGTTGAACTATTGTTTCCATTTTATTTTCGATCCGTCTGTGGATAAACTTCCGAATATTGTGACATTTGATATTACAATATTATATTCGGTTGAATTATATCTTTCAATTGCTTCCGCTGTGCATATTAAATATTGTGTTGTTTGACTATTATGTTGCCAACCACGTCACGATACTCCCCACCAGGCCCACCGGTGACACGTGGAAATCGGGGTGTGACAGGTTGGTATCAGAGCCAACATTGAGTGAATTAAACACTAGCCTTTTGTGTTTAATCTCAATTACACAATTGCACAATTCTAAACTTTCGAGTCTAGACATATAACATAGGACAAATTCTATTTTGTTTTGTTTTGTCCTTTATTTTTATATATTCTTGTCGTTATCTTATGTTGTATTGACAGGATTATAAAAAATGCCGCCAAGATTCTTTCGACACAGAGGATGAGGAAAGGGGCCAATCACCGCCCCCAATGACAACGAGGCAGAACCTTCGCATATGCGAGCTCCTTCCACCACCGAGAGTGACGATCCTCGGCAGAACCGGAGGAACCTCTTTGAGCCGGCTAGACGGTCGGTTTCGCACAGTTCGACGCCTCCTGTTCATAACCCTTATGGGCCACAGCCGGAGTATGAGCCCAATAACCCGCAACCTTCCTACATACCTTTACAGCGATCCTTATCGCATAATTCTTTTGTTGACCCTACACCAGTTTTTCAGGGCCGGTTTAATCCGGCAAACTATATGCCAGAACCCGTGGGTTTTAACCCATTGGGACCGGAGGATCACTTCTCGGGAGATAATGCGGAGGATATGGACAAGGACACCGATCCAGTCGAGCCCGCAACCGGAACACCGAACCATCCCATCGAGATTTCGGATGGATCCTCTTTCCACGGATCACCCTACGGTGGTCCAGACAGCTTTCAGGCGAGGTTTACTCAGCACGAGTGGTACTTCACACCCTCGCATCATTCGTCGCCTCATCAGCAGCAGCAGCAACAGGATCCCTCCGTGGATTCACGGTTTGTGGCAGTCACGCCACCGCCTCCACCACCACCAGTTAATCAGGCACCTCCACAACCGCCGAGGCGTAGGAGGACAGGCGCACGTATGTCTGCGCGAGCGGGGGATTTCCATTTTAGCTCCCCACGCCAATCAAGTGGCAGCCATTATCCGCCACTTCAGGAAGACCCACAGATGGGTGGGCCTTCGCACCCAGTTGCACCGCAACCACCACCTATGGGTTTTGATAACCCGATTCCAGCATACACGGGTTCTATGGCGTACAACCCTTTTGAGCAGCCGGTGCACACCAACAACAACTACGCCGAAGCCGACCCATACCTGGTAGCGGTTAACTATAACACCCATCATCCGGAAGGACCGTATGGGGATCCATGGGGAGTAGGGTACCCAACACATGGGTACCAAATACCTCCAAGACCTATTATCAGGCAACAATCGCAGCCACCAAGGTTCTCCCCACCAGAGCGTGAAGAAATTCTGCAGAGGTTGGACCAAGTGGAGCGAGACTTTCACAGGGATCGCAGGGAAAGACAAAGCTTCTTCCAAGGATTGGCAGGCTTGATAAAGGGGAAGAGCAAATCAGTTGAGCCCCTGCGTGGGCATATCTTGCTGTATTAGCCCCTGTGTGGGTATGTATGTTTGTTTGTTTTGACCCCTGCGTGGGTCTATCTTTCTGTTAACCCCTACGAGGGTATATTGTATGTGTGAGTCCCTGCGTGGACTAATATATTTGTTGTTAAGCCCCTGCGTGGGTAAGTCTTTGCTTAAACCCCTGCGTGGGTGATTTGTCTATTTGAAAAGTCCCGTTTAGGGCGATATGTAACCTTTTGATAAATTAATGGAATGTAAGTTTATAAATTTCATTTTTGCTATTATATGCATGAATAAATTATATATGAAATAAATAAATCAAATCATTCCTTTTAAAAGTATATCTGCCTATTTTATATATTAATTAAGAATCTTAAGAGTGAAACCTAGCCTGAGTGTCATTGTAAAGACCTGGCCAAGATGGTAAGACCTGTTTAAAAGATTCAAATCCCTGTTAACATCTGGGAACATGTTAACGCTCCTGGAAGATGTGATTCGTTAAAATCACACACGTCATTTTTATATAAGGATCTTTCTAAAGATTCCAAACCCAACTTAATGATCTCTGAATCATGGGTTTAAATCATCAATTAAGATGATCATATTTTGACCATACGTTGGTAATATAATGCCTACGGGCCTTGCTCATTTCTACATGAGCCAAAAGACAGTGGTAGCTATGACTCCCTGTCTGAAAAAGGTAATAAACTATGTTTAAACTTTAAAAGTCTTGGTTCTCTGAAATCATGACTTATAATTTAAATTGTCCATGTGACTAGGCCTTTTGTGCTATCAATAAAACTGTTATTGTTTTATAATTAGGATAAATTATAATAAAGTCCTAAATAAATATGATTAATAAATTAACCAAATATGGTCTCTGTTTACCGTGGTTAATGAATTACCCTAAGGGGCAATTTCATAATAAACTCCCAAGTAAACTATTGTCCTTGTTTTCTGCAACAGTTCAATTAAAATGGCTAACTCGGACGAGATTAATAGTCATCCAGTGGAGAATAATGATAACGCTCGAATTAATTTGACGGGTGCTGAATTGAAAGCGTTAATAGACGGCGCTGTTACGCAGGCCTTGGAGCGGCAGTACGAAGAGTATAGTGGGACTCGGAGTAGGACCCTATCTACCCCGCACTCAAAGCCACCTTCCAAGAAGGAAGAACCCAAGAAAAATAATGATAGACTCTCCTCAAACCACCACAGTGCTCCATCTCAGCAGATTGTACTAAATCAAGAACCCCGTAACACGGGTTGCTCCTATAAATACTTTGTGTCATGCAAACCCAGAGATTTTACTGGGGAGAAAGGAGCCATTGACTGCATGACGTGGTTAGATGAGATGGACACGGTAGTGGATATCAGCGGGTGCGCTGAGAGGGATATAGTCAAGTTCGTGTCTCAATCTTTTAAAGGCGAGGCATTAGCCTGGTGGAGATCACTGAGTCAAGCCACCGGGAAGATCCCATTATACAACATGTCTTGGGAACAATTCGTTGCCCTTATCAAGGAAAATTACTGCCCTCAACATGAGGTGGAGAAGATAGAGTCTGATTTTCTATCATTGGTGATGACAAACCTTGACTGTCAAGCTTACCTCACGAGTTTCAACACAATGTCCCGGTTGGTTCCATATCTGGTAACCCCGGAACCAAAAAGAATAGCTCGTTTTATCGGTGGTTTAGCCCCGGAAATAAAGGCAAGCGTGAAGGCCTCACGGCCAGCTACATTCAGATCTGTAGCTGACATATCTTTGTCTCTTACTCTGGATGCGGTCAGGCATAGATCGCTGAAGAACAAAGATGCTGAGAAGAGAAAACGTGAAGATGATAATTCACGGAGGTCGAATAAGAAGCACCGAGGAAACGGTGACAACAAGAAGGGATCTGAGTCAAGGAAAGATGGGCATCAGTCCGGTGAGAAGCCCAAGTGCAAGATTTGCAAGAAACAGCACTTTGGAAAGTGCAGACTCGAGTCGAACTCACAGACTCAGCCAAAAACCTTTGCTTGTGGGATATGCAAGTCCAAGGACCACAAGACCTTGGATTGCAAAAAGCTGAAGGATGCAACTTGCTACAGTTGCAATGAAAAGGGGCATATCAAAACCAATTGCCCTAAATACGCCAAGAAGCCTGAGGAGGCTAAGAAGACCAACGCTAGGGTCTTCAGAATGGACGCAAAGGAAGCAGTCCAGGATGACAATGTGATTACAGGTACTTTCCTTGTAAATGATATCTATGCAAGAGTACTGTTTGATTCAGGCGCTGATAAGTCTTTCGTAGATAACAAGTTTTGTGAATTGTTGAAATTGCCTGTTAAAACTTTAAGCGTAAAGTATGAGGTGGAGTTAGCTGATGGCACCATAGAAACCGCCTCAACCATATTAGATGGATGTTTCATATCCATTAAGGACCACTCTTTTCCTCTATCCCTACTTCCTTTGAAGTTAGCTGGTTTTGACATTGTTTTAGGCATGGACTGGTTATCTCATAACCAGGCCCAGATTGTCTGCAATAGGAAACAAGTGGTAATCAAGACTCCATCTGGCGAGTCCATTACCATTCAGGGAGATACTCGATATGGATTGCTTGAGCAAGTGACTATGCTCAAGGCCTCGAAGTGCTTGAAGAAGGGTTGTGTCATCTACATGGCACAAGTTACCATTGATGATCCGAAACCTAAAATAGAAGACATCCCCGTCATTTCTGAATACCCCGAAGTTTTTCCTGAAGAACTACCTGGATTACCACCAGATAGGCAAGTGGAATTCAGAATCGACATCATCCCTGGAGCAGCACCTGTTGCTAGAGCACCTTACAGGTTGGCACCAACGGAGATGAAAGAATTGCGGACACAGCTAGATGAATTGCTAGCCAAAGGTTTCATTAAACCTAGTTCGTCTCCTTGGGGAGCGCCAGTCTTGTTTGTCAAGAAGAAGGATGGATCAATGCGTCTGTGCATCGATTATCGTGAGCTTAACAAGGTCACAATAAAGAATAGGTATCCTTTGCCCAGGATCGACGATTTGTTCGATCAATTGCAAGGGGCAAGTTATTTCTCGAAGATCGACTTGAGGTCAGGCTACCATCAACTGAAGGTTAGAGATGAAGACGTACACAAAACTGCATTTAGGACTCGTTATGGTCATTACGAGTTCCTAGTGATGCCTTTTGGATTCACTAATGCACCGGCCGCGTTCATGGATCTCATGAATCGCGTTTGCAAGCCGTACTTGGACAAATTCGTCATCGTCTTCATTGACGACATTCTTATTTATTCGAAGAACCAAGCTGACCATGAGAAACACCTTCGCTGTATTCTCAAACTCCTGCATCATGAGAAACTCTATGCCAAATTCTCTAAATGTGAATTCTGGCTTCGAGAAGTCCAATTCCTTGGACATGTGGTTAGTGAGCAGGGTATCCAGGTGGATCTCGCTAAAGTTGAAGCTGTTATGAACTGGCAAGAGCCAAAGACACCTACAGAAATTCGTAGCTTTCTGGGCTTAGCAGGATATTATAGGCGTTTCATTGAAAATTTTTCAAGGATTGCTACACCCCTAACTTCCTTGACTAGGAAGAAGATTAAGTTCGACTGGGGACCCAAGCAGCAAGAATCTTTTGATATCTTGAAGCAGAAGTTGAGCAACGCTCCTGTTCTGACATTGCCGGAAGGTACAGAAGAATTCGTAGTTTACTGCGATGCTTCACACACTGGCATGGGGTGTGTGCTTATGCAGAAAGGCAAGGTTATTGCCTATGCTTCAAGACAGTTAAAGGTGCACGAAAAGAATTACACCACCCATGACTTGGAGTTGGGTGCCGTTGTATTTGCACTGAAGCTCTGGAGGCATTATTTATATGGAATCAAATGTGTGATCTATTCTGATCACAAGAGCCTCCAGCACTTGTTTAATCAGAAAGATTTAAACATGAGGCAACGCCGTTGGATGGAGACTTTAAATGATTATGATTGTGAAATCAGATATCATCCCGGCAAGGCGAATGTAGTAGCCGATGCCTTGAGCCGAAAGGAAAGGGTGAAACCCATCCGAATCAATGCCAAGAGCATTGAAGTAAAGAATAATTTGATTGAAAGGTTGTTAGCTGCACAGAAGGAAGCTGTGTTGGAAGCTAACTATCCTAATGAAAAGCTAGGGGTAACTGAGGAGCAGTTATCTCTTAGCAAGGACGGACTTCTGAAATTGAATGGACGAATATGGGTTCCAATTTATGGAGGACTACGAGATGTTATCCTCCAGGAAGCCCATAGTTCCAAATACTCCGTTCATCCTGGAGCTGATAAGATGTACCAGGATCTAAGGGCAAATTATTTATGGATAGGCTTGAAAAAGTCTGTAGCTGCCTATGTAGCAAAATGCTTGACATGTGCGCAAGTCAAGGCAGAACATCAGAAGCCGTCAGGTCTGCTACAACAACCCGAACTTCCCACATGGAAGTGGGAGATGGTGACGATGGATTTCATCACCAAGTTGCCAAAGACAAGGAAAGGCAATGATACAATATGGGTGATAGTTGACAGACTGACTAAGTCAGCACATTTCTTACCCATCAAGGAGACTTATAGCTCCGATATGTTAGCCCAGTTATACGTGGATAAGATTGTAGCTTTACATGGCATACCTGTGTCTATTATCTCTGACAGAGATACTAGGTACACGTCCCATTTTTGGAAAAGCTTCCAACAATCTTTGGGCACACGTTTGAACTTTAGTACGGCTTACCATCCTCAGACAGACGGTCAGAGTGAGCGTACTATTCAAACGTTGGAAGACATGCTACGTCCATGTGTGATCGATTTAGGTGGTAGTTGGGATAACCACCTGCCATTAATCGAATTCTCCTACAACAATAGCTACCATACCAGCATAAAGGCTGCGCCTTTTGAGGCATTATACGGTAGAAAGTGTAGATCGCCCGTTTGTTGGGCAGAAGTTAGAGATGTCCAATTATCAGGACCAGAGATAGTCTTTGAAACAACGGACAAGATTGTCCAGATTCGTGACCGTCTCAAAGCTGCTCGAGATAGGCAGAAGAGTTACGCTGATCCAAAGCGTAAACCTATGAAATTTGAAGTAGGTGATAAAGTCTTACTTAAGGTATCACCCTGGAAGGGGGTGATGCGATTTGGCAAGAAAGGTAAATTAAGCCCGAGGTATATAGGACCGTTCGAGATTATCGAATGTGTTGGATCAGTGGCTTACAAGTTAAATTTACCTGAAGAGCTCAGTGGTATTCATAACATATTCCACGTCTGCAATATGAAGAAATGCCTGGCTGATGAATCGCTAGTCATACCACACACAGATGTTCATATAGATGAGAGCTTGAAATTTGTGGAAAAACCATTGTCGATTGAAGATCGACAGGTTAAGAAGCTTCGAAGGAAGCATGTACCTTTTGTAAAGGTCAAATGGGATGCCCGTAGAGGTCCCGAATACACGTGGGAGGTTGAGTCTACGATGAAAGAAAAATACCCTTATTTATTTCAGTAAATCTCGAGGTCGAGATTTCTTTTAAGGGGGTGAGGATGTAACACCTCGAAAATTCACGTCCTATAATGTGTAGACACGTGTCATATGTTTGAACGTGTGAAAGAATGTTATAGAAGGACTAAAGTTGGCAGTCATGGAAAGTATGTGAATATACGGGTTCTAAATGTCAACAGTGAATAAATATATTGTACATTAACCCTACATGATGCTCATACCTTCAAACGAATAAATCATGGATCATACGAAGCTAAATATGAAAGAAAGTGAGAGATTACAAACTACAGGGGTTAAATGTGTCAACATGTTTAAGTTATACCTCTGAGTGACCTTTTAACAAACCCGAAGCTTTGTAACGGTTAATTATGCTCACTAGAATGCACGATATAAATTTCGTAAAGTTTCATTATCGTATGAGAAAGTTATGATCAAATTCGTGTGCGAGGGGTTAAAGCGTCAACGTTGAAGTTAGGACTTTTCGGGTAACAATAACGTTAACCGAGGACTAAACAAAATGGGTATATGTCTTGGAGCCCTTATATGTCAAATAGGAGGGTTCATAATGCAAGAAATGAAGTCTTAGCAAAGTTTTGAAGAGCCAAGGATCAAACCACAAAAATAAAAAATATAAGATCTGGTGCAGAAGGGTGTCACGCGACGCGAAGCCCCAGGGGGGGGTCGTCGCGTGCCGCGAGGGCCTATCTGGTCTGATTTTCTTGGTTTCTTGTCTGCCATAGCTCTTGTAATCGACTTTTAACCGATTTTCCACATCTTGCTTGACCCCTAAACAACCCCTAGACACTTAGGGACACTTGTGGACGAGTTGTGGTCAGTTATAGACTTATGTGTCAACATTTTATGGTGATTAAATCACTATATAAGGCCATGAAGTTGCAAACATTCTTCACACCTTCATTCTTGCATTCCTGATCACTTCTGGAGCTCAAGGCTTCTCTCAAGTGATCTCTGGTCGTTCATAGGACTCTTGTAAGTTTGCTTAACCTTCTTTAATTGAGTTTAGCTTAGTTATTTAGCTAAAAGTCAAACCGTCGTAATTACGATTTGACTTCGAGATTAATTAATAATGGCTCAGTCAAATCTCAAATTAAAAGTACCTTTAAGTAGGTAATTATGTGGGTAATAAACCCTTAAAAGAGTTCCCCCTGATTCCCACTCTAACTAGGTCAAATGTCGGGTCAAACTTGTAATTAAAAAGTCAACAGAATGTTTAAATTCTAATTTATGCATAATTAGCAATGTAGAACAAATATAACCTGTTTGATCATTAATATAACTTGGTAATTAGTGTAAGAACATGTCTAAACATGTTCAACCCGACAATTTACTGTTTAGACCCGGTTCGGAACCGAAAGTCGCAAAGCTTTGACTTTTGCTTTGACTCCAGTTCTGACCCGTTTTGGTATGAATTAGAAATACCTTAGAGCTTTATTTGGACTAGGTTACATGCTAGTATAACCCTCTGTGATTATACACCGTGGTTCATTAGTTAACCAATTAATATGCATGATTCCGTTAATTGCTCATTGTTGACCATTATGCCCTTTTCACCTTAAAACGTGATTTTTGAAAATGTAAAAGAGTAGAAACTTTAATTACTGATATTTAAACTTGCATACAAAATTTGACATCAGTTTGAGGTGTAGATTAAGAGTTATGCTCGTTAGCGTAAAATGAAAGCTTTATGTTAATTAAACGACATAATTAGCGTATAGCCTATTTAAACATACTTTTTGATATCAAACTTAATACCCACTGATGTAATATATTATTTTGGGATTTTTGAAGATTTTTAATTAATTTTAGGCTGAGCATAACTTATAGTCGTAGGCTTAATCCGGAAATTGTCGGTTTTGCCCTTACGGGCCATAAAATGAGTTTTACATATCTAATCGACTCCAAACCTTTTTCTACTGATTCTAAATGATTAATAAATTATTTTAAGCCTTCTGGAATTATAAAAATATTAGATTTCTATATAGAACCCGGAAACGGCTTCTAATCGCCTAATTAAGCGTTTTTAACGCCTAGTATGTACTAGGACTATTTTAAACATACAAAGGGTGATACCTACTGATATTTGAGGTAAATTATAATATTTTAATAGTAAGCAAAATTTGTTTAACTCAGACTTCAGTTTTGAGCTTTTCGGCTTATGTGAAAATACCAAAATGCCCCTACGGTGCATAGTTTGGTTATAATTGATAAATTTCACATATATACTTTACCCTACTGTTATAACTTAGCAAATTGAGTATTTTTTCTGATTATATCAGACCTGTAACTCAGGTTAATACTTAAACTCTTTTATAACCTTTTAAATGACCAAACTACCCCTACGGGGCATAGTTTGTGTTTAAACTCGTTACGGGCATAATAAAAGACATCTTACTGATATCACAACATATATGAAGCATATTAACTTAGGAAACCTGTAAATGGCTCATATGTATACCCGTTACGCTTATTACGCGTTCGGTTCGGTTTATGTAACTAGTTTACATAAATTAGCCTAAACGGGTCAAACCTTATTGGTTTTATCTCAAAATCCAGAATGTGTATGAAATACCCATATTAAGCAAGTCTCCGAACTTGTCGGGTCTAAATCACATTCTATCCGGTCTTCGCTTAATCGTGCGTACGAACCGTATCTTTAAAACTAACCGGTCTAAGCTTAAGCTTAATTAAAGACCCGTTAGGATTCTAATAGGTTATTATAAACCTTCGTTCCAGATTAGGAGTGCCAGTAAAAGCTACTTGCATTTTGCTTATTGTGATTATTACATTGCTCAGGTAAATACTTTTAACTTATTTTCCCTATACGGGCTTGGGTTACGGTATATAAAATACCGCTTGATCGGGCATCAAATCTTCCATCGTTTGGTGGTTAATTGAATAATTTGATCGGCCCGTTTAAATAGTTTTGTTTACTTAAAGCCTTTGTGGGGTTAATGACCATGTCCCGGATATCCTTGGCATCATTTTACGAAATGGTCACGACCTAAGCGCGGATTGTAGGCGTACACTCGTCAGTGCATAAATAGTTGATGTGGTGTGTCTATTGATCTTTAACCCGGTACGTCCGGGCTACTGAACGCATAAGGAACATGTAATTCGTTCACAAGATTATATATTTAAATAATTCTCCCAAGTTATAAAAATGTTTATACCATGTGCATCCAAACCAATTTTTAATCATTTTTAAAATGAGTCAGTTGATTGTATTTACCAGTGTAAACTGACGTATTTTCCCAAAAAGATTAAATGCAGGTACTAAGCGTAATTGGCTGGATTGTCTCCTTAGCATCAATAAAGAGTCTCGCAAGCTTAAGATGCCTAAAGTCTGTTGAACTATTGTTTCCATTTTATTTTCGATCCGTCTGTGGATAAACTTCCGAATATTGTGACATTTGATATTACAATATTATATTCGGTTGAATTATATCTTTCAATTGCTTCCGCTGTGCATATTAAATATTGTGTTGTTTGACTATTATGTTGCCAACCACGTCACGATACTCCCCACCGGGCCCACCGGTGACACGTGGAAATCGGGGTGTGACATCCGGGTTTTCACTTACGGGTCGTTTTGGGACATTTTTGCAAGTCCTTACATCCTCCCCACCTTATTTAAAAATCTCGTCCTCGAGATTTATTGAAATAAGTGAGGATACTTTCGCTTCATCTCCGATTCCAGCTCCCAAGTATACTCGGGTCCTCTTTTCGAATCCCACTTGACTTTGACAAGTACCAATCTTTTATGCTTGAGGAATTTAATATTTCTGTCTTCTATCTGAAGAGGTTTCTCTGTGAACTTTAACTTTTCATTTACCTCTATATCTTGAAGAGGTACTACCAGGGATTCGTCAGATAGACATTTCTTGAGGTTGGATACATGAAATACTTCATGTATCCCGACTAACTCTTCTGGTAGTTGTAAGCGATAAGCAACTGGTCCTATGCGTTGAATTACTGGGAAGGGTCCGATGTATCTTGGACTCAGCTTTCCTCTTTTACCGAACCGAACTACTCCTTTCCAAGGAGAAACTTTCAATAGTACTTTGTCTCCGACTTGGAATTTTAACGGCTTACGTCGATTGTCTGCATAACTTTTCTGGCGATCTCGAGCTGTCTTTAATCTTTCCTTGATTTGAGTTATCTTGTCGGTAGTTTCTTGCACTATTTCAGGACCTGATAACTGACTTTCTCCTATTTCGGCCCAACAAACTGGAGTTCTACATTTTCGTCCATACAGTGCTTTGAATGGGGCAGCTTCTATGCTTGAATGATAACTATTATTATAGGAGAATTCGATTAAGGGTAGGTGGTCATCCCAGTTTCCACCAAAATCTATCACACATGCCCTAAGCATGTCTTCCAGGGTTTGGATCGTCCTTTCACTTTTTCCGTCTGTTTGAGGATGGTATGCAGTGCTTAAATTTGGTCGGGTTCCCATTGCTTCCTGGAAACTTGTCCAGAAATGTGATGTGAAGTGAAACGACTATCTCTATCCGATACAATGGATAGTGGAACTCCATGTAAGGATACTACCTCGTCTACATATAACTTGGCTAACCTTTCCATGCTAAAGGTTTCTTTCATGGGTAGAAAATGAGCTGATTTGGTTAATCGGTCCGCAATTACCCAAATTGCGTCATTACCTTTTCTGGTTTTGGGCAACTTAGTAACAAAGTCCATGGTTATGAGTTCCCATTTCCATACAGGCATTTCTAATTGTTGTAGTAGACCTGAGGGTTTCTGGTGTTCTACCTTAACTTGTGAACAAGTAAGACACTTAGAAACATATCTAGCTATGTCCTTTTTCATTCCTATCCACCAGAAGTTATTCCTTAAATCTTGGTACATCTTATTGTTACCAGGATGCATGGTATACCTAGATTTATGAGCTTCCTCTAAAATCTTATTTCTTAATTCTCCTAGCTTAGGTACCCAAATCCTTTTCTTATGGAATCTCCAAATTCCATCACTTCCTTGCTCTAATTCTTTTATTCGTCCTTTCATTCCTTCAGCATCATCCTTGATTGCTGTTTCCTGAATATTCTTTAGTTGTTTCATTAAATCTAACTGTAGATTTAATCTAAGAGCACGAACTCGTCGTTGTTTCTCATGATACTTATGACTTAAGGCATCAGCAACTACGTTTGCTTTTCCTTCGTGATATTGAATATCACAGTCGTAGTCACTTAGGATTTCCATCCATCTCCTTTGCCTCATGTTCAATTCTTTTTGCCCAAATATGTATCTCAAACTCTTATGATCTGTATAGACAGTAAACTTACTTCCATACAAATAGTGTCTCCAAATCTTAAGGGCAAAAATTATGGCTCCTAATTCTAAGTCATGCGTCGTATAATTTTCTTCGTGCTTTTTCAATTCCCTTGAGGCATACGCAATTACCTTCTTGCGTTGTATTAGCACACATCCTAATCCTAGCTTAGAAGCATCACAATAGACTTCAAAATAGACTTCAAAATCTTCTGTTCCTTCTGGTAAGGCAAGAATTGGGGCGTTTGTTAATCTTTGCTTTAAAATCTTAAAAGCCTCTTCTTGCCTAGATCCTCATTCAAACTTTACTGCTTTACAGGTCAGCTTGGTTAATGGTACAGCTATTTTGGAAAAATCCTTAATGAATCGTCTATAGTATCCAGCTAACCCTAGAAAACTTCTAACTTCCTTAGCTGATTGCGGGACCTTCCATTTGGTGATCGCTTCTATTTTGGAGGGATCTACATGAATACCTTCGTGATTCACCATGTGTCCTAAAAATTGTACTTCCTGTAGCCAAAATTCACATTTCGAGAATTTGGCATAAAGCTTTTCTTTTCTTAACAAAGTTAAGAGTGCATGCAGGTGCTGACAGTGTTCATCCTGGCTTTTGGAATAAATAAGTATATCGTTGATGAAGACAATTACAAATTCATCCAAATACGGTTTATAGATTCTATTCATCATGTCCATGAATGCTGCAGGAGCATTTGTTAGTCCAAAGGGCATGACTGTAAACTCGTAATGACCATACCTAGTTCTAAAAGCAGTTTTAGGTATGTCTTCTTCTTGTACTTTCAACTGATGGTATCCGGAGCGTAAATCTATCTTAGAAAAATATCTAGCTCCCTGAAGTTGATTGAAAAGATCATCTATCCTAGGTAATGGGTATCGATTCTTAATTGTAACCTTATTCAATTCTCTGTAATCGATACACATTCGCATTGAACCATCTTTCTTTTTCAGAAACAACACGGGTGCTCCCCACGGGGATGAACTAGGTTGTATAAATCATTTGCTTAGTAATTCATCTAATTGCTTTTTCAATTCTAGCATTTCGGTGGGTGCTAACCGATAAGGTGCCTTGGCTATCGTGTAGTTCCAGGAATTAGATGAATTCTAAATTCTACTTCCCTATCAGGTGGTAATCCAGGTACTTATTCCGGAAAGATATCCGGGTATTCTGATACTACTGGAATTTCCTTTAGTTCCTTATGTTTAGTGTTGATAATGGCTGAAATTATATATACTATTTCTTGTTTTCTTGAATAACTGGCCAATTTCATTACTGAAATGAATTTCAGTGGCTTTTGTGGCTTATCTCCTGTAATCACCACTAATTCTCCTGTGGGTGTATGAATTTCTATGGAATTTTTATCACATAGAATTCGAGCATGGTTGGCTACTAACCAATCCATTCCTAACACAATATCGAATCCAGCTAAATTCATTGGTACCAGGTTTGCAGAAAATTTATGGCCTAAGAGCTCTATCTTTCCTTCTCGCAAAACCTTAACAGAATTACCATCTGCGGTTTCTACCGTAAAAATTTGTCTAAGGTTGGTTAAGGGTAGGTTAAGAGCTTGGCAGAACGAAGTATTTATAAAACTTTGGTTTGTACCAGAGTCAAATAATACTTTTGCATAAACGTCGTGAACTAGGAACGTACCATCTATCACGTCCGGGATTAGCTCTGCTTCCTGAGTAGTCAACTGGAAGGCTCTTATGTTTTTCTTGGTAGTTCCTTCTGCAGGTTTGGCTTTGTTGTCAGCTGGTTTGACCAGTTTCGGGCAGTCTGGCCTAAAATGTCCAGCTTCTCCGCAGTTGTAGCAGATTGTTGCTTTCTTTTTCCTGCAATCTTCTTCTTGATGCCCCGAAATCTTGCAGAAATTGCAATACCCTTTGCATCTTCCAAAATGCTTTCTTTTACAGGTATTGCAAAATGGAACAGTGGAAGATTGCCCAGTTCCCTTTTTCTTGAAATTACTACTGTTACCCACACGGAATCCCTGGGTAATCTTTTGGGCTACTTCCTTCTTCCGGGTTTCTCCTCTTGTGCGTACCAGCCCGTCAGTTAGGGTGTTAGCTAATTCCACAGCATCATCAATAGTGCGAGGTCTCGTAGCTTTAACGATATCACGGATTTCACCAATCAAACCCCAAATATAGCGGGAAATAAGTACTGGTTCTGGCGAAGCCAGGGTTGGTACCACTCTAGCATACTCGAAGAATGTCGAAGTATACCCTCGGCAGTCTACATCCACCATCCGGTGGTTCAAGAATTTATTTGTCATTTGCTCCTTCTCATATTCGGGACATAATTTTCTTTCCACCAGATTTTTAAATTCTTCCCAACTCATGGCATAGGCCATGTCACTTCCCTTGGCTTGCAACACCGTATTCCACCATTCTAGCGCCCCTTCTTTAAAAAGATGTGACGCGTACATGACTTTGTCTTCTTCGGCACATTTACTTATTTTAATTACTGCTTCAGTTTCTCTAACCAACGCAGTGCAGCATTCGCCCCCTCGTTGCCTGCAAATTCAGCTGGTTTATAGGCAAGAAATTCCTTGTAAGTGCAACCAGGCGTTGTAGCTTTCATTCTTTTAAGAAATGGGGCTTGTATCACATCATCATTGTTATTATTGTTGCCGCCCCCATTTACACTATTACTAAAGTTGTCATCACTAGTACGTTTGTTGGGAATAGGTGGTGGAGGTTTAACTGGATTTCGGGCAGCAGCAAGGATTGCTGGAATAGCATTTGCTATTCCCAGGGCAACAATATTCTCGATATCTTGCCTATTCAGAAATTGATCTTCATGGTTTTGCTCAGATTGGTTAACCTCATTAACGGGTTCATTACCAGCGTTTTCCATCTGGTAATTAATATATATAAGTGATTAGCACAAATTAAATAACAACCAAACACACTAAAACAATCGCACATAACCATGTCAACACATATAGCCAAAATTGTCGATCTTTCGACGTTCGATATTTTATATATTATATTAGGCATCCATACACACCAGTTATGTTACAAAAGTTTTATTTTTAGTTATTTTACATAATTATATTTTTATTGTTATATTATTATTAAACACATGTTCCCACAACCACACGTGATCCCAACAGCTGGCACTTCAGAAACGACGTTCCCTCTCGTCGTATTTCCAGGATATCCTCTCCCCCACTTCTCGGATCCTATTTCCTGCGTCCACCAGCTCCTCGCCATAGTGGCGGTGTCACACCCCAACCGATGGCGGAAACATCGGGGCATGGCACTGAGCGAAACAGATTGTCCAGAAGTTTCCATAACAATTATCATTACCAATCAATTTAAAGTAAGATGTCCCATACCATGTCTCAAAAGGTAAACAAACTATTACAGACAAAATCTAGGCAAATAGTTCTGTTCCGACAACTCTGATTTTTCAAATAGAGCAATTGTTTATCTGCTTCTAGAGACTCTTGATTTAATTTGTACTGACAACTATTTGTTGGCCTCTAGAGCCTTATTCTAGCCTCGATTTCCTAGCAGATGTGCATCCTAAGAACCTGTCACATACGTTAAAATAAAGTCAATACATATAATTTAAAGGTGAGCATACAAGTTTGATAATAGCATATAGAATTCGAAATTCGTTTACGCATAACCAGCACGTACACATAGTGAAATGAAGCACGTTAGTTATCGACATAGATCAATCGATACCAATGACTGCGGGTTGACTGCCTAAGGCAGTTCGCAATACATGATTACCACCGTAATCCATGCAAGTAATTGTCCTTAACAACCCCTGCGAACAGGTGCTGAGTCCAAACTATAGTACTATCGTTGCTAAGGCAGGTAGACAACATTCCATGTGTAAACATAACAAACAAGCATTCATAAGCCACGTATAACATGCATTAGCGGTTAGCGTTCAAATAGTATTGAGTAGTGTGTTTATTGTGATTTGAATATTCGTAACGTATGTAACACCCAAAAGTGCGTAAAGCAAAAAGGGATCGAGTATACTCACAGCGATGGATGGATTGAAGGGAGTGCTAGAGAGTAAGGTTAGCCTGAACAGATTGATAGCATAATGATAAGTGACGCGTAAAACGATGCAAGAGGTAAGTGGCTCGGACAACAGTTCGGTCGGATGGTAATCCGATCGGACGGTCCACTCGTGCGGATGACAATCCGTTCGGATGGTCATCCGGTCGGACGGTAGTCCGGTCGAATGACTATTCGAGTGGATTGTTTCTTTCTTTGAGAAGGATGTGTTTGTGTATGATGGTTTGACCTTTGAAGTTTTCATTGTAGCATTTTGAACACATTGAAGTATCTCTACCTTTCAGGTCGATTGGTCGAACGGCGACTCGAGTGGCGAGGTTACTCAGTGAGAACAAATCCATAGCAGGTAGTCACTCGATCGGACATCAGTCCGGTCGGGTGGCATCCTTAGTGCATTGAACATGTTGAAAATTGTTCGAGTGTTAAAGTCCAAGTATCTCATGATCCGAAGAGTAATTCGGTAGGATGGTAGTCCGATCGGATAGCAATTCGTTCAATACTCAAACTTCAGATAAAGTTGGTCAAGTGTGGGACCCACGGTGCAGTCGCTCGGACAGCCGGTCGCTTGGATGGCTTATCCGTTCGGACAGTAGTCCGATCGGATAGCACTCCGTCTCGGTTGTTCCGTTCATCTTTCACTTGGTCGTTTTGATTGTTTTTCGTTTTATCGAGATGTTTTGACAACGTGTTAACCAACAGAACTCCATCTTGACCCAAGTAACCCGATCGACCAGGAATCACCCTAGTTCGACCAGTTAACCGGTTCGAGAAGGTTGTTCTTGGTTAACCCGAAATCGGTGGTCTTGTGAGTAGAATCCAGATCTTGAGCTAGCACACCACTAAGAATGAGTAAGAGACTAGATCAAGGCCTGATCCTATCGGTTTTGAGTGCATTGAGTGTAAAAGAGTTGAAAGGAAGTTAGAAACCATCTTTTAATCCTTTTTCACCATGAATGCGTTTAGATCTATGCAAGATCTTTGTTTATTTGTGTGTAAATCGGTTGGATCCAAGTTGTTCTTGGTGGATTGAAGCCAAAACATGAAGTTCATAAGAACACCATGATGACGTCATCCTAGAACACCTCAAATCTAGTGATTTCATGGTTAAAAGTTAAGATTTAAAAGATAGAAAGGTGTAGGAGTGCGTGTAGATCAAGGAAGTACAAGATTTAGGACGAGATCTTACCGGAATCGAGAGAAATCGAAGAAAAGGTGGGGATCACGAGCTGTTCGGACGTCAGATGCCAAAAGTAGAAAGTTTGAGAGTGATATGGGGTATTTATTGAGTTACCCAAAGAGGAAAGGGTGGGTCGGTCAGATGGCATCTCGCCCGATGTCATCTCGGTCGGATGGCAGCCTGACACCAGATCAAGTGGCAGCCCGGTCGGATGGCAATCCGGTCGGATGGCAATCCGACCGGATGGCACTTGGTTCGGGTGTTCGGCGCGACGATTTTTGCTGTTTCAATTTCGATTGCAATCGATGTGAATGCGAGAGAGTTTCCTATTCAAATTACTTTTAATCCCAACCATTCATATCTCGCACTATCTCTTCTCCACTAATTATCATAGTTCGATTTCGATTGAGTTCGATTGCGTTTCGATTGCGATTTGATTGCGTCTCGATTGATTCCCACACATACATAAATTAAACATGCACAAGTAACACATAATGCACACACACACGTATAACAATAACCAAAATGCGTAATTCGAGTTGCGATTGCGATTGTGATTCGATGTCGATTTGATTAGCATAGTTTGATTATCGTTTAGTTAACTTTATCGCATTGTTACTTCCTATAGTTCACAGTCGTAAGTTGATTGAATGGTGAATAACACACGTCGATTATTGTAATTATTGACACTTACTCCACATAATACAACTAAAATAAACACATAAAAGAATTTCACTGCAAGTCAGGTTGCGCGAAATCGGTCGTTGACTTTGACCTTGACTTGACTTTGACATTCGAAAACACAGGGTGTTACAGCTTCCCCTAGTTGAGGGAATTTCGTCCCGAAATTAGGCCGAAGCCATAACGAACAACTGCGGGTACTTCGCCTTCATGTCGCTTTCGAGTTCCCAAGTGAACTCTGCGCCTCGTTTGCCTTCCCATCGGACTTTCACAATAGGAATGCGTGTGCGTCTAAGCTGCTTGGTTTGGCGATCCATGATTTCGACAGGCTTCTCCACGAAGTGTAGTGTTTCGTTTACTTGAAGGTCATCGAGGGGTACAATTAGATCATGCTCAGCCAGGCACTTTCGGAGGTTTGACACATGGAAAGTCGAGTGGACGTTACTGAGTTCCTCCGGTAGTTCGAGTCTGTAGGCAACTTTTCCGATCCTTTCCAGAAACTTAAAAGGTCCAACATATCGAGGCGCTAGTTTCCCTTTCTTGCCGAATCTGACCACACCCTTCCAAGGTGATACCTTTAGGAGTACGTAGTCGCCAACGTCAAATTCAAGGGGCTTGCGTCGTCTATCGGCGTAACTTTTCTGTCGACTTTGAGCTTTCAACAAGTTGTCTCGAATTTAGAGGACTTTGTCAGTCGTTTCTTGCAATAGCTTGGGACCGGTTAGTTGCGAGTGACCGATCTCGTGCCACACAATAGGCGATCGACATTTTCTTCCGTATAAGGCCTCGAATGGTGCCATTTGAATGCTGGAATAATAATTGTTGTTATACGAGAATTCGACTAACGACAGGTATTTATCCCAATTACCACCGAAGTCTATGACACACGAACGGAGCATGTCTTCAAGAGTACAAATCGTTCTTTCAGTCTGACCGTCGGTTTGAGGGTGGAAAGCGGTACTTAGATTAAGCGATGTACCGAGAGCCGTTTGAAATGTTTCCCACAGTCGCGAGGTAAACCGAGCATCACGGTCAGAGATGATGTCGCGAGGCGTCCCATGTTTACAAATGATCTCTTCGGTGTAGATTCGGGCTAATCGTTCTACCTTGTAGTCTTCCCGTATTGGCAAGAAGTGAGCTGATTTGGTCAAACGGTCAACAACAATCCAAATGCTGTCGTGACCTGATGACGTGTGCGGAAGTTTTGTTATGAAGTCCATAGCTATACTCTCCCACTTCCACATAGGGATCGGCGGTTGTTCGAGTAAGCCAGAGGGTCTTTGATGTTCAGCCTTGACTCTTGCGCAAGTTAGGCACTTTCCAACATAGAAAGCAATATCCCTTTTCATGTCCGGCCACCAGTACTTGTAGCGAAGATCCTGGTACATTTTGTCGGCACCGGGATGAATAGAATACCGGGATTTATGGGCTTCGTCCATCAAAATCTGTCGCAAATCGGTCCGTTTGGGGATTCAAATTCGGTCCAGAAAGTCGAATATCCCATTCGACTTATTCACAAGCTGGGCTCCATCGTGGTAGATTCTTTCCTTCTTCAGAGTGCGTTCATTAAAACATGCATGTTGAGCTTCGCGGATGAGGGTTTCGAGGTCGTATTGGGCTTGGACGTTACGAGTGCAAAGCAGATAGTTCCGTCTGCTGGGTGCATCGGCAACAACATTTGCTTTGCCTGGGTGATAACGAATCTCACAGTCGTAATCGTTGAGAAGTTCTACCCATCGGCGTTGACGCATATTAAGTTTTTTCTGATCAAAGATATGTTGTAGGCTCCTATGATCGGTGAAGATCGTACACTTTGTACCATACAGGTAGTGTCGCCAAATCTTTAATGCAAAAACAAATGCGCCTAGCTCGAGATCATGGGTTGTGTAGTTCTTCTCGTGGATTTTGAGCTGACGAGATGCGTAAGCTATAAAATTGTTCCGCTGCATAAGGACACAACCGAGACCGGGGTTGGAAGCATCACAATAGACAATGAAATCGTCGTTTTCGTCGGGCAATGTGAGAACAGGAGCATTGCAAAGCTTGTGCTTGAGGGTTTGGAAAGCAGACTCTTGTTCAGTTCTCCAAACAAAAGGCTTGTCTTTATGCGTGAAAGCGGTAAGCGGTACTGCGATCTTTGAGAATCCTTTGATAAATCGTCGATAATAGCCCGCTAGTCCGAGAAAAGAACGGACTTCAGACGGGTTCTTAGGTGTAATCCAACTCTTGACTGCTTTAATCTTCGCTGGATCGACGTGAATACCCTGACTATTGACAATATGACCCAGAAACTGAACTTCCCCCCAGCCAAAATTCACACTTGGAGAACTTGGCATAGAGTTGGTTCCCCTGGAGTAGCTCGAGTACCAAACGTAGATGTTGCGCGTGTTCGGCTTTCGATTTGGAATAGATCAAGACATCGTCGATGAATATGATGACGAAACGGTCGAGATATGGTTTACACACGCGATTCATCAGATCCATGAAAACCGCGGGTGCGTTGGTTAAACCAAAGGGCATAACGACGAATTCGTAATGGCCGTATCGAGTGCGAAACGCGGTTTTGGGTATATCCTCCTCTTGAATGCGTAGTTGGTGATAACCTGAGCGTAGATCGATCTTCGAGAAACACGTAGCACCTTGTAGCTGATCAAATAAATCATCAATGCGGGGTAGGGGATAGCGGTTCTTGATAGTTAACTTATTCAATTCCCGATAGTCGATGCACATCCTGAACGACCCATCCTTCTTTTTGACGAAAAGGACTGGCGCGCCCCAAGGAGAGGTGCTCGGGCGAATGAAGCCTTTCTCAAGTAATTCCTGGACTTGGTTCGATAGTTCACGCATTTCGGATGGTGCGAGTCGGTAAGGAGCTTTGGCAATAGGGTTGGCTCCAGGAATGAGGTCGATACGAAAGTCGATATCACGACTAGGTGGTAGTTCTGGAAGATCATCAGGGAAAACGTTGGGAAATTCACGAACCACAGGAACGTCTTTCACCTCTGTCTTTTATTTCTTTTCCTTCTCTGCTACTACAATGTTAGCCAAGAAAGCTCTGTATTCCTTGCGGAGATACTTGCTAGCTTGGACACATGACATGAGTTTGAGGCCTTTCGAAGCAGTTTCACCATAAACACACAATAAATCACCATTCGCGAGCGAAAATCGAATCATCTTATCGAAGCACACAACTTCAGCATGGTTTTCGCGAAGAAAGTCCATGCCTACTATGACATCAAAACTTCCGAGTTGCATTGGAATAAGGTCGATTGGGAAGATGTGATTGTTGACCTCAAGAGTACAATCACGGAGAACAGAATTAACGGCGACAGTTCTTCCGGTAGCGACTTCAACATCGAACGTCGAGGAGAGTTGGGAGCGCTTACGATTAAGGAGCTTCTCGAATTCGAACGAAACAAAGCAATTATCGGCTCCAGTATCAAACAAACATGAAGCATAAATACCATTCACAAGGAACGTACCATTAACCACGTTGTTGTCAGCCTGGGCTTGGCACACATTGATGTTGAAAGTTCTGGCACGTGCGGCTTGCTGCTGCTGCTGAGGCTGTTGCTGCTGCTGCTGCTGCTGCTGCTGGGGCTCTTGTTTCACAACCCTGTTCGGGCACATGTTGGCGAAATGGTTAGGATCGCCACATGCGAAGCAGGCTCTGGCGTTGACCGCGGGTGCTGGAGGAGCTTGTTGACCCTGAGGGGCGGTGAGTAGAGCTTGATGAGCAGGAGCTTGTCGAGCTCGGCAGCTGGTAGTGAAATGGCCGTACATATTGCAATGAGCACAAAAACGGAAAGCGATGGTAGTCGGGTGGTGGTAGGTACAAGTAGGGCAAAACGGGTGTGGCCCAGTGTATGCACGCTTAGCAGGCGGTGCATTTGCCACAGGCGCCGCTACTTGATGCTGTTGGGCTGGTACAGCTTGTATCGGTGCAGCAGTGATCGCACAGTTCTTGTTGCTGGAGCTGTTCTTTCGCTTGTTCTTCCTCTTGTTGCTCGATGTGGTGGTGGTTTCAGCAGTTGGTTCGGCGGTGGTAGCTTGATGTAGGTGCTTTGAAGTTTTATTCCAGACACCAGCCTTGACTCGCTTGTCGTTAATTTCAGCGGCCAGTAGGTAAGTCTCTTTGATCGTCTTAGTCTTAGCCGCTTGCACCACTACAACAAAAATGGCTTTTTAGGACCTTTTCTGTGGGACGCTTGTAAAAGAGGGTCCTAAGAAACTATTTAACAGGACTAATGAACTTTTGGGGTCCTTTTATAATATACTCTACTAAACCGGTGTCCTAAAAAACTATTTAATAGGATGGATGATTTTTTGGGGTCGTATTATCATATAATTTAATAGGACACTTAAAATGTAGATCCTAATAAAATACTTATAAGACATTTAGTTGTTAGTGTCCCATTATGTGGTACTGTATTAGGACACTTGATCATTTGGGGTCCTATTATAACATAACTTAATAGGACACAATGTAGTTAAGTCATAAATGTTCAGTGTTATAGGACCCTTTCTAGTCGAAGTCATATTAGAACTTAACTTAATAGGACACTTGACACTTGGGTCTTATAACTTTAAACTTTATAGGACGCTTAATCATTGTGGTGTTATTATAATACACCGTAATAGGACACTTGATATTTGAGTCATAAAACATTAGTTTTATAGGACGCTTATTCGCTAGAGTTTTATTATAATATAACTTAAAAAGACACTTTACACTTGGGTCTTATAAATTTAACCTTTATAGGACGCTTAATCATTGTGGTGTTATTATAACACACTGTAGTAGGACACCTGATATTTGAGTCATAAAACATCAGTTTTATAGGACGCTTATTCGCTAGAGGTCTATTATAACATAACTTAATAGGACACTTGACACTAGGGTCTTATAACTTAACTTTTATAGGACACTTAATCATTATGGTGTTATTATAATACACCGTAATAGGACACTTGATATTTGATTTGTAAAACATAAGTTTTATAGGACGTTTATTCGCTAGAGTTTTATAATAACACTAGGTTATTGACCCGCTTAATCTTGGCCTATGAGTGGTGGTGGTGAGTGGTGGTGGTGGTGGTGGCGAGAGGTGGTGGTGAGTGGTAGTGGTAGTGGTAGTGGTGGCCGGTGAGTGGTGGTGGTGGTGGCCAGTGAGTGGTGGTGGTAAGTGGTGGTTGTGAGTAGTGGTTGTGGCCGGTGGTGGTGGCCGGTGAGTGGTGGTGGTGAGTGGTGGTGGTGGTGGTGAGCATTGGTGGTCGGTGAGTGGTGGTGGTGGCTGGTGGTGGTGGTGGTGAGTAGTGGTGGTGGGCGGTGAGTGGTGGTGGCGGTGGTGCTGGTGAGAGATGGTGGTGTGAGGTTTGGGCATCTAGGACCCCAAAGCGCCCAAAATATATTTGTGTAATTATAGGAAATCAAGAGCCACCTAATTTTATAAGAATAACGCCCAAAAAAGCGTATATTTCTAGGCGTTTTAGATGAGGGGCCAAAAAGACAACTTTCTAGGCGTATTAGACTGCCCGTAATGGGGCGTGTTTTATAAAAAAATTTCGACAAAATCGCCCAGTCACGCCCCGACTCCACTACACCCCGGCGTTTTCAGGCGTGATTTTTGAGAAAATTGTATGTGGCGTGATTTGAAAAACGCCGGAACTTGATTTCTTTGCCCAATTGAACCTTGCCATGTGTGTATACTTAGTTTTAATTAAAAAAACAAAAGAAATTAGTTTTAGTTAGAAGGTGATTTAAAAAAAAGTTGCAGGTGGTGGTTTGAGTGAAAGGAAGAAGATGATGATTTTTCATTTCAGCCCCTTCATTTTCATTTCAGCCCCTTCATTTTGATTATATTTAAGAAGATGATGATTTTTCATTTCAGCCCCTTCATTTTGGCAATGTAATTTTTTTTTTCTAGTATTGTATTTTTTTTATTTAATAAAGTATTTTAAGCTTTTAATTAAAAAAATAACTGTGTAATGATTGGAAGGGGCGTTATTGGGCATTGTTCCCACTACGGCACTTTTGCAATAACGCCCAATAATGCCCCCATGCTGACTGGACTGCCACATGGCAGAAAACACCCCATGGTGGGGGCATTATTGAGCTAACCACTACGCATGGTCTTAGGTGTCCCGCCCGGAACCCTTTGTTTTTTGTCTAATTTTAAATGACTAGAAAACATATCCCTTTAATAATAGTTGAACTTCTAGCAACTTTTGACATGCCTGACCCGTTTAAGATGTTTTCTTTTAAGCTTTTGTTTTGATATGATTTGTATTGATCTAATGAAAACATTTTTAGTGCTAAAGACTACAGAGATGGCTATGAGAATGTTGGGTGGTTGAACTTGAATCGGTTAACGTTTTGAGGAAAAGGTTTGATAAGGTCAACTTCAAAAGTATATTTCGAGTGATTTTTGACGTATTTCCTTTAACTAACTTTTGACTAGGTAAAGTCTTGATTTATATGGGTATTCCTTAAACAATGCATCGTTTCAAGATGTAGCTCATGCAACAGGTTAGCTTAATTTGCTCATGAGTAGGTAAAGTCTTGATTTATATCGATATTTCTTTAACAATGATCCGATCTATATTCAAGGTTTATATCTTTTGTTGTTTTTTATAAAATTCATTTAAAAATAAAAAAAAACTTATAATAGTTGTACCCTGTATTTTATTATAAGAAAGTATGGAAGACCATTTGTATTTTATCATGAAACGAAGTCAAAACTGGGATAAATAATCAAGTTTTGACCGATAAATAACCGAGTTTTGAACAATAACTGCAGACGGACACGGCTTCTGTGCTTCAAGAAGCTCATATCTCTATCAATCTCCTTCATGAACAGATTTTATCTCTAAATATTAAAATAAAATAAGAAAAGGTAGTTAAATGGGTAGACGATCGTCCAACATGTATTTTAAATTTCTTTCATGATCAGCCAAGGTCGAAGTGCAACAAATTATGGTTGCCTATTCATGGATTCAAACCTTCAATTGCAACCATCAATTCTAACTATGATTCCAACCTTCAAATGCAACGAATTATGCTTTCCTATTCATGGATTCAAATCTTCAATTGCAACCATCAAAGGTATGTATGCTCTCACCTTTCTTTGACAAAATTGGAATGGAACTTGAATAGATTATGTGTAATCTGCAACTATATGTCTATTTAATACTTGATGGCGCTTGATTATCATTTCTTATGTGTCTTTTCCTTAACACTGTCTTGGGGATTTTGGAGTGTGGGGATAAAAACTTTATAGGAAAAACTTTATTGAAATAATTAAACAAATGTATAAGGTATGAGGTTTTCAACTCTTGAGAAACAAATTAGGCATGCAATTGGAAACAACTCTGTCAAAAAGTCCTTTTATTTTCTCATTTCTAAAATATAATGATTCATGGTTTTCAGTTTAATGAAGAAAATGGCAAAGTGTCCAAAGGAAGGCATGAGGGTGGAAGCAAGCAAACAAGAAATTTATGGAACAAAGCATGATGCTTTTGTTGACATGATAGCCATTGTATTTATTTAAATATCTTATAATGATTGGCATTGTGATTGGCTTCTAACTTTTGATGTCAAAGTTTGACACTTTGTTTATGTAACATGACACTTTGTTTGTATTTTATTTTATATTGTGGTGTTTGCTTGAATAAGTTGTTTTTTATAGTTAAAATGAATTGTTACTGCAAGGAAATAGCTTGATCTCGACTTTTTTAAGTCACAAAATAGTCCTTTTAGATCACACATTCAAATTACCTTCTCTCATGTGTTGTTATGAATGTTCTGGGCCTTTAATGCCGAGTAACAGATTTTGACAGTTTTGGGCTTTCAGTAGTAACTTTTTTAAGAACAATTTAATTATTAAAATTAGTTTTATTATTTTGAAAAACCTAGATTGTGACGGGTATGAAACTAGATCCCCCATCTTCACATGAAATTGAATTTTAGATACCAATTTGAATATTTGAATTTAGTTATATAACAAGCTAAAATATTGTTTTAGATTATTATTTCAGTATTGAATTTTTGTAATCTGATATTACATATATGGATAATTATTAAAATGATCATAGTTGTAACTTATTTTCAAATTTATGGAAGAAAATTTAACATTTTAAATATAAACATTTGATTTACTAATTAGTTTCACCGTTTGGGTTTTATGAAGCAAAACGTCTTGAAAGAAAAACTGCCTAAACTTGCTTCATTTTAATAAGCTTTTGTTTTCTTATGGTGTCATATAATTTGATCAAGATGATTTTAGAGTTTAACATTTTACAAACCATGGGTTGGATGTGTAGCCCTGCATGTTTCTATTGTTTTTGTGTAACTTCACATATGTGGTCATTTTAGTGGCATAATAACTTGGTTGTTGACTATCGTGCCGTTTATTATCAAACTTTTCTACAGTAAACCATCATGTTATGTGGCAACGCCACTAACCAAGAGAGGTAGAGACTTCTTGCAGTTACTAATTGTTGGTCTACTTTTTCACCAAGTGGTATAACAAAGAACAAGTATCAGGGCCGGCCCTGAGAATTTGTGTACCCTGTTCGAGCTCGAAAAAAATGTGCTCTTAGGCCTTAACGAAATTAGGTATTTGGCTCACTAAAGGTCTAAACCTAATGCCAAAGGGGTTAATAACTAATCTAAACCATAAGAATAGTTTTGTAAGGGGGCCTTTGTTGGTGTTTGTATGGGTGTACCCTATTAAAAAAGTATTTTACATATACATATCGGGTTTTTTCATAAAAAACATGCCCCTCGAAATATCGGGCCCTAGCCGGTGGTCCTCCCCACCCACCTTCAGGGCCGGCCATGACAAGTAGCTCTTTCATACTTATACCTGTCTCAAGCATCAATCGAGAGAAACATAAGAGAAATGCAATATTTGTTTCATTTCGAAATATTATATGTAACTTATCATTTTAAATATTTGATATTATGTAGAACCATGTAGCACATTTGTTATGTCAACTAACTATTTAAGAAATGTCTTCTAAGTTGGATCTATAGCACATTTGCACGAAATCTTCAACACAGTCAGGCAGGGCTCGAATATACTTCTTGATTGTCACGTCTGGAGTCTTGACTTGGTCAGGGCAGATGATGCTGAGCTGTTTGAAGCGATCAGTGAGAGCAGCATTTTCACCTTCCTTCTGCTTTATGTGCCAGAATTCATCTTCTAACTTTTGGCGCTCATGAGGAGGGCAGAATTCTTCCAGCATGACCTAATTGAGTTCGTCCCACGACAGACCGTAGGCTGCATTGTTCCCTCGTTTGTTTCTCTCGGCCGTCCACCAGTCTAGTGCGCGGGACTGGAAGACGCCGGTAGCATTTAGAGTGCGGAGATCGTCTGGGCAACCGCTCTGTCGTAGAGTGACCTCAACGGAATCAAACCATTGGAACAACGCTGTAGGGCCTTCCTCGCCAGTGAATTCCTTTGGCCCACAAGACTTGAACTGCTTGAAATTGAAGGCAGCTTTGGGGGTAGCTTTAGGAGTTTCAGTTCTCGACTCCTCAGATGATTTGCTGACGTTCTCGTAGACATCACTCACGGCTTTTGCTACTTGTTTAGCGATGATAGCAGCAAGACGTTTGTCTCTCTTTTCTTGACGAGAAAGTGGTGGGTGTCGATCGAAGTGAAGGCATAAATCGAATAATTTTTCCACAATTAAACACAAAATCAGATAAACGCACACATGTAAACACATAAAATCGATAAATTATCAGAGTCAGCAGTTGCGGGCTCATAATCGAAACGCGTAAAAGTCGAGAAATAGATTGTCTACGGCTAGTAGACTTTGACTATCCAAAGTGATTCGACTATTCTCAAGGACTTGTCGTACACACTTTGACCTTCGGTGCAGTGCCTTTGCCTCGATTCTTGGGCGTTGGGCACGCATCCCGCTAGTCATATCGTGACTTCAGGTCGTTGGAGTCCGTCGAGACTTTGGTGAGAGTTTTGTAAAAAAAAAAGCGGAATAAGTCGTCAAGGTTAGGGTTTCACCCCTGGCTTAACAACTTCGTCCCTGTTTTGATAAAATAAGAGAGATTTACGCGTCAAAGTATGGATTTCACTCCTGGTTTAACGCGAATTCCCGCGTTGATAGATAAAAATATGGGTTGAACAAGCAATTTAGTCGAGAGTTTGCGGTTTTCACACCTAATCTCGACTTAATAGCTTATTCATATTTGAAAATTCGAGTGCAGTGATAGTGTAGCATAGGCGAGAATAGCGAGAAATAGTGGTAAGCTTATACAAAATCCCTAACGGATATGCACAAGTCGGTCTGTGGTTCCTAACTATAGACTAGGTATCTAAGACATCGACCCGGACTAGGTCGAGTCTTGCCTAATTCCCTATAGTTATGGCTCTGATAACAATCTGTCACACCCCAACCGATGGCGGAAACATCGAGGCATGGCACTGAGCGAAACAGATTGTCCAGAAGTTTCCATAACAATTATCATTACCAATCAATTTAAAGTAACATGTCCCATACCATGTCTCAAAAGGTAAACAAACTATTACAGACAAAATCTAGGCAAATAGTTCTGTTCCGACAACTCAGATTTTTCAAATAGAGCAATTGTTTATCTGCTTCTAGAGACTCTTGATTTAATTTGTACAGACAACTATTTGTTGGCCTCTAGAGCCTTATTCTAGCCTCGATTTCCTAGCAGATGTGCATCCTAAGCACCTGTCACATACGTTAAAATAAAGTCAATACATATAATGTAAAGGTGAGCATACAAGTTTGATAATAGCATATAGAATTCGAAATTCGTTTACGCATAACCAGCACGTACACATAGTGAAATGAAGCACGTTAGTTATCGATATAGATCTATCGATACCAATGACTGCGGGTTGACTGCTTGAGGCAGTTCGCAATACATGATTACCACCGTAATCCATGCAAGTAATTGTCCTTAACAACCCCTGCAAACAGGTGCTGAGTCCAAACTATAGTACTATCGTTGCTAAGTGTGACAACCCTCAAAAATTACATGTATCTGTACGATTCATTAATGTTAATTAGAGTACTTGACGTCTGTGCTGAATTACTTAACTGCTTTCTGATTACTGCGTCATACTTACATGTGCTTGTTAACATACTAGTCTTGTGCAAAAAAAATTTTTTTTGACTAAATGGTCATGTATGCTTTCCTAAGTGTTGGGAATTAAAAATGTTACAAAAAGATATATATAGGACACTATATGGAATAACTTAGCACTTTAACGGAACGGTATCTAACTGAACAACCGGACATTACCCGAAACACTAAAATATTGCAAGAAATATTGTTTTTATTTTTCTGAGCTAGTTATGATTCCCGAACACTTAAACACAATACATAAGACATGATACACACTAAATACTAACTCTTACACTTAACACCCCTATAATCACCTACTTGTTATTAAACATGCACTTAACCCCTCCCCTTTACCTAACTTTCGGCTCACATGGTCCCCCCCACCAAGACCTCCTAATTTTTCTAATATATCTCCAACAATCCTTTATTTAACTTAGTGGGATTTTGTTAGGATTATGTTTGCACTCTTGTTGACATATGATCCCATGAATAAAGGAACTTGGATTATAAATAATCACCAACTCATCACACTCCTCACTCCCTCTAAACAAGCTTCGGCTGAACACCCTACCATACACCATCAATTTTTTTGTTTCAAGTTCAAGCTTTCAAAGACCATCCTAAGGTGCACAAAGGTGAATCACGAAGTGTGGAACTCACGGATCATCAAGGACCTCGCTAGTGTACTTTTATCCACTCATTTTTCCCCATTGATCTTCCCTAGCTTTAAGCTAGTTGTAAGCTTCTTGTTAACTCTTGGTTGCTTCCTTTTTTTAGTAGTTAAAGGATGTATTATGATGAAATCATGCTAGTATGATGTTGTCTTGTTTATGTTGGTTACTTGATGAAAACTTGTATTCTGGAAATCTGATATGAACGATGGTACTTGACATGATAATCTGAGTTAAATAAACGATAACCTGCTGCAAGAGATGTTAAATGTTATTGCTGATCACTAGGCATGTTAACGGAACAAATAGAACTTGCGTTAGAGCGCTATAAGCAGAAAACAGGAAGCTGTCAAACTGTTACAGCCGCCTTCAGTCGGCTGTAACTTGGTCATAACTTAACGAAAAATTGATTTTCTTGAGTCTATAACGTGTTATTTTGAAAAACGCTTCAAATGGCACTGGAATCATATTTTTCTAAGGTCATTTACTATTTTTAGTGGTCCGTTTTGTACAGCAGAAAAAGCTGCGTTTTTGCTGCAGAAGATTTGTGTTATGTTTTTCGTCATAACTTGAAACCTGGATAGAGTTAGGTCACGAAATTGATACTGTAGATGACCACTGACGTTTTTGTAATTCTCCCACTGGAATTTCGTCAATCGGACTTACGATGAATTTTAAATGAATTTTTCCGTGGACTGCAGTCAGAAAGTGACGAATCTAATTGCAGCCCGGTAAATGATTTTTATAAAATATTGGTAATGAATTGGATCCTGATATTTTTACACAGTAATATTTGGATTGTTTAAAACATTCTATAAAAATTTGGGAATTTTTGAAGTTAACTATTTTATTAAAATACCCGAAAACAGTCCAGTTTTGGATGTTCAAGCTGAAACAATATAACAAGTGATTTGCATGTCGGTTATGTTATCCGATAATGATCTAACGTGTTATATGTCAATGAAAGTGTTATGTGCAATATCGTATGCTTGCTCTTGAGTAGCTATAAGTGGAATGTTTATATGGGCGTGAACTATTAAAGTGAGTGCATGTTGTGTAGTAGATACGTGTAGGAACTTTGTGCTCCATTTGAAACCACTAAATGACTAACTGGTAATCATATTAGGACGTGATTGACCGACCTTGACTGTTAGCTATTTTTTAGAGTCAAACCGAGCAACCAAAGGTGAGTTCACACACTTTCTAAGGCATGGGATTCCCGGTGGTTGGGAATGGGATTAAAGAATTAAAACGGAACCTACATATCCTCCTTGGGTAGGATATGTACCGCCATCCTCCATGGGTAGGATGCCAATAATAATCCTGCGTATTCTCCTTGGGTAGAATACGTACGTTCGTCCTCCTTGGGTAGGACAACAACCTTAAAACTTACTAGACAAAACTCTATCATTAAGTCCCTCATTTTATATCGACTTAATCGCCGAGGCCAATGGCGAGCGGGTCATTAGTTAATAGCGCTATTAGGTTTAACAAACCTCACACCGTTCCAGACGGACGGGCGTGTACTAATGGACTATGGCAAACTGTCAATGATGATAGACATTGACGTAGGGCACAGCTTACTTTCGTTAGTAGTCGATATGGTAACGATCTAGTGGTTCGCATGGGGAAGCCCCCACTGATTATGGTTATGGTTTGGGAAAGAAGGAATTGGTTAATCATGTTTTCAACTATGGGGTAACCCCCACGGCAAGTAAGCCAGCTAAAGACAAACCATGTTTTCGAAAATAACTTAAAACAAACACCCAACTGTGAACTCGCTCAACTTTGTTGTTGACTCGTTGTTACATGCCTTACAGGTCGTTAGATGCTTATGGAGCTTGCACGAGGAGGAGGTCGGTGTGGGATATGGACTGTTATGTTCCGTGCTTAACATTTGAACTTTATGAACTTATTACTTATGTTTGGGTTTCACGTTTTATGCTTCCGCTATTTAATTTGAACTTGGTTAACTTGTTTGTGAACACCTATTATATTGTGTGGTTGAACTTTTATTTACTTTACTATATTGTTCAATATGATTAGTGGCTTGATCCTGGTCATGTCACGCCTCCAAGCGGTGATACTCCGCATGGTGGATTTTGGGGGTGTGACAGATTGGTATCAGAGCCATTGGTTATAGCGAACTTGGTTTTAAAATGGGGAAAAGCTTTTTGATAAAACCAGACTATAACCTGTATAGTGCTCAACGATCCACAACGACGCTTCGCTCCACGTGCAAGACTCAACACTATAGGTAATATGGTTTATGTTTGTATTTCCTACCTGCTAGTAGCGCATTTGATCATGGTATGCTTAGTTAGCGTAACAACTATTGCTTGAAACCCTGTGTGTTTGCTCTCTTCTGTCACTCCACACTTACGCATTTTCGAGACACCTTTCTTACTTGTGTTTCCTTCGATGTGAAGATCATGAGTGGACGCCTGAACTTGACTCAAGCCCAGCTGACGGCTCTAATCAACGAACGAGTTGCCGAGGCACTCGCAGCAGTTCCAGCAGGAGGTATAACCTGCCATTTTGACCTATCCTAGGATGATTAGATCCTACTCTCGCGAACCAACTCTTGTGGTTAACCTTGTCTTTTATTCTCGCGTCACAGGTCAACATGCTCCGCCTCCCGTATGTACGTTCAAAACATTCATGGATTGCCGACCTAGTACTTTCAGCGGTACAGAAGGAGCTGTAGGTCTTCTTCACTGGTTCGAGAAGATTGAGTCTGTTTTTGAGATGTGTGAATGCCCTGAAGATCGTAGGGTGAAATTTGCTACTGGAACACTCGAAGGTGCTGCGTTAACCTGGTGGAAAGCACAGGTTTAATTGCTAGGGCTGGCGGTTGCTAATGCCACCCTATGGAACGACTTCAAAGAGTTGATCAAAGAAAAGTACTGTAGTCGTGACGACATCCACAAGCTAGAGGTGGAATTTTTCAATTTGAAGATGACGGGGTCTGAAATCGAGGCATACACAAAGAGATCGAACGAATTAGCTATCTTGTGTCCCACTATGGTGGATCCTCCTATCAAGTGTATCGAGTTGTACCTTAAGGGTTTGGTGCCAGAAATTCAAAGCCACGTGACCTCGGCTAATCTTGGCACCATTCAGCAAATCATCCGGTTGGCTCATCGTCTCACTGATCAGGCAGTTGAGCAGAACAGGCTGCCCAAGCGTATTAGCGCTACTACTACTGATGCTCCCAGTGATAACAAGCGCAAGTGGGATGGAAATTCGGGTAAGGGTTCTACTTCAGTTCAGTCTCAGTCCCAGCAGCGAAAGACTGATGACTACCAGAGTCCTGGTCAGCAATCTTCTGGTAGTCAAGGACAGGGTGGATACCGAGGGAACCACCCCAAGTGCAACCGGTGCAACAAGCATCATAGCAGGCAGTGCCACAAGGGTCGTTGTCTGAGGTGTAACAAGTTTGGTCATGAAGCAAAGGATTGCAGGGGCGCACGACCAGCAAATTAGAATCGCCAACAACAACAACAAGCTCCACAGAACCAGCAGCAGCAGCAACAGCAGGGCAATAAAGGATGCTTTCAGTGTGGTGCTGAAGGCCACTTTAAGAGGAACTGTCCTCAGCTGAATCAGAACAACAATAACCAAGGAAACGGGAACAACAATGGAGGCAACAACGGGGGTAACAATAATGGCAATGGTGCTAGGGGACGTGTGTTCGTGCTGGGTCAGGGTGATGCAAGGAACGATCCCAACGTTGTGATGGGTAAGTTTCTTCTGGACGACTTCTTTGTTACTGTTTTATTCGACTCGGGTGCCGATACTAGTTATGTGTCCTTAAAAGTTAGCCAAATGCTTAAACGCACTCCAACACTTCTGAACACCAAACACACGGTAGAACTAGCAAACGGTAAAAGTCTTGAAGCCACACACATAGTTAAGGGCTGTAACCTCGTCCTAGCTGGTCAGGCCTTCTCTATCGATCTTATTCCTATCATTCTGGGTAGTTTTGACGTTGTTATTGGGATGGATTGGTTATCTCATTAGCAAGCGGAAATTCTTTGCAACGAGAAGATTGTCCGCATCCCTCGTTCTGGTAAAGAACCCCTCGTAATTCGTGGCGACAAGAGTAGTGCTGTTGTGGGCATCATCTCTTTCCTTAAGGCCCAGAAGTGGTTGCGAAAGGGCCACACTGCTATCCTAGCCCTCGTTTCTGATTCATCATCGGAAGAAAGAAAGATAGAAGACATACCTATTGTACGTGATTTTCCTGAGGTATTTCCTGAGGAATTACCTGGTCTTCCGCCTCATCGTCAAGTTGAATTTCAAATCGAGCTAGCTCCTGGAGCAGCACCCATAGCTCAAGCACCTTATCGTCTAGCTCCATCAGAACTTGAAGAACTGTCCACGCAACTACAAGAACTCTTGGAAAAGGGTTTCATACGTCCTAGCTCTTCGCCTTGGGGAGCTCCAGTGTTATTCGTGAAGAAGAAAGACGGTACCTTCAGAATGTGTATTGACTACCGCGAACTCAACAAGGTGACCGTGAAGAATCGTTACCCTCTCCCATGCATTGATGACTTATTCGACCAGTTGCAAGGGTCGAGTTTCTACTCAAAGATTGACCTGAGGTCAGGCTACCATCAACTGAGAGTCCGATATGAGGATATCTCTAAGACAGCATTCAGGACTCGGTATGGGCATTACGAGTTTCTGGTTATGCCTTTTGGATTAACGAATGCACCTGCGGTCTTCATGGATCTCATGAACAGAGTGTGCAAGCCTTACCTGGATAAGTTTGTCATTGTATTCATCGACGACATCCTGATCTATTCTAAGAGTCAGGAGGAACACGAACGACACCTGAGACTTATTTTGGAACTCCTTCGAACAGAGCAGTTGTATGCCAAATTTTCGAAATGTGACTTCTGGCTTCGTGAAGTCCACTTTCTAGGCCACGTGGTAAACAAGGATGGAATTAATGTGGATCCATCCAAGGTTGACTCGATCAAGAACTGGCCTGCACCCCGTACACCAACAGAAATCCGCCAATTCTTGGGTTTGGCAGGATATTACAGAAGGTTTATCAAGGATTTCTCAAAGATTGCGCAACCTCTCACTTCACTGACTCAGAAGGGTGTCACCTATCGTTGGGGTGATGTACAGGAGTCCGCATTTCAGCACTTAAAAGATAGACTTTGTAGCGCGCCTATCCTCTCATTGCCTGAAGGCACAGATGATTTTGTGGTTTATTGCGACGCTTCCATCCAAGGACTTGGTTGCGTGTTGATGCAACGTGACAAGGTCATTGCCTACGCATCGCGCCAACTTAAAGTTCACGAAAGGAACTACACTACGCATGACTTAGAATAGGGAGCAGTTGTTTTCGCACTTAAGATATGGAGACATTACCTGTATGGTACCAAGTGCACCATTTACACCGATCACAGGAGTCTCGAGCATATCTTCAAGCAAAAGGAATTAAACATGCGACAATGTCGATGGGTCGAACTCTTGAATGATTACGAATGTGCGATCAAGTACCATCCGGGCAAAGCCAATGTTGTGGCCGACGCCCTCAGTCGAAAGGATACTATACCAAAGCGTGTACGTGCGTTACAACTTACCATCCAATCTAGTCTTCCTACCCAGATACGAGATGCTCAGGTTGAAGCGTTGAAAGCAGAGAACATCACGGCTGAATCCTTACGAGGATCAAGGAAACGGTTAGAACAAAAGGAAGACGGCGCTTACTATGTAACAGGGCGCATCTGGGTCCCATTTTATGGAAACTTACACGAGCTTGTGATGGATGAAGCGCACAAGTCTCGTTACTCAGTACATCCTGGTTCGGATAAGATGTACCACGACTTAAAGACTACATATTGGTGGCCTAGCATGAAAGCCAACATAGCAACCTACGTTAGTAAATGTTTGACTTGTGCGAGAGTCAAGATTGAATATCAGAAACCATCAGGCCTACTCCAACAACCAGAGATCCCGACATGGAAATGGGAGCAAATTTCCATGGATTTCGTTACCGGCCTGCCTAGATCTCAACGCGGAAATGACACTATTTGGGTGATAGTGGATCGATTGACTAAGTCTACATATTTCTTGGCTATCAAGGAAACGGATAAGTTTTCTACTCTAGCAGACGTCTACCTAAAGGAAGTAGTATCAAGGCACGGAGTGCCAACCTCCATCATTTCTGATCGTGACTCACGCTTTACATCTGAGTTGTGGCAAGCTATGCACAAGTCATTTGGCTCTCGACTAGACATGAGCACGGCATATCATCCACAGACGGATGGGCAATCTGAACGCACCATCCAAACCCTTGAAGACATGCTTAGGGCATGTGTAATCGACTTTGGTAATGGCTGGGAAAAACACCTCCCGTTAGTGGAGTTTTCGTATAACAACAGTTACCACACCAGTATCCAGGCCGCTCCGTTTGAGGCATTGTACGGACGAAAGTGCCGATCACCTCTTTGTTGGGCAGAGGTTGGCGACAGTCAAATCACTGGCCCAGAACTTGTAGTAGACACAACCGAGAAGATTGCTCAGATACGACAACGAATGGCGGCAGCTCGTGACCGTCAGAAAAGCTATGCTGATAAGCAAAGGAAACCACTCGAGTTCCAGGTTGGAGATCGTGTGCTACTCAAAGTGTCACCTTGGAAGGGTGTAGTTCGTTTTGGCAAACAAGGCAAACTCAATCCGCGTTATGTCGGACCGTTCGAAATCATTGAAAAAAATTGGCAAAGTCGCTTACAAGTTGAATCTACCTGAAGAACTCAGCGGAGTTCACAACGTATTCCACGTATCAAATCTGAAAAAGTGTCTGTCAGATGAGACCCTCATAGTTCCCTTAAAGGATCTCACAATCGACGACCAGTTGCGATTCATCGAGGAACCAGTTGAAATCACAGACCGAGACGTTAAGATTCTCAAGCGTACCAGAATACCCCTTGTTCGAGTTCGTTGGAACTCCCGTCGTGGCCCAGAGTATACCTGGGAACAAGAAGACCAAATGAAACACAAGTATCCTCAGTTGTTTAAGAAAAGTGCAACCACTACTGAGGCTGAAGCTACTGCAGAATTTCGGGACGAAATTCCAAACCAACGGGGGGATGATGTGACACCCCAGAAAAACCAGGACACCACGCAACTTAACTAGCTTCCTCAGTAAACACGTGCTAAATTTCGGGACGAAATTTTCTTAACAGGGGGAGAATGTGACAACCCTCAAAAATTACATGTATCCGTACGATTCATTAATGTTAATTAGAGTACTTGACGTCTGTGCTGAATTACTTAACTGCTTTCTGATTACTGCGTCATACTTACATGTGTTTGTTAACATACTAGTCTTGTGCAAAAAAAAATGACTAAATAGTCCTGTATGCTTTCCTAAGTGTTGGGAATTAAAAGTGTTACAAAAAGATATATATAGGACACTATATGGAATAACTTAGCACTTTAACGGAACGGTATCTAACCGAACAACCGGACATTACCCGGAACACTAAAATATTGCAAGAAATATTGTTTTTATTTTTCTGAGCTAGTTATGATTCCCGAACACTTAAACACAATACATAAGACATGATACACACTAAATACTAACTCTTACACTTAACACCCCTATAATCACCTACTTGTTATTAAACTTGCACTTAACCCCTCCCCTTTACCTAACTTTCGGCTCACATGGTCCCCCCACCAAGACCTCCTAATTTTTCTAATATATCTCCAACAATCCCTTATTTAACTTAGTGGGATTTTGTTAGGATTATGTTTGCACTCTTGTTGACATATGACCCCATGAATAAAGGAACTTGGATTATAAATAATCACCAACTCATCACACTCATCACTCCCTCTAAACAAGCTTCGGCTGAATACCCTACCATACACCATCAATTTTTTTTGTTTCAAGTTCAAGCTTTCAAAGACCATCCTAAGGTGCACAAAGGTGAATCACGAAGTGTGGAACTCACGGATTATCAAGGACCTCTCTAGTGTGCTTTTATCCACTCATTTTTCCCCATTGATCTTCCCTAGCTTTAAGCTAGTTGTAAGCTTCTTGTTAACTCTTGGTTGCATCCTATTTTTAGTAGTTAAAGGATGTATTATGATGAAATCATGCTAGTATGATGTTGTCTTGTTTATGTTGGTTACTTGATGAAAACTTGTATTCTGGAAATCTGATATGAACGATGATACTTGACATGATAATCTGAGTTAAATAAACGATAACCTGCTGCAAGAGATGTTAAATGTTATTGTTGATCACTAGGCATGTTAACGGAACAAATAGAACTTGCGTTAGAGCGCTATAAGCAGAAAACAGGAAGCTGTCAAACTGTTACAGCCGCCTTCAGTCGGCTGTAACTTGGTCATAACTTAACGAAAAATTGATTTTCTTGAGTCTATAACGTGTTATTTTGAAAAACGCTTCAAATGGCACTGGAATCATATTTTTCTAAGGTCGTTTACTATTTTTAGTGGTCCGTTTTGTACAGCAGAAAAAGCTGCGTTTTTGCTGCAGAAGATTTGTGTTATGTTTTTCGTCATAACTTGAAACCTGGATAGAGTTAGGTCACGAAATTGATACTGTAGATGACCACTGACGTTTTTGTAATTCTCCCACTGGAATTTCGTCAATCGGACTTACGATGAATTTTAAATGAATTTTTCCGTGGACTGAAGTCAGAAAATGACGAATCTGATTGCAGCCCGGTAAATGATTTTTTATAAAATATTGGTAATGAATTGGATCCTGATATTTTTACACAGTAATATTAGGATTGTTTAAAACATTTTGTAAAAATTTGGGAATTTTTGGAGTAAGTTAACTATTTTATTAAAATACCCGAAAACAGTCCAGTTTTGCATGTTCAAGCTAAAACAATATAACAAGTGATTTGCATGTCGGTTATGTTATCCGATAATGATCTAACGTGTTATATGTCAATAAAAGTGTTATGTGCAATATCGTATGCTTGCTCTTGAGTAGCTATAAGTGGAATGTTTATATGGGCGTGAACTATTAAAGTGAGTGCATGTTGTGTAGTAGATACGTGTAGGAACTTTGTGCTCCATTTGAAACCACTAAATGACTAACTGGTAATCATATTAGGACGTGATTGACCGACCTTGACTGTTAGCTATTTTTTAGAGGTAAACCGAGCAACCAAAGGTGAGTTCACACACTTTCTAAGGCATGGGATTCCCGGTGGTTGGGAATGGGATTAAAGAATTAAAACGGAACCTACATATCCTCCTTGGGTAGGATAAGTACCGCCATCATCCATGGGTAGGATGCCAATAATAATCCTGCGTATTCTCTTTGGGTAGAATACGTACGTTCGTCCTCCTTGGGTAGGACAACAACCTTAAAACTTACTAGACAAAACTCTATCATTAAGTCCCTCATTTTATATCGACTTAATCGCCGAGGCCAATGGTGAGCGGGTCATTAGTTAATAGCGCTATTAGGTTTAACAAACCTCACACCGTGCCAGTCGGACGGGCGTGTACTAATGGACTATGGCAAACTGTCAATGATGATAGACATTGACGTAGGGCACAGCTTACTTTCGTTAGTGGTCGATATGGTAACGGTCTAGTGGTTCGCATGGGGAAGCCCCCACTGATTATGGTTATGGTTTGGGAAAGAAGGAATTGGTTAATCATATTTTCAACTATGGGGTAACCCCCACGGCAAGTAAGCCAGCTAAAGACAAACCATGTTTTCGAAAATAACTTAAAACAAACACCCAACTGTGAACTCGCTCAACTTTGTGAACTTTATGAACTCGTTGTGGGATATGGACTGTTATGTTCCGTGCTTAACATTTGAACTTTATGAACTTATTACTTATGTTTGGGTTTCACATTTTATGCTTCCGCTGTTTAATTTGAAGTTGGTTAACTTGTTTGTGAACACCTATTATATTGTGTGGTTGGACTTTTATTTACTTTACTATATTGTTCAATATGATTGGTGGCTTGATCCTGCTCATGTCACGCCTCCAAGCGGTGATACTTCGCATGGTGGATTTTGGGGGTGTGACACTAAGGCAGGTAGACAGCATTCCATTTGTAAACATAACAAACAAGCATTCATAAGCCACGTATAACATGCATTAGCGGTTAGCGTTCAAATAGTATTGAGTAGTGTGTTTATTGTGATTTGAATATTCGTAACGCATGTAACACCCAAAAGTGCGTAAAGCAAAAAGGGATCGAGTATACTCACAACGATGGATGGATTGAAGGGAGCGCTAGAAAGTAAGGTTAGCCTAAACAGATTGATAGCATAACGATAAGTGACGCGTAAAACGATGCAAGAGGTAAGTGGCTCGGACAGCAGTTCGGTCGGATGGTAATCCGATCGGACGGTCCAGTCGTGTGGATGAAAATCTGTTCGGATGGTCATCTGGTCGGACGGTAGTCCGGTCGGATGACTATTCGAGTGGATTGTTTCTTCATTTGAGAAGGATGTGTTTATGTATGATGGTTTGACCTTTGAAGTTTTCGTTGTAGCATTTTGAAAACATTGAAGTATCTCTACCTTTCAGGTCGGTCGATCAGACGGTTAGTCATGCGGATGACAATCCGCTCGGATGATTATCCGGTCGGACGGCGACTCGAGTGGCGAGGTTACTCAGTGAGAACAAATCCATAGTAGGTTGTCACTCGATCGGACAGCAGTCCGGTCGGGTGGCATCCTTAGTGCATTGAACATGTTGAAAATTGTTCGAGTGTTAAAGTCCAAGTATCTCATTATCCGAAGAGTAATTCGGTTGGATGGTAGTCTGATCGGATAGCAATTCGTTCAATACTCAAACTTCAGATAAAGTTGGTCAAGTGTGGGACCCAAGGTGCAGTCGCTCGGATGGCTTATCCGTTCGGACAGCAGTCCGGTCGGATAGCACTCCGTCTCGGTTGTTGCGTTCGTCTTTCACTTGGTCGTTTTGATTGTTTGTCGTTTTATCGAGACGTTTTGACAACGTGTTAACCAACAGAACTCCATCTTGACCCAAGTAACCCGATCGACCAGGAATCACCCTAGTTCGACCAGTTAACCGGTTCGAGACGGTTGTTCTTGGTTAACCCGAAATCGGTGGTCTCGTGAGTAGAATACAGATCTTGAGCTAGCACACCACTGAGAATGAGTAGGAGACTAGATCAAGGCCTGATCCTATCGGTTTTGAGTGCATTGAGTGTAAAAAAGTTGAAAGGAAGTTAGAAACCATCTTTCAATCCTTTTTCACCATGAATGCGTTTAGATCTATGCAAGATCTTTGTTTATTTGTGTGGAAATCGGTTGGATCCAAGTTGTTCTTGGTGGATTGAAGCCAAAACATGAAGTTCATAAGAACACCATGATGACGTCATCCTAGAACACCTCAAATCTAGGGATTTCACGGTTAAAAGTTAAGATTTAAAAGATAGAAAGGTGTATGAGTGCGTGTAGATCAAGGAAGTACAAGATTTCGGACGAGATCCTACCGGAATAGAGAGAAATCGAAGAAAAGGTGGGGAGCACGAGCTGTTCGGACGTCAGATGCCAAAAGTAGAAAGTTTGAGAGTGACATGGGGTATTTATAGAGTTACCCAAAGAGGAAAGGGTGGGTCGGTCGGATGGCATCTCGCCCAGATGATAATCCAGTCAGATGTCATCTCGGTCGGATGGCAGCCTGACACCAGATCAAGTGGCAGCCCGGCCGGATGGCAATCCGGCCGGATGGCACTTGGTTCGGGTGTTCGGCGCGACGATTTTTGCTGTTTCGATTGCGATCGATGTGAATGCGAGAGAGTTTCCTATTCAAATTACTTTTAATCCCAACCATTCATATCTCGCGCTATCTCTTCTCCACTAATTATCATAGTTTGATTTCGATTGAGTTCGATTGCGTTTCGATTGCGATTTGATTGCGTCTCGATTGATTCCCACACATACATAAATTAAACATGCACAAGTAACACATAAGGCACACATACACGTATAACAATAACCAAAATGCGTAATTCGAGTTGCGAGTGCGATTGTGATTCGATGTCGATTTGATTAGCATAGTTTGATTATCGTTTAGTTAACTTTATCGCATTGTTACTTCCTATAGTTCACAGTCGTAAGTTGATTGAATGGCGAATAACACACGTCGATTATTGTAATTATTGACACTTACTCCACATAATACAACTAAAATAAACACATAAAAGAATTTCACTGCAAGTCAGGTTGCGTGAAATCGGTCGTTGACTTTGACCTTGACTTGACTTTGACTTTCGAAAACACGGGGTGTTACAGGCGGAGTTCAGCCAAGTTCTCGGAGCTCATAGGTGGGTGTAGTGGAGGCTCAGGATCAAATTGAGGGAAAAAGGTATTAGGGTTATTTAGGAGATTCTGAAATTGTCAGTCAGTGGTCCACCATTCTTCTAGTTCTCCTAGAGGTCGGGGGTTAACAAGGGGATCTGGAATAGCAGGTTCCAGATTAACTGGAAGTTGTGCTTCTGCTGGATAACCAAAGAGGTTTTCATCGGCAGGTCCGATGAGGTCACTATTTGCCAGTTGGCGGTCTAGTTCTTCCCAGGGTGGCATCTCCTGGGCTTGTCCTGAACTTTCTCTGATTTCTATTCCTTTGCCTTTATCTTTGGGATCCTCAATCTTTACAACTTTCTGTGTTGCTGGCCTCTTCCTACGCACACACCTCCAGCCTACAAGTCTTCTTCTTTTCTTCGGTTTAGGTTTTTCCTGAGGTTGGGCTTGGAATACCATTGGCTCTTCAGTGTCAGCCTGATAGCCAGTGAAGGTACTGGTGGTATCCATATCTGAGCTATGGATAAAAAAGTTTTGAAGTGCTTTGGATAGTTCATTCATGCTGTTTAGCATACATGAAGAAACACACAAATTTCTAAGTTAAAATTTTGTAAATTAAATTTTCACAGAATCACAGAATGGCAATCATAAAATTAAGTATTTCAAAATACTTAATTGGCTTAAATCAGTGGCTCTGATACCACCTTTTTTCTGTCACGGCCCCCGTCGCGGTTTTACCCGGTCCAGGAGCCGCGGGACAGAAACCCGTGGTATTTATTATTTGAGTTGACAGCGGAAGTTTAACAGGATCTTTTCAACTTTAAAATGCCCGATTATTTATTCCATAATTTGGGATAAACCCCGTAATTTACAATAGAGGAATTTTACTAAGAAATTCCCTGTTTTACAAAACATGTTTATTTATTTATTTGAGCCACTACTTCAAGCTTGTTAGTGCTCCGTAGCACTTTTCCTTGATTCACAGTAGGACACCTGAAACATGTTTTAAAAATATTTTATCAGCAGGGAAATACTGGCGAGTCACCCAATTTGATAAAAAGACACATAGTTATAAATTACAGCATAAGAGCGATTACAATGGCTTCTATCTTATTTTTATCTGGCGCCGTGTCACCTCATGGTGACGATGGTCATACCACTATTGGGTCCTTTCACCCAAGTAGTGATGATTATCACTGTTAGGTTAATGAACCTGTGACAACTCGAAATTTAGAACCTTTCGTTGTATGCTTAAACGTGTGACTAGTTAAACTTATGTGATTTAATGAATGATAAGTGAACCTTTATATGATTTTGTGTTATGTTACATGTATGTTTGTGTGTATGTACTCGGGTATGTATATGAACCAAAAGCCATGAACTCGACTCGAGACCATGTGGTCTCGAGTGAACTAGTATAACTTATGGGCCGGTTGGGCCGTGCACCTCACCCGAAGCCCACTAGGGTGCACCAATGTGGACTAGTATATAAACTAAGTGGATAACCATAGGTGCCATTTCCTTGGACAACACACTCACCTATACACACACTCCATCCTCTTCACTAAAACCCTAAGCTACAACATCATACATTGTCTCTCCTTCATTCTCGGATCATATCGGTGACACTAGGAGCTCTCGGATCGGCTCACACACACACACATTTGGAAGCTCTATACTCACCTTTGAAACCCATCAATCGGTTAGTGCTTTACTATGTGTTAAGGATTATGTGTGCTTGATGTTGAATGCTTGTCTTCGTACATTAATAAGTGGAAAATGCATGATTTCGGCTTTATCATATTCTCGGTTGTGTGTGTGTTGGTGATAATCGGTTGAGCATGTTTTGATAGTACACATTGATGTTAAGTTAGTGTTCAAGAAATCGATGCACAAATGTTCTATGTTATGTGTTTACATTCGGTTGACTTATTGGTTATGTTTGATGAATAATGTATGCTTGAATATGAGTAAATGTTATCGGTTCTATATAGGCTTAAATCCGAGTGGCATGGTTATGTTTAGAAGGTTTATTACTCATGAAATCGGATAAAGTACATGTGGGTTAGATGAATATGTTCAAATGTTTGATTGTTGTTCATGATTATATGTTGTGATTAAGGATAAAAACCCGGAAATAAGATGAACAAGTTTGAATAAGCAATATGAACTACTTGAATGTTTGAAGAACATGATGAATATGTTATGAACATGGTTGAATATTTGAAATCTGATTTGTTTGATCCATTTTAGGAAATTACTAGACAAATAAACATGTTTATGAGAGTAGTACAGACTGTTTCATGAAATCAAAGTCTCATTGGATAGTACACTGTTTCGAATCAGCAGTTGTCCACTCGAGACCTCTAGTTGCGACTCGAAACCATGCATGATGAGTCGAAATCTCCTGGTTGCGACATCGGTTGCGAGTCGCAAACACCTGGTTGCGACTCGAAACCACAAGTTATCAGCACACAAACCGTTTGACTCGAAACCCCGGTTGCGAGTCCAGTTGCGACTCGTAACCAAAACAACACGGACCGAAACCACGATTGCGACTCAGGTTGCGAGTCGCAAACGCCTAGTTGCGACTCGGGATCATATGCGGGTACACACTGTTGGACTTGTTTAATTATGGGCTTATTTGATTGGGCCGGACTCTTGGGCCTAGTGTACAGACCTGATATATTGCTGTTGAATGTGAATGTCGATGAACTGCATGCAACGTGCTAGCATACGTGTAGAACATACGTGCACTACTTGAATACGAACCTGATTGCATGATACAACTATGATAGGACGTGAGTAGCCACAACATTGCTTGTTTGACCTTTCTGTGTTTCTACCGAGCAAACCAAGGTGAGTTCACACCCTCTACAAAGCATGGGATTCCCAGGGGTCGGGAATTGGGGTTAAGGAACAGGGTTCCTCGTCCTCCTTGGGTAGGACAGCAAAGGTTCAGGAATGTAATTCCTCGTCCTCACGGACAGATATCTCGTACTAGACCAAAACTCTATCACGAAGTCCCTCATTTTTATATCGACTTAATCGCCGGGCCAATGGCGAGCGGGTCATTAGTTAGATAGCGCTATTTAGGTCTGACAAACCTCACACCGTGCCGCAGAGGACGGGCGTGAACTAATGGATCTGGGGCACGTCAATGATGATAGACATTGACAGTTTCAGGGCACATAAACATGACTACAGTCAGCAGTCGATATGGTAACGAGTCTAGTGTATACATGGGGTAGCCCCCACGGCCGAAATGCCAGATAACTAACACGGGGTAGCCCCCACGGCAGGATTGCCAGAGTAACCGGGAATAAACAAGTCACGTTTTTAACTATGGGGTAACCCCCACGGCAGGATGCCAGCTAAAGGAAACTGTTTTCGAAACAACTTAAAACGAACACCCAACCGTGAACTCACTCAACTTGTTGTTGACTCGTTACTACATGCTTTGCAGGTCCTTAGGTTCTTAAGCTGGAGCTTGCATGGAGGAGGATCGTTGTGGGACATGGACGACTGTGTGCCATGTTAAACTTTGAAACGATTAAACTTATGTTTTGTTTTAAGACTTATGCTTCCGCTTGCAACTTAACTATGTGTTTGTTTGGACACCAATTGTATTGGTTAAACTTTTATATCTTTTAACTCGCATGTTCAATATGATTGGTGGCTGGATCCTGGTCAGTCACGCCTCCAAGCGGTAGTGCTCCGCGGGTGGATTTTTGGGGGTGTGACAGATTGGTATCAGAGCCATTGGTTATAGAGAACTTGGTTTTAATAAAAAGGGGGAAAACATTTTTGTTAAAACCAGACTATAACCTGTACAGTGCTCAACGGTCCACAACGATGCTTCACTCCACATGCAAGGCTCGACATTCTAGGTGATATGATCTGTGTATATATTGCCTACTTGTTAGTTACATAGTACATTGCTCATGGTATGCTTGGTTAGTATAACTATTGTTGCTTGAACACGTGTGCACTTGCTCACTTCTGACATCGTACTTTCGCGAACCCCTCTCACTCACGTTCTTCTTGGTGTGAAGATCATGTCTGGACGCGTTAACATGACACAAGCCCAGTTGACGGCTCTGATTAACGAACGAGTTGCCGCAGCACTTGCAGCTGCACACGCAGGAGGTATATCCTGCAGTCCGAACTCATTCTAGGATCTTTAGGATCCTACTCTCGTGAACCAACCTTTGTGTTAAACTCTGTCTTTTCTTTCACCTACGATAGGTCAGCATGTTCAACCACCCGTGTGCACTTTTAAGACTTTCATGGACTGCCGACCAACTACTTTTAGCGGCACTGAAGGAGCAGTAGGTCTCCTGCACTGGTTTGAGAAGCTGGAATCTGTGTTCGAAATGTGCGAATGCCCTGAGGCGCGCAGGGTGAAGTACGCTACTGGTACTCTCGAGGGTTTAGCCCTCACATGGTGGAACGCTCAAGTTCAAATGCTAGGGTTGGTTGCTGCCAACGCCACCCCATGGGAAACTTTTAAGGAAATGATCAAAGAGGAATACTGTAGTCGTGATGAGATTCACAAACTGGAAGTGGAGTTCTTCAACCTCAAGATGACGGGGTCGGAAATTGAAGCTTATGTGAAAAGGTCGAACGAACTGGCAATTCTGTGCCCTACTATGGTGGATCCTCCCATCAAACGCATCGAACTGTTCCTTCAGGGCTTAGTGCCGGAAATCCAAAGTCATGTGACTTCAGCGAACCTCGCCACCTATCAGCAAACCGTTCAGTTGGCTCACCGTCTCACGGATCAAGCGGTGGAGCAGAACAAGTTACCAAAACGCATTGGCGCTGCAACTACTACTGGTACCTCTAGTGACAACAAACGGAAATGGGATGGAACTTCAAGTAAGGGTTCGACTTCTGTTCAGTCCCAGTCTCAGCAGAGGAAGACTGAGGACTACAAGAGCCCTAGTCAGCAATCGTCTGGTGGTGGATACAAAGGAAATCATCCCAAATGCAATCGCTGCAGCCTGCACCACAGCGGGCCATGCACCAGGGGCAACTGTCATCGGTGCAACAAGCCTGGTCACGCTGCAAAGGATTGCAGGAGCTTATACCCCGCTAATCAGAATCGTCAGCAAGCTCAACAGAACCAGCAACAGCAACAGGGTGATAACAAAGGGTGCTTTCAGTGTGGAGCTGAGGGCCACTTCAAGAGAGATTGTCCCCAACTGAACAGGAACCAGAACAACAACAACAACAATAACAACAATCAGGGGAATGGTAACAATGGGAACAACAACAACAATGGCGCCAGGGGGCGAATGTTTGTGATTGGCCAAGGTGAAGCTAGGAACGACCCCAATGTTGTGGCGGGTAAGTTCCTTCTCGACGACTTTTATGTTTCAGTTTTATTTGATTCGGGTGCCGATACTAGCTACGTGTCACTAGAAGTTAGTCGAATGCTTAAGCGTATTCCAACCCCTTTGAACAACAAGCACACCGTAGAGCTAGCAAATGGTAAGAGTTTAGAAGCCACACACGTAGTCAAGGGTTGTAAACTTATTCTCGCTGACCAAACCTTCTCTATCGACCTCATTCCTATTGTCTTGGGTAGTTTCGACGTTGTCATTGGGATGGATTGGTTATCCCAACACCGAGCAGAGATTCTTTGCAACGAGAAGGTAGTCCGTATTCCAGGTCCCGGTGGTGAACCTCTCATGATTCATGGCGACAAGAGGAGTGCTGTTGAGAATGTCATTTCTCTCCTTAAGGCCCAAAAGTGCTTGCGAAAGGGCCACACTGCTATTTTAGCTCTCGTTACTGACACCTCAGAAAAAGAGAAGAAGATAGAAGACTTTCCAGTTGTACGCGATTATCCAGAGGTATTTCCTGAGGAATTACCCGGTCTTCCGCCTCATCGCCAAGTCGAATTTCAGATTGAACTAGCTCCTGGAGCTGCGCCTATAGCTCGTGCACCTTATCGTTTAGCTCCATCAGAGTTGAAAGAACTCTCCACGCAACTACAAGAACTCTTGGATAAGGGTTTTATTCGTCCTAGCTCATCGCCCTGGGGAGCTCCAGTATTATTTGTGAAGAAGAAAGACGGTACTTTCAGAATGTGCATCGACTACCGAGAACTCAACAAGGTGACGGTGAAGAATCGTTATCCTCTACCGCGTATCGACGACTTGTTCGACCAGCTGCAAGGATCGAGCTACTATTCGAAGATCGATTTGAGATCGGGTTATCACCAGCTGAGAGTCCGGGAAGAGGACGTCTCCAAAACAGCTTTCAGAACCCGATACGGGCACTATGAGTTTTTGGTCATGCCTTTTGGGATGACAAACGCACCTGCGGTTTTCATGGACTTGATGAACCGAGTGTGCAAGCCTTACCTGGACAAGTTCGTTATAGTCTTCATCGACGACATCCTGATCTATTCCAAGAGTCGGGAGGAACACGAGCAGCATCTGCGACTTATTCTGGAACTCCTTCGAACAGAACAACTTTATGCAAAGTTCTCGAAATGCGACTTCTGGCTTCGAGAAGTCCATTTCCTAGGCCACGTGGTGAACAAGGATGGGATTCATGTTGATCCATCCAAGGTAGACTCGATTAAGAACTGGCCTGCACCTCGTACACCAAAGGAAATTCGCCAATTCTTGGGTTTGGCGGGATACTACCGGAGATTCATAAAGGATTTTTCTAAGATTGCACAGCCTCTCACGTCACTAACGCAGAAGGGCGTTGTTTATCGCTGGGGAAACGCACAGGAGTTGGCATTTCAGCACCTAAAGGATAGACTTTGTAGCGCACCTATCCTTTCCTTGCCGGAAGGCACAGACGACTTTGTGGTCTACTGCGACGCATCAATTCAAGGTCTTGGTTGCGTGTTGATGCAACGAGATAAAGTCATAGCCTACGCCTCACGTCAACTCAAGGTTCATGAAAAGAACTACACTACGCACGACTTAGAGCTGGGAGCTGTTGTTTTCGCACTTAAGTTATGGCGGCATTACCTGTATGGTACCAAGTGCGCGATCTACACCGACCACAGAAGCCTCGAGCATATCTTCAAGCAGAAGGAACTGAATATGCGACAACGACGATGGGTCGAACTTCTGAATGACTACGAGTGCTCAATCAGGTATCACCCGGGCAAGGCCAATGTTGTGGCTGACGCCCTCAGTCGGAAGGACACTGCACCTAAGCGCGTGCGAGCTTTACAGCTCACGATCCATTCTAGTCTTCCCTCCCAGATACGAGCCGCTCAGATAGGAGCACTGAAACCAGAAAACGTCAGGGCTGAAGCCCTACGCGGATCAAGGCAACGATTAGAACAGAAGGAAGACGGTGCTTACTACGTAACGGGACGCGTTTGGGTCCCACTCTATGGCAACCTACGAGAGCTTGTGATGGATGAAGCACACAAGTCTCGCTACTCAGTACACCCTGGATCAGATAAGATGTATCATGATATCAAAACTACGTACTGGTGGCCTAGCATGAAGGCCCACATAGCGACCTACGTCAGTAAATGTTTGACTTGTGCGAGAGTCAAGTCGGAATACCAGAAACCATCAGGCCTGCTCCAACAACCAGAGATACCTCAATGGAAATGGGAGCAAATTTCCATGGATTTTGTCACTGGCCTACCTAGATCCCAGCGCGGGAATGATACTATTTGGGTGATCGTGGATCGACTCACAAAATCTGCACACTTCCTGGCCATCAAGGAGACGGATAAGTTCTCCACTCTTGCAGAAATATACATCAAAGAAATTGTTTCGAGGCACGGGGTGCCCACCTCCATTATCTCAGATCGAGATGCACGTTTTACTTCTGAGCTGTGGCAAGCAATGCACAAATCCTTTGGCTCACGATTAGACATGAGCACAGCGTACCATCCTCAGACGGACGGGCAGTCCGAGCGCACTATTCAAACCTTAGAAGACATGCTTCGTGCATGTGTAATCGACTTTGGCAACCGCTGGGAAAAGCACCTGCCACTTGTGGAATTCTCGTACAATAACAGCTACCACACCAGCATTGGAGCTGCTCCGTTTGAGGCATTGTATGGACGTAAATGCCGGTCTCCCCTTTGCTGGGCAGAGGTGGGAGAAAGTCAGATCACTGGCCCAGAATATGTGGTAGATACAACCGAGCAAATCGCTCAGATACGGAAACGCATGACAGCCGCTCGTGAACGTCAGAAAGTTTACGCCGACATGGGCAGGAAACCACTTGAGCTCCAGGTTGGGGAGCGGGTACTACTCAAAGTTTCACCCTGGAAGGGTGTGGTTCGTTTTGGCAAACGCGGTAAACTTAACCCACGATACGTTGGACCTTTCGAGGTCATTGAGAAAATAGGCAGGGTGGCCTACAGACTAAACTTACCAGCGGAACTCGGTGCAGTTCACAACGTCTTTCACGTGTCGAATCTGAAGAAGTGTCCGTCAGATGAGACCCACGTAGTTCCTTTGAAGGAACTCACGATCGACGAGCAGTTACGATTCGTCGAGGAACCAGTCGAGATCACGGACCGGGATGTTAAGGTCCTCAAGAGCACTAGAATACCTCTCGTTCGAGTTCGTTGGAACTCACGTCGCGGCCCAGAGTTCACCTGGGAGCGCGAAGATCAGATGAAACAAAAGTATCCCCAACTGTTCGCAAACAGTACACCCACTACTGAGGCCGAAGCTACGGAATTTCGGGACGAAATTCCAGATCAACGGGGGGTGGATGTGACACCCCAGGAAAACCAGGAAAACCAAACAACTTAACTAGCTTCCTCAGTGAGTGCCTACCAAATTTCGGGACGAAATTTCTTTCAACTTGGGGATGATGTGACAACTCGAAATTTAGAACCTTTCGTTGTATGCTTAAACGTGTGACTAGTTAAACTTATGTGATTTAATGAATGATAAGTGAACCTTTATATGATTTTGTGTTATGTTACATGTATGTTTGTGTGTATGTACTCGGGTATGTATATGAACCAAAAGCCATGAACTCGACTCGAGACCATGTGGTCTCGAGTGAACTAGTATAACTTATGGGCCGGTTGGGCCGTGCACCTCACCCGAAGCCCACTAGGGTGCACCAATGTGGACTAGTATATAAACTAAGTGGATAACCATAGGTGCCATTTCCTTGGACAACACACTCACCTATACACACACTCCATCCTCTTCACTAAAACCCTAAGCTACAACATCATACATTGTCTCTCCTTCATTCTCGGATCATATCGGTGACACTAGGAGCTCTCGGATCGGCTCACACACACACACATTTGGAAGCTCTATACTCACCTTTGAAACCCATCAATCGGTTAGTGCTTTACTATGTGTTAAGGATTATGTGTGCTTGATGTTGAATGCTTGTCTTCGTACATTAATAAGTGGAAAATGCATGATTTCGGCTTTATCATATTCTCGGTTGTGTGTGTGTTGGTGATAATCGGTTGAGCATGTTTTGATAGTACACATTGATGTTAAGTTAGTGTTCAAGAAATCGATGCACAAATGTTCTATGTTATGTGTTTACATTCGGTTGACTTATTGGTTATGTTTGATGAATAATGTATGCTTGAATATGAGTAAATGTTATCGGTTCTATATAGGCTTAAATCCGAGTGGCATGGTTATGTTTAGAAGGTTTATTACTCATGAAATCGGATAAAGTACATGTGGGTTAGATGAATATGTTCAAATGTTTGATTGTTGTTCATGATTATATGTTGTGATTAAGGATAAAAACCCGGAAATAAGATGAACAAGTTTGAATAAGCAATATGAACTACTTGAATGTTTGAAGAACATGATGAATATGTTATGAACATGGTTGAATATTTGAAATCTGATTTGTTTGATCCATTTTAGGAAATTACTAGACAAATAAACATGTTTATGAGAGTAGTACAGACTGTTTCATGAAATCAAAGTCTCATTGGATAGTACACTGTTCCGAATCAGCAGTTGTCCACTCGAGACCTCTAGTTGCGACTCGAAACCATGCATGATGAGTCGAAATCTCCTGGTTGCGACATCGGTTGCGAGTCGCAAACACCTGGTTGCGACTCGAAACCACAAGTTATCAGCACACAAACCGTTTGACTCGAAACCCCGGTTGCGAGTCCAGTTGCGACTCGTAACCAAAACAACACGGACCGAAACCACGATTGCGACTCAGGTTGCGAGTCGCAAACGCCTAGTTGCGACTCGGGATCATATGCGGGTACACACTGTTGGACTTGTTTAATTATGGGCTTATTTGATTGGGCCGGACTCTTGGGCCTAGTGTACAGACCTGATATATTGCTGTTGAATGTGAATGTCGATGAACTGCATGCAACGTGCTAGCATACGTGTAGAACATACGTGCACTACTTGAATACGAACCTGATTGCATGATACAACTATGATAGGACGTGAGTAGCCACAACATTGCTTGTTTGACCTTTCTGTGTTTCTACCGAGCAAACCAAGGTGAGTTCACACCCTCTACAAAGCATGGGATTCCCAGGGGTCGGGAATTGGGGTTAAGGAACAGGGTTCCTCGTCCTCCTTGGGTAGGACAGCAAAGGTTCAGGAATGTAATTCCTCGTCCTCACGGACAGATATCTCGTACTAGACCAAAACTCTATCACGAAGTCCCTCATTTTTATATCGACTTAATCGCCGGGCCAATGGCGAGCGGGTCATTAGTTAGATAGCGCTATTTAGGTCTGACAAACCTCACACCGTGCCGCAGAGGACGGGCGTGAACTAATGGATCTGGGGCACGTCAATGATGATAGACATTGACAGTTTCAGGGCACATAAACATGACTACAGTCAGCAGTCGATATGGTAACGAGTCTAGTGTATACATGGGGTAGCCCCCACGGCCGAAATGCCAGATAACTAACACGGGGTAGCCCCCACGGCAGGATTGCCAGAGTAACCGGGAATAAACAAGTCACGTTTTTAACTATGGGGTAACCCCCACGGCAGGATGCCAGCTAAAGGAAACTGTTTTCGAAACAACTTAAAACGAACACCCAACCGTGAACTCACTCAACTTGTTGTTGACTCGTTACTACATGCTTTGCAGGTCCTTAGGTTCTTAAGCTGGAGCTTGCATGGAGGAGGATCGTTGTGGGACATGGACGACTGTGTGCCATGTTAAACTTTGAAACGATTAAACTTATGTTTTGTTTTAAGACTTATGCTTCCGCTTGCAACTTAACTATGTGTTTGTTTGGACACCAATTGTATTGGTTAAACTTTTATATCTTTTAACTCGCATGTTCAATATGATTGGTGGCTGGATCCTGGTCAGTCACGCCTCCAAGCGGTAGTGCTCCGCGGGTGGATTTTTGGGGGTGTGACAGAACCTAACCGTGAGAAATTAGTAATGTGTACAGTACCCCACTAGCCAGTGATTCAAGATAACCACGACTTAATCCCTGTAATTATAAATTTTGTAAATGGTTGGAGTATTGTAAAACATATTTAATAAAAAGAGAATGACTCACATTGCAGTTGGCGGTCTAGTTCTTCCCAGGGTGGCATCTCCTGGGCTTGTCCTGAACTTTCTCCGATTTCTATTCCTTTGCTTTTATCTTTGGGATCCTCAATCTTTACAACTTTCTGTGTTGCTAGCCTCTTCCTACGCACACGCCTCCAGCCTGCAAGTCTTCTTCTTTTCTTCGGTTTAGGTTTTTCCTGAGGTTGGGCTTGGAATACCATTGGCTCTTCAGTGTCAGCCTGATAGCCAGTGAAGGTACTGGTGGTATCCATATCTGAGCTATGGATAGAAAAGTTTTGAAGTGCTTCGGATAGTTCATTCATGTTGTTTAGCATACATGAAGAAACACACAAATTTCTAAGTTAAAATTTTGTAAATTAAATTTTCACATAATCACAGAATGGCAATCATAAAATTAAGTATTTCTAAATAGTTAATTGGCTTAAATCAGTGGCTCTGATACCACCTTTTTTCTGTCACGGCCCCCGTCCCGGTTTTACCCGGTCCAGGAGCCGCGGGACAGAAACCTGTGGTATTTATTATTTGAGTTAACTGTGGAAGTTTAACAGGATCTTTTCAACTTTAAAATGCCCGATTATTTATTCCATAATTTGGGATAAACCCCGTAATTTACTATAGAGGAATTTTACTAGGAAATTCCCTGTTTTACAAAACATGTTTATTTATTTATTTGAGCCACTACTTCAAGCTTGTTAGTGCTCCGTAGCACTTTTCCTTGATTCACGGTAGGTCACCTGAAACATGTTTTAAAAATATTTTATCTGCGGGGAAATACTGGCGAGTCACCCAATTTGATAAAAAGACACATAGTTATAAATTATAGCATAAGAGCGATTACAATGGCTTCTATCTTATTTTTATCTGGCGCCGTGTCACCTCATGGTGACGATGGTCATACCACTATTGGGTCATTTCACCCAAGTAGTGATGATTATCACTGTTAGGTTAATGAACCTAACCGTGAGAAATTAGTAATGTGTACAGTACCCCACTAGCCAGTGATTCAAGATAACCACGACTTAATCCCTGTAATTATAAATTTTGAAAATGGTTGGAGTATTGTAAAACATATTTAATAAAAAGAGAATGACTCACATTGCAGATTTAAACGGGCAGAGTTTAGCCTACTGATAAGCCTGGTAACCTAGTTTAAATAACAATGCACACGAACTAGGTCAGTAACTTAATACAACATTTACGATAACTCACGAGATTAAAACCCTCACGACGAATGACTAAGTGCAATACTTAAACATCCATCGAATTCACGACGAATGACAAAGTATAGCCCTAATTTGGGCGGCACTTAAACATCCATTGGATTGGTTTCAATCGATCGGACATTGAATCGTAGCAGTGATTGAGTTAATACCCTGTATCGTAGCAGCGTCGTGATCCCTAAAAGCTTGTTTTCTGCAGAATTTGGTCGTTTTGAAGTGAAAATTTCGAGTGCAGATGAATGCCCCATGCACAGGCTACTTATAGCCTGATTTTGAGTTTTACGCGGCTCGCGTAAGCCTTAACAGGCTTTTACGCGTCCCGCGAGAGCCCCTAGTCTACGTGTAGGCTTGGTTTGTCACGAGTAGGTTTGCCAGGTGGACGACACGTGGCTTAAACACTTATCCGGAAAAATTTTAAGTTGACGCGGCCCGCGTAAACTTATCTTATGGTTTACGCGGCCCGCGTGAAACCAGAAAATTGATTTTTCTTGATTTTTGATATGGATTAGGGTTTCAGGGGTCCGGATTTTCACTTACGGGTCGTTTTGGGACATTTTTGCAAGTCCTTACAGGTATTCTTGAGTGGTATAGTTGATTCTTAAGGCAACTTATGGTATTGGTGGAAAAGTTATATGTATTGCATAAGAAAAGTGTATTGATTTCCATGTGTAAACCTTTAAGTAATGGTTCATGGTATTGTACATCATGATGTATTCACATATACCACTAACTTTATAGTAAGAAACTAAAGTAATGCATGCGTTTGAGGAGTTATTTTGATTCTTCCAAAGAAAACAGATTAGTCTTGGGAAATTTAGAATCTAAAATAGCTCCCATGATGGCAATAATGAAATGAGTTCTTGATTATCATAAGAGATATAATGGTTGACTTATCCCACTAGTCATGCTCTAGTTTTCTTCTGTAATACTTTTATCAGAAAAGAGCAGTAAGATTATCATATCTTAAGAAATAATCAACAATCCAACAAGAGCAAATTTTGTAGAAACTCTTTAGTAAGCAAAACATTTTAGGTTTTGAAATTAGAGTGGATAAAATAGATGAGATACAAACTTAAGAATAAACTTGGAGTGATTTACATTATGGGGTAATCAAGTAAGGCATACACAAATTATTATATTGAAGATATAGTCTACTATAACACCAAAATAACAGACTAATTTAAGGTTCTACCTGAATTTTGGCTTCGCTTTGGTTTTGGCCAAAATTCAGACATTATGAACGTACATAAATAACAAATTGTCTTGATGTTCTAAATAAATCTGGCTTCGCTTTGGCTTTGACCAAAATTTATGCATTATGAACATACATAATAGACTGACTTATTGTTCTACATGAACTTTGGCTTTGACCAAATTTCATGTATTATGAACATAAATAAATAAAATCAACTTAATGTCCTGCCTGAATTTTGGCTTCGCTTTGGTTTTGACCAAAATTCATGCATTATGAACGATATAAAATAATAAACCTCGGCTTAATGTTCTACCTAAATTTTGGCTTCGTTTTGGCTTTGACCAAAATTCAGCATTATGAACGATATAAATAATAAACCGTCTTTAGTGTTCTACATGAACTCTGGCTTCGCTTTGGCTTTGACCAAAATTCACATATTATGAACACACATAAATATAGACTGTCTCAATGTTCTACATGAACTCTAGCTTCGCTTTGGCTTTGACCAAAATTCATGTATCATGATGAACATACATACACAATAAGGTAAAACACATAAATATAACATGACACCTTTGGGCCAGAAATGAAATATTTATGTAAATTAGGCTAATAATTTATTATGTATGTCATTAAACAATTAGTTGTTGGGTTCATTATCCAATAATACACATAATAACATAAAATGACATAAATTAAACTTGGGCCATTCGCAAGTTATGGTCATACGAAACCAAATAAAATAAGGCTTCCAAAAGTTAACATAAGGCATGCGAATTCGTATAAACGTTATGCGAAAATTTATGCAGAAATAATTTATACAAAATATCACATGCGAAAGCTTAATATATAATTTTTGTGGATCATACAAAAACATCAATTAATTAATTTCATTAATTAATTTATACAAAATATCACATGTTGATTATATCTATAAACATGGGTCAAAAAATAGAACCTAATCATGTTTATTCAATCATAACGTAAATATAGATACCAAGTTAGATACTTGTAGGGATGATTATTTTTGGGGATAAAGATGAAGCCATGATTCCCGTTATGGTACCTTGTGTTGATGGATCACACTAGAGAGAATTTTAGTATTTTTAGTATTGGTGTTCTTCATCGAGTTGTTCATCTCTTATGATCAATATATATTTAACATCAAAATGAATGATGATCATGAATAGTGATCCGTTATCAAAACTTTTTACATTCTCTATTAAAGGTACCTAAAGGGAAATCATAATTGCCCCTTAAACTAATCAATAATTACAATTACTACCATCAAGTAATTGTCGGAGACTAGTTATGCCATATTGGTAATGTTACCAAATGATCCGTAAGGCCACATCAACGGGTTATTTCTAGCAATATCTATATAATTTGCAAGTTTTATATTTTTATGAGTTTATATTTTACAAGTATGTATGAATCGAAACGAAACCTTCATTTAACCAACTTTGCACACCAAAAATACAATACAACTCGTGTAGTTCTGATGGGCCTTAATATTGCCCCACTAACTGCTAAGAAGAATATGGGCTCAAAGTTAAGCCTAATCCTTTTGTTTTCCCGTTTTGAAGACATGAAAGAATCTGGTCATGAATAATAAACATAAAATGTGGAGGTAATGACTAATGAGAAAAAGGAAATGATAAGTAACAGATGACATGATTATTGAAAACATATTTAGGCAAACGATGAATGCGTTGATGATTTGTCAACTAGAAAAGATCAAATACAAATGAGTTTTAACATACAAAATACCATTAACGTAAGAAGTGCAAGAGGATTTTTTTTTTTAATTTTTTTTCCCTACTACACATAAGAATGACGTTTAATTGCAAATTTGTTACCCATTTCTACATTAACTTAACCCCACATATGTATGTTTAGACCCATTTCTACATTAACTTAACCCCACATATATAAGTGAAAACTGAGTTATAGATGTGACCCTTCTAATCTTATTTGGATCGTTACATAGTTCATAGTTGTAATTGCTTACTATTATCTATTTGCATAGTTTATAAAGTTTTTACATTTCAAATTTGATTTCAGCTATTCAAATTCTGTTTTATGTTACCCCTATACTTTTCATCTTACGCAAATGTTTTCGTTTTACATTCCGTTATAAATTTTGCGAGTTAACACGACGCAACGCGTGTGTGGTTCAACGTTTTTACGCCGTCTTTTCCCGTTGACAGGTTCGTCGCAACGCTCGGGTCCTAGATCAACTTAGTTATTTTTTTTCTATGTTTTACGTTTCGCTCTAAGTTATTCACATTAACATGCGCAAGTTCAATGTTGATGGCCCCGCCGCAACGCAGGAATGCTTAATAATAGTTTTATTTAAAAAGAAAAAGGAAATCCGACCAGCAAGAAGCTAGACAAAAATAACAATATGATCCCAAACCACAAACAAGACAACTCGTAAAAGAAAAAAACAAAACCCGACCCGATATACTCAGTTGGGCTAGACTAGGCTGGGTTTGGCTGGGGTGTATGGTTTGGGCTTGGATTAAAATGCCTATTTTAGTGCATGAAAATCGGGGATATAAAAAACAAAGAAAAAACCGTAGACAATAGAAAAAACCATATTCTATAACCGCTTCTTTCCCTCTCTTTCTCTGTTTGTTCTTCATCATCATCGTCATCAGAAACACAGGATTGAATCTCCGTGACGTAACAGTTCACCGCCTCAAAACCTTCAAAATTCAAATTCTCAATGTATCTCCGTTACTCTATCTTCAATTTAATTTGTTCTGTCACGATCTATTTGCACAATCTTCGTCACTTTCGTTATCTATATTCTAGGGTTTGGTTTCAGTATTCATCGTTCATTTCATTATTTGTTTCACAATTAACATTTTTGTAATTACGATGATGCAAATTGTTATTTTAAATTGCCAATATAGCATGATTTAATATTTTATTGATTTTGCTTATATTATTATGTGTTTATGTTTGTGGTTGAGATGCCTGGATACATATAACATTTAGATGATGCAAATTGTAGTTACAAATATTATGTGTTTGTGTGGTTGAGATGGCCTTGCTTGCTACATGCATTTAGATGATGCAAATTGTAATTACAAATGGACAATATAAAGAATTTGGTTACATCATTATATATGTTTGTGTGGTTGAGATGAAAGGCTACATAACATGTAGGTGATGCAAACTGTATTTACAAAGGGCCGATATAGCATGATTTTGGTTGGATCATTTTAAAATTTTATGTTTGTGTGGTTCAGATGCGTGGCTACATAATATTTAGATGATATAATGTCTTGGATTTTTGTTTGTGTTTAAGATATTCTCCAGCGTCATGTTGATATCCTAATTATTCTTTTTGTTTATGTTGATCTTCAGAACCTGTGACAAAAAGATGGCTGAAGAAGAAACAAAGAAAAGTGTTGTTTTCGCAGTTGGGAATAACAAAATTATTTTCTCCGATCCATCGGTTCCCATTTCTGCTGAAGGTAACATTGACATTCTTCTCTACAAAGTTCTTTTATAATGATGTCTAAATGTCTCTCAAAACAAGAAATACAAAACTTATGGGCTAAAATCAGATTTATTTATAGTTTTGTCACCTGATAGGCTGATATGGTTCATTCACCCCGCTTGTATATATTCTGTCATATGATGTCATAATTATTTGTTGGTTATTGGTACTTATATACTTAAGTATTTTGTTTGTCGTAATGGTAGAACTTGGGTCGTTAGACAAAGATGAAGACCATCACGACGAAGACGAAATTGATCCTAAACCATCTTCACCTAAAGCCACCGGTAGATCATCTTCACCCGAAAGTTCATGCTCACCATCTTACAAACCGAGAGATATGGATCCTGATTCTGTTTCCGACCCAAATCCCCATCAATGGCATGGGTTTTTAAGAAAAATTAAAAGGGGGTCCACGTCAACCTTACATGGATTCCATCCCACCCTCCATTCCATCAAAAGGCTGACTAGGAGAAGAAGCAGGAAAATAGCCGAAACCATACCCGCACTACCTCACGATTTAGACGCCGAATTGCATTGTTTTGAAGCATCATGGACAAATTTCTCACTTGCAGAACTCAAACATGCAACCAACAACTTTAGCCGTGGTTTGTAACTTTGTATCGTCTAAATATGTTACTTTCATACTTTGAAGTCTTATGAAAGAGTTACATGTGTTACTGGTTAACTAATAATCATATGTATCTTTTATGATGGCATGAAGAAAACTTAATCGGAGAAGGAGGGTATTCCGAAGTTTACAAGGGTCATTTGCCGGATGGGCAATTTATCGCGGTTAAACGACTAATCAGGGGTACACCCGAAGAAATGACTTCGGATTTTTTATCGGAACTGGGAATTCTCGTTCACGTCAAACATCCGAATATTTCTCATGTTATTGGCTACGGAGTTGAAGGTGGCATGCATCTTGTTCTTCCTTTGTCTCAACATGGGAGCTTAGCGTCCCTTCTTAGTGGTTAGTTGTTAAACAAATTGTCATTTTAATGATATCATTTCGTATTTTTAAACGTTGATTGTTCATATTGTTTACTTGTTTCAGGTCAGAAAGGAAAGTTAGAATGGGGAACGCGATATAATATTGCCGTAGGCACTGCTTCAGGTCTTTCTTATCTTCATGAAGCTTGTCAAAGGAGAATTATTCATAGGGATATCAAAGCGGCTAATATTTTGCTTTCAGAAGATTTTGAACCCAAGGTAATATAAATTAAGTATGTTCAGAATATGGTATCTGCGAGTTATTTATCTATAACCATTTTGTAATCAATTTGCAGATTTCCGATTTTGGGTTGGCAAAATGGCTTCCAGATCAATGGTTGAACCTCACTGTATCTCAATTTGAAGGGACATTCGGGTATATATTTGAACAATATTAAGCTTATAAATCTATAAAGAGTAAAATGCCATTTTTGTCCCTGAGTTTTGCAACTTTCGTCCAAAGGTTTGTTTTTTCCATCTGGATCCAAAAGGTTTGAAATCTTGCCATTTTCATCCGGCTCGTTGACTCCATCCATCTTTCTCCGTTAAGTCAAGGGTATTTTCATCTTTTCTGTTAAAGGGCAATTCTGTCTTTTGAATACTTGTACATTATGCTAAATGCTTGTACATATAGTGAAAAAGACCGAATTGCCCTTTAAGTTAACAAAAAAGGCGGAAATACCCGTGACTTAACGGAGAAAAATTGATGGAGTTAACGAGCCGGATGAAAATGACAAGATTTCAAACCTTTTGGATCCAGATGCGAAAAAACAAACCTTTGGACGAAAGTCACAAAACTGACCAAACCTCAGGGACGAAAATGGCAATTTACTCATCTATAAATTAAACATGTTATTCTTATATCTGATTTACCCCCTTTTTTTGCAAAAAAAAATAGCTACCTTGCTCCCGAGATTTTTATGAACGGTTTGATCGATGAGAAAACGGATGTGTATGCTTATGGGGTGCTATTGTTGGAGATTATTACGGGCCGTCCTGCTTTAGATGAATCACAAAAAAGTCTGGTTATGTGGGTGAGTTTTTTATATTTTGGCCAAACAGTAGAAAACTTTGATGACAAAAAATGAAATTTACAATTTAATACTTGCAGGCTAAACCTTTAATCACTTCAAAAAAGTTTGACGAACTTCTGGACCCGCAACTTTCTGGTTCATGTGACTTGGAACAACTGCATTGCATTGTGTCAGTTGCTTCGTTATGTATAAATCATATTCCAACTGAACGCCCGAAGATGAGTCAGGTAATAATATCTGTTTCTTTTTGGGAAAAAAAAACTTATAATAAATCTATTATAAATCATATTTTTGTATGCATGTGATGCAGGTTTACAGAATGCTAATAGGCGAAGAATCCATACTTGATGGAAGCAAAAAGTTTCAAAAGAGGCTCGCCTTTAGGAAGGGGAAATCAGTCGAGTTATACGATTCAGACTACGATCCAGACGACTTGCTGCAAGATGATTTGAATCAGCAAAACGAAATTGCGTTGGAGCTTTAGAATTTGTTTTGCTGGATAATATTAACCCATGCGGATAGTGGGATACTGTTGACTTGGGTTATCTGTTAGTTCCTTTGAGGGAATCACACGTTATTCGAAGAATAGAATGAACAGCACGTGTTGGCTCTCGGGGTCAGGAGAAACTGGCAAAAAATCACCAGTTTGTTCTGTCACATGGCACCTATATGCTTTGTTTAATTGTCTATGATGAAGAAAATGGTAAAATATGATGTAATTATGGATCATTGTTGCTCTTGGGTGATCATTGACATCTGTATTATGTTTCTGTTTCTTATAGAACGGGTAAATGTTTGTAGTCGAGACCCTGTAAATATTCTTTACTAGAAGTCTGATGATATACTCTTGCTACAAAAATCGTTTTCACTTATATATATCATTGGGTAGTGTTACTTGAGATAAACATCATATCACAAAACTAAGACATGAAAGGTACATCTGGTTCTTGTCACAAACATAAATAGAAATGAACACATGTTTCTACTACAATACAGACACCAGTCCATCACTATACTACATAAATTTAGTTTTTTTTCCCTTTTGATGTCATATATATAATTATGAAATACCAACTTAATGATTCTGCAACTATCTGCTGGTTTCTTGAAAAAAATCGACAGCTTTTCCTCATCTTGGTTCTTGCTATGAGCTCTGTGAATACCAAAGCTTTTTCTGGCAAACCAAAATCTTTTCCTTATTATTACCATCTTCAGTGTCTTTTACATGACAATCCCATCTCAACCCTTTAGCGATGGTAGCAACCGCGTCTGCGAAATAGCCCGATTCTCTAATCAACGCGTGCCCGTTTGGTCTCAAGATCCGATCCATTTCCAACAACACATATTTCATCTCACACCTATACAAAATCAAATTCAGATGACCAAAATGTCGCGTTTCAAGATATTTGACTTGAAATAAAGACGATTTATAGTTCTTTACCTATGGCTTTCCAATGTAAAGAGGCTGTCAACATGAAGAAGATCATATGTTCTAGGATACGTCGAAAATGCCTCACACCTAACAAAAAATGGAAAAACGTTAACGCTGTTAGAAAACAATACAAAAAACGGAAAAAACGTTAAAGCTTGTTTGTCTTACCAATCATGGTAAGTTCCGATTAACCCCCTATCATACACCACAGGGAGTGTATTTGGAGCGTAAGACGAAACGACATTCATAACCCAAAGTGGATCTTTAATCAAACTAGCAGAAAAACCTCCATAACGGGTATTCATATCCATCACATTTCGTATCTTATCGGTTCCAAGAATCGAAAGCAACGTCTTGTAATGAGCCACTCTATTTTTCCACATACTATCATCCCGATTAAAGTCACCCGCACTGCTACCTTTAATATCACCGATCCGGTCTGGGGCCTCGTGTAATCTCTCGGGCCATTTTGCGACAGACTGCAAGCTCAGTTTCTTGTGTTTTGGGTTAGGCACAACCACACACGGTCTCAATGGGGTGTACCACGCAGAATCGGGCTCAGTCCCGTCATCGCATTTTGGTGGGTAGGTATCTGGAACATCAAGCTGTTTGTAACAGTTGTTATCTGATGTTTTCTGCCAAACTGCTATATCTTCTTTCATGTTATATAGTTTAAAGCACATTGAAGTTAAAAGTTTTTTTAACTTTTCGTAATCCGATTTTTGATCTTCTATCGTCGTGTTCCAACCCCTCCATCGTCTCTTGTAGTTTATAGGTGGGCCCGAGAGAACCCAAAAGCCGCCTGGCCGTAGGATTCGGTGTACTTCTAGAAGGTAAATTCCACCTGAAAAGAAATCAATCAGAATTGTCATATAAATATTTGACCCGACCCATTTTAACCCGCTCAAAATGACCTATATTGACCCTGGCCCGTCTGATCCATAATCCAACCCGCCCATTTTATCACCTCTATGATGGCATCACTTATTTGAGAGATTTAACAAGAATACCGAATTCGGTCCATGGGATAAGGCATCTTGAGCAATGAGCCATATCGAATGAATTTGACGGGAATGGAAGACGTTGTGTAGATATGATTCCAAGAATGGCGGGAATCCCGCGTTCTAAAGCAAATTGTACTTGAGCCTCATGGTTATCTCTAGGGGCAAGAGAAACGGTTAGGATGCCGCGATCAAGTAAGTCACCTCCCCAGCTAGCAACCTGGAAATTTAAATTTTCAAGAAATAAGTTTACATCACCAAAACTTAACCTCTTTTGATTAGATATATAAGATCCAAGAGTAAAGTATACGGATGATCCCAGTAGTTTACTAGAATTTTGGATTTGGTCCCTAGTTGTCCATGTGGTTTGCACTCTGTAACGCATTTAGTCCTTGACCAATAAATCCAAAGGTTTCAGCTGGTCCAAGTTAACGACTAAATGTGTTACAAAGTGCAAACCACAAGGACCATCCACATACATTTGGAAAACGTTAGGGACTAAATGCGTTACAAAATGCAAACCACAAGGACCATCAGTGTATTTTTGGAAAGCTAGCGACCAAATACAAAATTTTGATAAACCACAGTACCATCCGTGTACTTTACTCTAATAAATTGAGAAACTAACCCCGCATCCGGTATCAATGGTGGTGCGAACAGTGCCATCTGTCATTCCCGGGATTAGATTTTGCATTTGATCAACGTAAGCGCTAACGCCATTGGGGAACATTGTACCGCCACCCGGGAAGTAAAACTTCTCGCCTTCTTTTCTTAGCCAATGCTGGTTTGACTTCTGTTTGTTGATCCAGTCATATGGGACATTCCTAGACAGTTCAATTCCAAAATGTTAGAAAAAACCAACAGAATACCGATTTACTGTCCACCCGACTTGACCCGTTTCCCCATACCAAAACGTAACAGTTTCCCCATTTACCTGTACCAACATTCATCTTTGCTCTTTGGCCATCTGATAGGCTCCTTGTAGCCATCAGGTGGCGGTATCAAACACTCCTTCCTGTCAAATACAGGCGGGCAATGTCGCTCCATAAATGTAAGCCTGTATCGCCCGTATTTCATCCATCTCTGTTAACAATAATAATTGAATGAATCGTCAGACGTGTTGTTTACCATATTAGTTATTAGCGAATAGCGGACGATAGCGACAAGCAACCTATAAGCTACGTAGCGATATCGATGAAATAGCAGGCGCTATTTTATGTATAGCGATACACTACAAGAAAGTTTAAGAAATTTTGTATATGTATATTATATCCAAATAGGTGTCTCTATACGTATATTTAACAAAAAGAAAACCTAAAATCCAGCTATTGTATACGTATATTTTATCAGTATTTATTAAAACAAAAAAAATAAAGAAAAAACCTGAAATCCCGCTATTTACTCGCTATGGAGACGCCAAAATCCAATAGCGATGAATGACCATTTCGCTACGCTATGAGCGCTATTAATAACTATGTTGTTTACCCACAAAAGCAATATCAACAAGCCCAAGAAACGCGTATAAAGATGCATCTACTGAACAAAAACAACCATAAAAACTGAACAAACACATACCTTTGGATCCGTGCAGGGTGTGTAATCCTGTAAATCAGAACTGCATTCAGGAAACAAGACCGATTTCACCTGAATCGGGCCAGAAACAGTTGATTCTACCGAATCAACTGCTTTAGAAACCTGCTCAGTAGAAATTCTGTTCCTTTCAGAACAAAATATCCCACCAAGATAAAACGATAACCCGCATAGCACCACAAACATTACTCCTAGAGGCACCACCCTTGAACTCTTTTCGGGCTGTCTTCCCGGTTTATCATCTTTATACTTCATTCTTACCTTCACAAACTAATGCACAATATGTTCAAATTATGTTGATTGCATTCATCAAGATTAAAGTAAAAAAGTAAAGATTTTTACTTCTTTTTGAACAAACCAAGTTCAAAGACAGCTTACTGAAGACTGAAACTGTAATCTGAGTTTGAAAAACAGATCAATATGATTTAAACTTTAAAGAGCACAAACCAAAGTCAAAACAGTTATATAAAAATACAAAAAAAAATTAATTAAAAAAATCAGTGCGGATCTGATGCCATAAAATGTGGAAAAATCAATAAAAGTTGGTCAAAATCTTATGGCAAATGAACTATTAGCTAATAGATACTGCCGACAATGCAAATTGGACCCCTTTACAGTCATACTGAGTCTGTAGTCAAACAGTTGCTCAAACTTTTGGTCCAATTTCACAAATTTTGGTTTGAGGGCCCTTATGATTATTATTATTACACCCAAAAGAGAGAGAGATGGTTCATTTCACACTTTTCTTTTTTACTTTTTTCATGATAAAACAAAGGCAAAAGTTGCCCTTATTCACCCAATCAACAGGCTTGTTGTTCTGCACATTATATATCCAATAAAATGAAAAAAAAAAAAAAAAAACACAAAGTTCCAAACAATGTCCACTCAAAGTTGAGCTGGAAAAGCACAAGATTCATTCTATTTCAAGAAGTTCCACAAATATTGGAGACAAAAATGAGAGAACCCATTGTTTGGAATCAGATCTGCAACTAGAAATAAAAACAAAACAAAAAAAACAAAGCCCATTTGGGATTTTGAAAGTGTTTTGATTTTTGAGAAATATTAAGAACAGAACAGAGGGGTTGAAACTTGAAATATTACCTGGTAAGATGTATGTAAGAAGTTGTGAGAATCTGAATGAATGGACAGGATTTATTAGTAAACACGAAGACACTGGATCCTGTGAGTGAGAGTAAAGATTAAGAGCGGATGAGAGAGATAGAGAGAGTGATGAAGATGGGGTGATAGATATATATGGAGACATGCAATATAATAATATATATGTGTGTGTGTGTGAGTGTGTGTTTTGATGGGAATGTATGTGTGTGTATGTGTGTATATACACACACGTATGTCGGTATGTGTGAGAGATGATCACCTTGCGAAACACTTTTCTGACTCTGGTCCCAGATGTAATTTAAGTATTTAACTTTGTACGGTTACTTTAGGAGAAAATAATTACAATTATTATTTAAAGGTATATTAAAATGTTAAAAATACATATTTATTTATTCACACATATACAAAATAAAAAGGACAAACAGTGACCCGCAAAAAGATGTCAATAGGTGAGGGTTGGATTCAACTGATAAAGTTATTGAAGCTAAAGTGTTAGCCCTCTTTGAGCTTAAGGTTGGAAACCCGCTTAAGATGGATTTAATGTAATTTAAGTTGTTAAAAAAAGATGCGATGTGTTTAAGTTTTAATTTCATCGCTTATTTTATAAATAGTATACATATTTAACATATTTAATTTTCAACTACGACTTCTTTGATATTTTTTTCATTACATTTCGAAATAGATTTTGTTGAAAAAGAATTATATTCATAACAAAGTATTTTTAGTATCAAAATCTGTAATGGGTACCGATACCAATCTAACAACATCACTGCCGGTATCCGTGTCATCGGTACAGGTACTAGTATTCGTTTTCTATTGTTTGTAAAATATGTGTCAATATTCTTTTAGATATTTCACTTTTACTAGACCGAAATTATATCGTTTGAAAAAATCAATGTAGTATCGATATTCAATTATGTGATTTTTTATATCGATTACTAATATGTTTATTGTTTTGATCAACGTAATATATGTGTCGATAATCGGTATCTTTTTGGGCATAGCAAGACTTTATTTTTTATTTTTTACATTTTTTTTTATGTAGTTAGACTATTACTAAATAAGTTTTTTTATACAGTAACCGCCTCCAACAATCGTCAAAGACCCCCCTCACTCACACACAGATAGTTAATCTCTTCTCTACGGACCTACCAACGTTTGCAAAGTCAATTAACACTTTTCCCTGTGTCTTTCACTTAAGCGTCTATCGAGTATCGACCCAAAGACATGCATTACGGAAGTCTTATGGGCTGTTTGGTAGTCTCTGAATGGTATTAAGAGGCTACCTCTTAATGAAACCATTAATAATTTTACAATGAGAAGGTAGAAGAATGTGACATGTGATGATTTACCATTCAGAGGTTACCTCTTAACCATTCAGACTTGAGGTTACCTCTTATTCATTCAGAGGTTTTAAACCATTAAGAGGTAGCATCTGAATGGTCATTAAGAGGCTACCAAACAGCCCCTACACTTTGAAAATAAAAAACACTTAATTGTTATAAATTAACTTTTTTAAACCATTAAGAGGTAGCATCTGAATGGTCATTAAGAGGCTACCAAACAGCCCCTCTTTGAGCTTAAGGTTGGAAACCCGCTTAAGTTGGATTTAATGTAATTTAAGTTGTTAAAAAAAGATGCGTTGTGTTTAAGTTTTAATTTCATCGCTTATTTTATAAATAGTATACATATTTAACATATTTAATTTTCAACTACGACTTCTTTGATATTTTTTTCATTCATTAGTTTTTTTTTAACATTTCGGAATAGATTTTGTTGAAAAAAAGAATTATATTCATAACAAAGTATAAAGTATTTTTAGTATCAAAATCTATAGTGGGTACCGATACCAATCTAACAACATCACTGCCAGTATCCGTGTCATCGGTACAGGTACAGGTACTAGTATTCGTTTTCTATCGTTTTCAATTTATGTAAAACACGTCTTGATATTCTTTTAGACATTTCACTTTTACCGGACTGAAATTATATCGTTTGAAAAAATCAATGTAGTATCGATATTCAATTCTGTGATTTTGTATATCGATTACTGATATGTTTATGGTTTTCGATCAACGTAATATATGTGTTGTGTCGATAATCGGTATCGTTTTGGGAATATCAAGACTTTATTTTTTTTTTTTACATTTTTTGTGTAGTTAGACTATTCCTAAATAAGTTTTTTTTATACAATAACCACCTCCAACATTCTGTTAGTAATGGTCCATTGGTTTACAATATGTGAAAATGTGGGATCACCTTCGGTTATTTTTGAAGTTAGAACCGTTTCCGGCCAATTACTAATAGTTGGGATTATTAAAATCTATTAATCAATTTAGAAAGATATATAGTAAAGAAATATTAACTCCTAAACCTTTTGGAATTTTTACAGATATTCTTTTATCCTTGATAAGGAGTAATTTGGTCAAGAATGAGAGCAAACACATGTGAGTAACTTGCCCATTTGCAAGTGGTGTTTGGTCGCTGATCAGTTTATGGTGCAAATTCCCTCCCATCACGTGTATTGTGGAACAAGATTTAGAGTTTCTAATCCCGGACTCAAATAGGAAGACCATACAAAGTATTTTTCTGATGACGTTAGACTACACGGTATGGGGGTCGTCCCTAGTCCGTCTTGGATCGGCGACGGTTTGAACACCGTCCCCCCCCCCCCCCCGTCCCGTCCTCAACGTCCCTTTCTCGCCGATTGCGACGGTCCAAAAGTGTGGGGCCCAAGACCAAAAGTATTATAAAAAAATTAATTTCTAATTTAAATTATATTTTCAAACGGTAATAATTCCAAAAAACACCCAAATCACTCCCACTTTTATAAATACTCACATCTTTTACACATTTTTTCACAACTTTTCACCCACTACAATCTCACATCTCTCTCACATTTTATAACCCCTCTTCCATTTTTATAAAAACTCATATATTTTTATACCATTTTTTACCCGCTAGCACCCCATCTCTCTATAAAAAATTATCATGTCTTCACCTTCTCTCTTTTCTTCAATTTCTTCATCGTCTTCGTCTACGTGGTATTCATCATCTTCGGAAGAGGATGGTATTATGCACAACATGATTATGAACGCGGCTCAGGTCTTCATGGCGGCTGATGAAGGGTCGTCCCAACGGCTAACTAGACGAGCAAAATATAACCGAGACCAAGAATGTATTTTACTTTTTTTTTTCCTTATGTTTTATATAGATTTGAAAATGTATTTTATAATTAATTTCATTTATGTTTCGTTTTAAATTTATAGCTGGCCACGATAAACTAGTAGCCGATTATTTTGCCGACGAACCCGTGTACCCAGCCGAGATTTTTCGACGTCGGTTCCGCATGAGTCGTCCACTGTTTTTACGTATTGCAGACGACATGGCCCAGTCTGATCCGTTTTTTACATTGCGAAACGACGCTAGGGGCAAAGGGGTTTCAGTAATTTACAAAAATGTACGTCGGCCATTCGCCAACTTGCGTACGGTTACGCACCCGATGCATTAGACGAGTATATTAGGATGTCTGAAAGAACCGCACGTCGATCTTTGCACAAGTTTTGCGAATGGGTTGTCAAATTGTATAGCAAGCGATACATGCGGAAACCGAACGCAGACGACGTTCAAAAATTATATCAAGCACACGAACAGAGACATGGTTTCCCAGGAATGCTCGGGAGCATTGATTGCATGCACTGGCCGTGGCAGAACTGCCCAGTTTCCTGGCAAGGTCAGTATACTAGGGGAGATCATGGACATCCGACTATTATTCTAGAGGCGGTTGCGTCACAGGATCTCTGGATCTGGCATGCTTTTTTTGGTCTACCTGTTTCGCTCAATGACCTTAACATCATATACCAGTCACAGATATTTGAGGATGTAGTGGCGGGTACAGGTCCAGACACAAGCTTTACAGTTTCGGGGGTGGAATACAGGCGAGGTTAGCTACTGCATGAGAGCTGGCCATTAGTCAACTTTTTTAAATATTTTTTTTTTGTCTTTTAGCAAGTTTTTTTATCCTTTACTCTTTAACATTTAGTATTGACAGTTTGACATTTGCATTCTTTTTCTTTCGATTTTCTAAAAACTTTATAATCATTTTTTACGTGCTTATATTTATGTACATGTCGGTATATATTAAAGTTGACTACGTTTTTTTTAAATGGGTAGGCTCAGATATAATATGTTTTTTTGTTTTTTTTTTTGTACTTTTTCTGTTGATCTACGTTTTGGCATAAATTTTGATTTACAACAAGTCAGATCAAATATAATATATTTTCATTAGACTTTATAAATTCGACTTACTTTACGTTTCGGCGCTACCACAATGCGCGGTGCCATTTTTAACTTTAAAAAACATATTTTTTTTACCTATTTTTATGTACGTGTCGGTATAAGTTCAGATTGGTGTTCGATGTAAATTTTTTTCGCAAATAATTATATAATATGTTTATGTGCTTATTTTTACGTACATCTTCAGTTTATCTACATTTTGACGTAACTTTTGTTCAAAAATGATTCTTGTTTTTACCGTACAAATCCGAGTTACTTTATATTAAGAACCGCCGTATCGTTGAAGAAAATTTACTAGTTGCTCACACAAAATGAGTACAATGTACCGTCAAGATGGCAATGCAACATTTTTAACTTGTATTATTGCTTTTGCTCACAGCCATTTACTCCTAATTATATTGCTACTTCTTTAATGATGAATTATATGAAAGTAGAATGCGTGTGGGCCTTTTTAAAAGACTTTGTACCACATTTTTTTTTATTTTTTTTTATTTTATTTAGTGCAAGTCACAGTAGTAAGATTTTTAATTAACTAAACCAATCTCATACCCTAACTTTAATTTAAAATACTTTCAAAAGATTTTGACAATGTTTTCTACTATAAAAACTCTCATGCATTCGTTTAGCTATGTTTACCGTTACCTTACTGTTATGGTAACTGAAACTTAACCCGATGGGTAAAATTTGAACCTCGAAACATTCAGGACAGGTATTCTAATATGAGACCTAATATGATATTCAAGATTAGTTTTAGAAATGAGTAAACTGCCATTTTGGTCCCTGTGGTTTGGCCAGTTTTGCCACTTTAGTCCAAATCTCAAACTTATTACATCCAGGGCCCTGTGGTTTGCATTTTGTTGCCATTTTAGTCCAAAACTCAAAATTTCTCATTTTTGACTGTTTTAAGGTCCCTTTTTGTCCTTTAGTGCAGGGGTAGTTTGGTCATTTTAATTTATTTTTTTAATTAATTAAAACAAAATTAATTATATTATATATATATATATACATATACAGACATTCAATCAAACCTAACTAACACACACCGTACAATCAGCTCATCTCCTCTGCAAACCACTCATCTCCTCCCTCACTACCATTCCGGCCACCACCTACACCCTTCAACACCACCACTCCGGCAACCGACACACTGGAACCACCCTCAACATTTTGATCGGAACTCTTCAACCCATGAAATCCTCCTTCAGATGTGAATTAACCCTCGCAGATCTCGATCATCGATTCATGTATCTAAGATCGTTGAGGATGTCGCGGCTAATTCAGAGAAACCCTAGATCTAGTTCGTCATCTATTGGCTAATTGATAGTTCTGGGATCTGTGCTTGAATTGTGGCTTCTGCTTCCAAGATCGTTGAGGATGTCGCGGTGGTTTGATGGAGGTGTCGGGGTGTTTGTTAGCCGTTGGTGGCGGTGGTGGTGCTGCTGGTGGTGTGAGGGTAGGAGATGAGTGGTTGTGGGTGTCGGTTTTGAAGATGAGGCCATCGAGGAGATTTTGGTGTTCAATATTGAGAATTCGGCAGTGTTCGATTTGAATGATTCTTGACCCAGTACCTGATGATGATATTGGGGATGATGATGATCAAAATGGCAGTGTTCGATTTGAATTTTGATCGGTTCTGATGTTGTGTTTTGAGTCGGTTTTTTGTTTTGTAACTTCAGATCTGAATTTGGTATAATCAATTATACATATGTGTAGGCTGTTCTTGATTTTCTGGATTTTTTGTTTTTTGTTTTTGATTTTCTTGAAGATGATGTTCTTGATTTTCTGGATTTTCTGGGTTTTGATGATGATGTTTGATGATGTTCTTGAAGACACAGATCTGAGCCTCGTTTCTTTTTACAAATCGGTTTTTGATTTTCTTGAAGATGATGTTCTTGATTTGCTGAATTTTCTGGGTTTTGATGATGTTCTTGAAGATACAGATCTGAGCCTCGTTTTTTCTTGAAGATGTTCTTGATTTTCTGGGTTTTGATGATGAACTTTGAAGATGTTCTTGATTTTCTGGGTTTTGTTGTTGTTGAAGAAGATGTTCTTGATTTTCTGGGTTTTGTTGTTATTGTTGTTGAATTGCTTTAAATAAAACATAAATGACCAAAATACCCCTGCACTAAAGGACAAAATAGGCAGCTCTCAACAGTCAAAAAGGGGGTTTTTTGGATTTTGGACTAAAATGGCAACAAAATGCAAACCACAGGGCCCTGGATGTAATAAGTTTGAGATTTGGACTAAAGTGGCAAAACTGGCCAAACCACAGGGACCAAAATGGCAGTTTACTCTTTAGAAATTTTCACACGCCCATATATCTGTGAATATTTTCTTTTGTATTTAGTAACAAAACTAATTTATTAATTCACAAACATTCAGTTTTTATTATTTTTTTTTTAATTTACTTAGGTAATACGAGTTCGTACTTTTTAACTTTTTATATAATGGTAAATAAAAAATAGCGATAAAAAGTAAATTAAAAAATAAAAACTGAATTTTTGTGAATTAGTAAATTAGTAAAGATAGCGATTCGAAGTAAAACTTTTAAATGACTTGATACGTAATTATGCTTGACAAAAATTGTAATTTAGTCTTTTATAAATATACAGGTATGACACCATCTCTACCAGTACTTTGACCTTAGTTTATAATTTTTTTAAGATTGATTTACAAGAATTTCAATACAATAAATAATAACTATAATTAATTCATTTAGAATTTTGTAATAAGTAATTTTTGGTGTATAGTTTTTCTCAAGACTGAATTATAAATACAGCTGTTTTTTTCTTCAAAATCAATGATATGGTGTAGAAATTAATATATGAATAATCTATTTCTATGTCGCTACACATGCAATGAGACATACTTATAAACAAGTTGGATGATTAGTTTTGAGTGGAATACTGGAATATAAAAACTAGCTTGTTTTAAAGCTATTATATGTCTAAGGGGCTGTTTGTTTATCTTTTAATAGGGTTCTTAATGGTTCTGACCTTTTATTGGTTCAGCACTTAATGGTTTAGCCTGTTTGTTTCGCGAGCAAATGTCTGAATGGTTCAGACATTTGATTATGAATGGTTAAGACCTCTAATCTGAATTGGTCAGACATTTGTCTCTGAACGGTTAAACATTATACTAGCTCTTAATGATTCAGACCTCTTACTAGTTCAGCACTTAACTATTCAGAAGTTGTCAAACAACCCTAACTCTTCACATAGATTCTGAGCACCTTGTCTTTGACTCTAAATCTGAATGCAGTTTCACATTATTATCCTAAAATTAATTCAACATTAAAATATGATAAGTTGCCAACAAGAGTTAATATATACTTTAGCTGAATTGATGATTTAATATTGAATCCTCATTCCTCAACTACCAGTCTACACACATCACCATTATCACTACTCTTAGATTTTTTTTAACTAAAAGGTTAATAATCTATATATTTATGATTATATTAATTATATCAATTTTGCTTAGAACATGTGACAATTCCTTCTAGATGATTCGTTTATAATGTACTAGTATTAAGCCCTTGCGTTGCAGCGGTTATCGTAAAACTGTGTCAAGTAGTATCAATGTTATACTACTATCAACGACCACTAACATCAGAAAAGCCCGTAAAAAAAAAAAAAAAAAACGGAAAAACATAACGCCGAGCGAAAAGCAGAGGTAAAATCTTTGAATCACGCACGCTCGTTGCAGAGAAATTAAACCGAAACGTAAAACATAGAAAAAATAACCAAGTCAATTCAGGACCCGCGCATTGCGACAAACTTGTCAAATGGAGAAAAATAGATGTGTTGTGATGGACCAGTCAAACGGGAAAAAAATATACAAAAAAATGTTGAACCTCACACGCACGTTGTGGTGCGTTAACTCACAAAGTTTAGAACGAAATGAAAAACTTGGGAAAGATGAAAAATATGGTGGATCAAAATTGAAAAAAAAAAAGAGTTGTGATTAAATTGCAAAAGATGAAAAAATTTGGGTTAAAAGTAAAAAAAAAAAAGAAAGCGTCTAAATTGCAAAAGAAAATTTTTTTGGGTTAGAAATGAAAAAAGAAAAAAAAAAACCTACATATGAGGTATAACACCATAAATTACAAAAAAAAAAGTTACAAATTTTATTTGTAAAACTTGAATACTATATATTATATACTAGTGCTAATACCCGTGAATTTCACGGGGCGGACAAAATAATATGTTTTCAAATAGATAAGAAGTAGTTAAATAAAACACAAAATAAATATGGAAATAATAAACTTCAAGCAAATTGATTATCAATCCAAAGTTACATATGATAAGAAAACATTGACAGTGTAAGAAAAAATCCAAGAAAAACTACAAATTTGAGAATATCTCTTTGTAAACAACATTGGTTGTTTTATTTGTAATTTTTCCTTCACTGTCTAAGATTAGAATTTTTAAGCCGTCCATGCTTTTAACTCTTGAGAGTGCCACGTAGAGTTGTCCGTGAGTGAATACAGGTTGCCTTAGAAATAAACCAACCTTTGATAATGATTGACCCTGGCTCTTGTTTATTGTCATTGCGAAACAAACACAAAGTGGGAACTGTCTTCTTTGTAGCTTGAAAGGAATTCGTTTATCTGATGGTGACAAATTGATTCTTGGAATAAAAGTCCGTGTTCCAATGTTACTTCCTGAAATGATCTTCGCTTCAATAACACGATCACCGAGTGTAATGACTTGTAATCTAGTCCCATTGCATAAGCCATTTTTCTGATCAATGTTACGTAAAAGCATTACCGGAACACCAACTTTTAAAACTAACTTGTGATTCGGCATCCCTGAAAGTTTAAGAGCATTTAGAACATCCGGAGGGTATACATTGTGTTGCATATTCTCATTTACATTCTCGGATTGGCATATTGAATCAGAACTAAGATACTCCTTTTGATCACCAGGAAACATTGATAATAAAATATCATTGATTTCGTGCACAGTCTCATTTTTTGGAGCAAGAATTGCTCTTTCTTGAAAGAAATTTGGATCTTTGAAATTTTCAAGTATTGAAGGATACACAAAGTTTATTAAACTATGAATCGGATTGATAGAATCAATAATCAAGATATCTTTAGGTATATCGATTACAGCATCACCATCATTTGCTCCACCAACCTTTCCCTCTCCCAAATCCAAAAGCCATTTGGCAAAATCTTTGGTCTTTTTAATAACCGATTTGTCACTTCCGAAGGATAATCTCCTATTTTTTGTTAGCTTAAGAAGTTTGCATTTGTTCCAAATGTACGATGAACTTAATGAAACACTAACAATGTCTTGTCTAGAACCATTAGGAACAACCGGAAGAATCTGTCGAAAGTCACCGCCAAACACAATTACCTTTCGTCCAAACGGTAAATCTATGTTATTTGAAGAATCATGACTGAGTATGTCTTTTAAACTTCTATCCAATGCTTCAAATGCATGTTTGTGAATCATTGGGGCTTCATCCCAAATAATAAGTTGCGTTTTTTGTAATAGATGTGCAGCCATCGGTCCAAATCACACATAAACATACTTTCAAAATGCTTCTAATATATCCAACAACATTTGTGCAAAAAAGGCGGAAAATTTACCAGCATTGGAGACAACTTCTCAGCAGCCTTTGCAGCTGTAAACAAAGACAAACGTGTTAAAGTTGCCACTCTCCTTGTAGAGAATAAAAAAATAATGAAAAAAAACGTACGTGATGTGAAGTTCTTGTTCAAGTTGCCACTTTCCTTGAAGAGTTGCTCAAAGTGAGGCTTGCAGTAGAGCACTCCTTCCGTTGATGAGTAATTGCTCAGATGAAAGTTAACTAAAACTACTATGAAATTATACCAAGCCGGTGACTTAAAAAAATGTTGTTTATTGTTTTAATACCCCTTTAGCTGATTGACTTGAGGGTTGATATAGGCATTTCACATCTTAAACACAAAAAAATAACTAAGCAGTGAGTGACAGGTACTATAAATTTTCTATTTACAAACGACGAGTATTTACAAGGAGTTATGCTCAAAGATCACCATGAAATAGACAAAAAGTTTAGAAAAAAATATAAAATAGACAAATACCAGTAAAAAAATTAGAGCGATTGGCCCTTCAAATAACCGCCGTTGGTTCCCATTGCTAATAACCATCGTTCTTACAAAACTACAAGAACACCATTTGAAAAGGTCAGCAATTTTGAGTAACCATTTGATGAGCATTAGGCGTCTTTTTCACATTTCCACTCCCGCAATTCTTATACAACTGCAAGTTCTTGCAAACTATAGCGGCTTTTGAAAAGTCAACTGTAACGACCAATCATTCATTGATTCTTGAAAAATACAAAACATTTATATAGTTTTGTCTATTTCATGATCCAGACATCTCAAATATGAATATGAATATACATATTGCAAAAAAAAAAAAAAAAAAAAACTAAATTAGAATGAAGAAAACATAACCAACATGTTTAGATCCACCAAGCAAGTTAATGATTATCAACACTATATACATCAATTCAAAAAATATTTTATCTTACACAAATCACAAAGATATTAAGAAAGAATACGCTAATGGTATCGGAAAATAATACACTCAAAGAGCCCCCTAGACTTCAAATATATGAGATGTACTAACATTAGATTTCAATACATATTATTCATTCATCAAGTTTCAATACAAATAACTTCAGAACCCCAAAATCTTTAATTTTCACCTTAATACATAGTGTAGCCAAACAGGTAGATACTAAACAAAACCCTAATTAAGCAAAGACATCAAGCGAGGTTTTTATGACAGAAAACAAAACCCTAGTTAAACGAAAACATGCCCACACATAGCATCGAACTCTTAAAATCGATGGACATGACAGAAAACAAAACCCTAGTTAAACGAAAACATGACGACACATAGCATCAAACTCTTAAAATCGATGGACAAAAGAAAGATTACTTGTTTAGAACTTCAGATCTTGAACTTGTCACTGTCACTTGTCACTGGCGATGGAGTGGTGGTGGCGGCCGAAGTGGTGGCGGCCGGAGACTGGTAACAGTGGTGGTGAATCTGGTGATCTATGAAGAGATGAGGGAAGAAAATTTTGGGTTGCAAACAAAATCAAGAACAGAGATGAGAGAACACTGATGGCGGCTGGAAAAAAAATTAGGTTTAACTTAACAACGGGTCTAGAGAGAGACGGGTATGAAATATCCATGTGTTCTCTTTTCGGGTTACAAAATTCGACCCATTTTATTAATTCGCTTATGTGGGTAATGGGCGGGAAAAAAGGGTTGGGGTTGCTGTGAGAGTGACATGTGTCCAAGTTTTTATTCCTTTATTAGAGAGGATAGATTAATAGAGTAAACTCTAGTTAATGGTTAAATATTTATTTATTATCAGCATAATACACGATTTGTTTTCAGTTTATTTATTATTCTTTGATTAGTTTAATATTTGTGAATTAATTATTTTCATATTGGTTCAAGAGATATTAATATTTTATTAGATATCGGATTTAGATATTAATAATATTATTAAAAGATTGGAAGAGAAAATGTCACGTGATATATTGAAGTTATTGATTAATCTTAGATCAAGATAAGGATAAAAATTAAGATAAGTGATATTTATATATTGATTATTAATATTAAAAGAAATATATTAAATAAATATAAATAAAATTTATGAGGTTGAATGAGAGAATGACATATGGCATTATTTTGAGTTTTTTTTTATTATAAGTTAGATTAGATTCAATGACTTTATCACGAACAAATACTTTTAAGACCACCCGTAGTGGGCATGGTTTTTCCAAAATTTGCCCCAAAAAAAGCCCGATCCCGCCCATACACCGCCTCATGGGCGTTTTTGACCAATTTTTTTGGTTTGGCGTGTTTAAAATCACGTTGTTGGGGCAAAAGTTTGACCAATCACATTGAAGCTTCATTTTTTTGGGCGAATAGCTTTTTTGGTTGGTTTTTTTATTTTTATTTAATTCTCTACACCCTTTTAACATAATGTCCACATCCCCACTACATCCATTTTAGAAAAACGCCCAATAATACCCATTGCTGACTGTATTGCCACATACGGAAAACGCCCAAGGGTGGGGACATTATTTACCCTTACCACTACGCATGGTCTAAGAGGAATAAAAAAACAAAGCTATAAATAACATATGTATTATATTACTAGTAGGGTGCCCGCGCGATGCGGCGGGGGCGACACTTTGGATTGCGGCACTCGTTGCTGGTAGTTTTCTTATTTGTATATGATAACATTATTGTGGTGGATATATGTCATAAGTGTTACACATTGGAGCCTAACACCTATAATGTCTTGCAATGTTCGATCAACTGCCTCTATCGCCTGACGTTTCGCCATCGATGCCTCATCTCATATAATTAACTTGGAGGACCTAATTAGTTTACTTATAATTCCTAAAATTTTGGGACATAGTTTACTATTTATCTACTAAATATCGTAAATTAGTATTAAATAATTCCGAAAATTTTGGGATATAGTTTACTATCTATCTATTAATATCGTAAATTAGTATTAAATAATTCCTAAAATTTTGGAACATAGTTTATCTTCTATCTACTAAATATCAAAGTTTTGTTTTGTTATAAAAATTAATAATAAATAAAGTATAGAAAAACTGTTTTAAACATGTAAAGATTCGTTTGTTAATAAAAAATACTTAACAAATGACAAAAAATAAAAGATAAGTTGTTATCGTTATAAAGTAAGTTTATTTTGTTGGTGAAATTATAAAGTTTATAATTTTATTATTTAAAGTCCATAACTTTTTTAAATATCCACATCATACTCATCCAATAAACTTTAATTTTAAAATTTTCGTTTTTGAAAAAGTAAAAAGTAAAAAATAGTAGGTGACTTGTAGGTACGTTTTAAACACCTTTAACTAATGTTAAATTTCATTTTTATAAATATTTAAAAAATCATATTTTTATAAAACAATTTTTATAAAAAAATAGGATGTAAAAGTTTATATCTTTATTAACTTTATCTTTTTATTTAAGAAATACAAATTATTCGAAAAATCTATAATATTATATAATTATTTTTCATATCTGGTGTCGTCCAACAGTTTTTTTTATAGAAGACACTAATGGATATATACGAAATCCTCGTGGAACATGACTGTTAAATTGAATAAGTTTAGTGTGCTTTGTAAATACAATCTTGAATTTACTCCAAACCAAGAGGTAGTTTTCATGTTTTGGCCATTCTTGGTAATCGAATTTATCTCTTTGGAAATGATCAAGTACGAACATGTAAATTATATAATACGAACATGATTAAGTACTAAAGTATATTAGTTCAATCGAGATGTAAATTATAAGTGCAATAAAATAACACAAAACATAAACTTCAAATATAAAATAAAATTTATTATTCATGGGATAGTCTAGATAAAACAAAAACAACTGAAAATGAAAAAAACATAAAAACACTTGATATATTTCATCTAATTTCTCTTCTTTTTTGATCCGTTTTTCTTGTTTGTGCTCGAATCAGCAGTATCATCTAATTCATCTTCTTTCTCATCGTCCTCAAAATCATATAAATTTATAACCTCGACCCATTTCCATTCAGAGAGTCTCTTAGATCTTTTCTTTTGATTCTCATACTTCCGATCCTCTAAAAACAAAAATTTAATAAAAAAGTTAAAAAATGATTAAATAAATTTTATAAAAAGAACAAATATTGAATAAAAAATTTTAAAAAGATTAAATAAATTTTAAAATTACCTTTTTACTAAATTGACGTTGAAGATTAGACTTGTATGGACTGAACATTGCACCATAAGAAATAAATTCAACACTATTATCACCATCATCCTACAATAAAACACCAAATAATAACATAACGAACTTGTTAATATGAAAGATTATAAGCGAAAATATTACTTAAAAACTAACAAAAGCTTGTTCGACAACTGGGGTGTTTAAATTGGTGTGTTGAATCTGAAAAATCAAATAAGTTAGTATTCACATAAAAGTAAATAAAAGAAAACAATTATTCATTATTGCGATATAACAAAACTTATCATAGAACCGACCTTAGATTTTTCAATATCGCATGTTTGTTTTTTCCCATCAAGTGAATTCAGAACTGGCTCCATATTTTAAATCTGTCTAGCAATAGAAATGTAGAATTGTGAGTGTTTGCTAAGTATTTATAGTAGTCCATTAGGGTTTAGTTTTAGATTGGTTATCCATTTATTTAGGAAGTTTGTTGTGAGTTTTAAGTTTTTAAAATAAGATGCACATATCCTGTTTAGTTTGTTGTGGCATGTTTAATAGGAAGTTTGTTGTGAGTTTTATCTATACTATATTAAACATGTCACAACAAACTGACTCTGTACAAGTAAAATTAGGGAATATTTTAGTTTATTAATGCCGTTCAAAACAAAAAAACTTGGGTAAAAAACAAATGTTAATGCACGGTAAAAAACAAATGTTAATGCACGGTAAAAAACAAATGTTGGCTTTAATCAATTGTACATTTACGCATCGGCTATTTGTACTTTATGAACGCACGGCGAAACTAAAAAAGACAACTATCGAAACGTTTAAAAAAATGTGCCGATCGTCATGGTACCTTCGGATTTTTTTTAAAACATTACGGGTTGTAAGATATCGCAGGAATACATTAAAGAATTAAAGAGGGGGGGGGGGGAGAGTAACTAATTACCCATAATTATGTTAAATGTCAAGGATTTAAATGTAATAGATTGAGGGACTAAAAAATAATTATGGTTTAAAATACCACTTTACCCTCATTCTAGGGGTTTATTTATAAATAATGGGGGAAGAAGTTCTTAACTTTTGGGAATCTTTCCCTCATGTATTATAATATAGTATAGATTATAACAAAAAATAAGCAAAAACAATAGTTTGTGAAGCGTAACAAATAACAAAACTATAAGTTATATAATAAAAGACATTCATATGATATCCATTGAATTAATTTGTATATCATGTTCAACATGAACATTATATAAATACATAAATATACAAATAAAACATATAGTTAATTGCCAAAATCGTCCCTGAGGTTTGGGCAAGTTTGCTATTTTCGTCCAAAATGACATTTTTGTACCAAATTGCTCCCAACGTTTGTAACTTTTTGCTATTTTCATCCGAACCACTAACTTAGTTTATTTTTTCTGTTAAGTTGAGGATATTTGGATGAAACTGACAAATATAAAACCACGGGGACGGTTTTGGCAATTTACTCAAACTCTTTTAAATATTTTTTATTTAATTAATTTTGTTACATATATAATAAAAAAGAATATACATGCAATTTTTATATGAAAAAATAATAGCTTTGTCACAAAATTTTTATAAATTTTCATCCAACCACTAACTAAGTTAATTTTTCTATTAAGGCGAAGGATGTTTATAAACTAAGACAGAAATTAATTTCTAATTTTTATATAGATCAGTTTTAAAAAAATAAAATTTACTCAAACCTCTAAATTTTATAAAACTAAAATGCTGATGACCTTATTGAAAATGTCAAATAAAAAAATCTTATCATATGTACCAAATTTGTAATTCATCTTCTACTCTTTTAAATTCTCTCCTAAGGAAAAACAGAAGTCAGTGCCCCCCCCCCCCCCCTAATCAAACAACGTATCGTTACCAAACCTTAAAATTACCCACCAAATTGTAATTATAATGCTATGAACCAAAAGTTTCTTTACTCAAGTCAAAGTATTAGTTAGTTGCCCTCATAATCTTAATTAAATAAATATTTTATTTCTACCAACATATTTCCTATGTGCTCAACACATTTAAAAAATATGTAACGTTTTACAATTTTTTTCTATCTCTACAACTGATAAATACTAAAAGTTGTAATCGATTGTTATGTGTTGCACACCAATGACGTTTTCTCTTTATAAAACTGATTTATATAAAGAAGCTGTAAATTAATTTCTGTCTTAATTTATAAAATTTAAAACATCCTTCACCTTAATTTATAAAATTTAACAGAAAAAATTAAATTGAGTTAGTAATTTGGATGAAAATTCATAAAAATTATGTGACAAAACAATTTTTTTAAACTCCATGTATATTCTTTTTTATTATATATGTAACAAAAATAATTAAATAAAAGAAATTAAAAAGGGTTTGAGTAAATTGCCAAAATCGTCCCTGTGGTTTTATATTTGCCAGTTTCATCCAAATATCCTCAACTTAATAGAAAAATAAACTAAGTTAGTGGTTTGGATGAAAATGACAAACAGTTACAAACGTTGGGGGCAATTTGGTACAAAAGTGTCATTTTGGACAAAAATGGCAAACGTGTCCAAACCTCAGGGACGATTTTGGCAATTAACTCTAAAACATATTTAGAAAACATACCCATCAAAATCAGGATTTAGAAAATAGAGGCAGTATTAGCTTTACTGTTTTATAAACAAATTAATATTTTACTAAATCGTCAAAACTATAAATTTATACGGGTCAAAATCGTAATTTTGAACCGATGGCAAAATTGAAATTTTTAGCTGGGAGCAAAAGCGTAAATTTATTTTTAAGTGGGGGTAAAAACATAATTTTGAACTGATGGCAAAATCGTAATTTTAAGAGGAAAAAACTAATGGCAAAACTGTAAATTGAACGGGGCAAAATCGTAATTTTGAACCGGGGGCAAAATTGAAATATTTAGCTGGGAGCAAAAGCGTAAATTTATTTTTTAGTGGGGGCAAAAACATAATTTTAAACTGATGGCAAAATCGTAATTTTAAAGCGGGATAAAATCGTAAATTTGTTGGGCTAATTAGCCCAATAGACTACAACCACCTAATGGCGTATTGCGTTTTAGAAAAATGTCAGGCAGCTGCCTGACACTATTTTTTTAGAGGAGTGTCAGGCAGCTGCCTGACACTATTCCCTCTACCGCCCATTTAGCCCAATAGACTACAACCACCTAATGGCGTTTGTAGATATTGAATGAATGAATTAAGATCTTTTTCTTAAAATATATTTGGAATGGCCAAATGTGCGTATCATCATTTTCATACAACCGGCGACTAGGAAGGATAGGAATCAATAAAATAATGACATGTGACAAAATTTAAAAATAAAGAGGAATGGTATTTTAGTCAATCGTATCATTTTTTCTTCTTTCTTCTCCTCAGTAACTTCAAAACCCACCATTTTCAAAACCCACCATCTTCAACCATTTCTTCACTTTCTATCTCAATAATCACTACATTATAGTGCGATTTTCGTCACCAATCATTGAATCAAACACCCGATCAACGTGTTCTTCAGCTTTTTTTTTTTAAGAAAACTTAGTTTAATTTCATACAAAATCTCATTTTTCCTGTGATTTTGAAGATAATCACTCGATCCGTTCGATTCGATCGCTGATAAGTGTTTCTATCATTCAGATTTTGTCAATCGTTGAAGAAACCGACTTCGATCCATGTAAGAACTTCTTTAATTTCATTTTTATGGATCTGGGTTTTTGATTTAGTAATTGCGTTTTACGATCTTGGCGGGGGTCCGGGGGCAGCGCCCCTGGTAGCAGACTAGCAGGCTGGCAGGGTCCAAGGGGCAGAGAAATGCATCAGAAAATTTATTTTTCTATAAATTGCATCTGGAAAACTGCATTCGTAGACAGTTTTTGTTCTCCTACTTACTGGTTCAGACAATTCACAGACAAAACTATTGTCCTGGTTAGATGCATTTTAGAGAGAACACTTTCTTTGGTGTTTTTAAGCCATTGCGTTTTAGAACTAAGACATTTTATGTGTTTTCTGGCCATTGTGTTTTAGAAAAACACATTTTTGAAGTGTTTTTAGTCATTGCGTTTTAGGTAAAACATATTTTTAGGTGTTTTCAGTCCATTGTGTTTTAGAGAGAACACTTTCTTTTGTTTTTTAGTCCATTGCGTTTTAGAAAGGAGACATTTTTAAGTGTTTTCTGGCCATTACGTCTTATAAATAAGACATTTCTTTATGTTTTTTGTGCATTGCGTTTTAGGTAAAACACATTTTTATGTGTTTTCAGTTCATTGCGTTTTAGAAAACAGACATTTTAAGTGTTTTCTGGCCATTGCGTTTTAGAAATAAGACATTTGTTTGTGTTTTTGGTGCATTGCGTTTTAGGTAAAACACATTTTTATGTGTTTTCAGTCCATTGCGTTTTAGAAAGTACACTTTCTTTTGTGTTTTTAGGCTATTGCGTTTTATAAATAAGACATTTCTATGTGTTTTCTGGCCATTGCGTTTTATAAATAAGACATTTCCTTGTGTTTTTGGTGTATTGCGTTTTAGAAAAATGTCATTTTTTAGGTTTTTTTTTCCATTGCGTTTTACGCAACTGGGTTTTTTCCATTGCGTTTTACGCAACTGGGTTTTAAAAAAAAAATCGAAAATATAGCAATAGTATACTCGTTTTAAAGATAAAAAAAAACGCTCGTTTTTTTGGTGCAATTTTTATAAAAAAATAATGTCGTATGAAAGAGTTATTAACGTTTAAAAATGGGGAGGGAATTGGAGGAGAGAGAAACTATTGCCTTGTATTGACTAGAATGCCCCTAAACAAACTCACGCGCCTCTTTTCTTCCCTTCAATTTCCATTATTTAATCTTAGCCCTTGATTAAATAAATGAATGGTCAAGATTACTTCCTAGCCAAATAAACTTCCTATTATATCCTAACCCTATAAATTAAATAATTCTATTAAAATATAGTAAAATTGACATGTCCTATGTAACGATATCTTTCAAGTTAGTGTCTTAATTCTTAAATAAAAGGTATCCGATGAATTTTTAAATATTATAAAACTTTTTTAACTGGACAGCTATGTGACTTAGGGGGTAGCTACAAAGAAGGGTATGGGTTTGACCGAACCCATATCAAAAAAAATTTAGTGTTATGTATAGGTGTATTTTGAAATCGTACATGTAGAAATTTCGTCATCGAACCCGTAGAATCCTTTAAATAGAACACTGGAAAAATTCCGAACCCGTAGGAAAAAATTTCTAACTGCATTGTGACCGACCATATATCATCAAAGTTATATCAACAAGTGACTCAATATAATTGGCAAACCACGCAGTTTTCTTTAGTTTTTATGCGGTAGAAATACCAGAACTATTATAATAATAAGGGTTATTGGATTGTAATAATCCCAAGTTTCACCGGTTGGCCGATAATAATCCCAACTTTAAAAATTCTCTCTAACGATCCCAACTTGTAAGAATTTGGCCCTCATCCATCTTTTTCTAACATATAAGAATTTGATCTCCTCAATAGATTCAAGTGCACGTGTAGCCTCCTTAATAGATTCAAGTGCTATGCAGTTAGAAAATGATTGATGGGGGCCAAATTCTTACAAGTTGTGATCGTTTGAGGAAATTTTTAAAGTTGAGATTATTATCGACCAAGAGATGAAGCTTAGGATTACTAAAATCCAGTAACCCTAGTAATAAAAAAAGGATGAGGAGTATCGATTTGAGTGTCAAAAGTAATGGTGACATGGGTCAAATGTAGGCCTGAACCCATGTTAACAATTAACATCTTCATGTGAATGTGATGGTCATGGATAGATAGAGATGTCACTTAAGAAACATTATCAATATTTCCTTTATGTTAAATTCATTTTCCCTTTGCTAAAACAAAACATGTCACGTTTTGTTCATTATTACATTTCTTTTGTTCATAATATTTATTTTGATTTTCTTTTTATTAATTGCTAAACGTTATTCGATGTAGGTAACTTTTACTAGAGTCTAGAGATAACAATATTGATAGACACGAATCGATCAATGTAAGTTCTTGAAAAACTTTGTTGCTTGGAACAAGTCTCTTATTTGATCCAATGGGTTCTGAGCAGTTATTATGTTCAGGACCAGAACTTTTTTTCTTATATTTTATTTTGATTTTTAGGCTTCTTACATTTTGCGACCTTCTGATTAAAAAGTTAAAGACTTTAAACAGTTGAACTATTATAAATTGTCTTTGTTAAATTTGCAACAAAATATTTATTTATTAAGTTTTAATTTTTTTCTTTATTAACATAAATAAACACCCAAACATATCTCATGCCTTGGCAACAACACAACTTTGAAGTAACCAGTTTACATAAATACCCTTGAACGCAAACATATCTCAAGCCTCAAGCAACAACACAACTTTGAAGTGACCAACAAGGATGCTAAAGGGTGTTGGATATATGATGATGATTTTTTTCTTCTTTCTGGATTTTGCAGTTTGGATTACCAGACTGCAAAACCCGAGGAACCCATAAACCAAGCCAATGACTACATAAGGTGATCTACATTGTGACCCAATTATAGTCATGGTTCAAACAAATTATGTGATAAAGACTACATAAGGTGATCTACATTGACCCAATTATTCAAATATGGGAAATTTCCATGTTGCAACATTTTCACATAAATCGCCAGATAAGAGCACAAAAACAGAGAACATGAACTAAAGTTTTGAGTTTGCCTAATCCACAAGAGTTGAAAACAACAACAATACATCTCTACTTGAAGGAAAAAAGATTAAGCAACATGATCACCAACTCAGCATCACTAACCTTTACCACCAGATTACCACTGGAACCAGTCTTTTAAACAGCACTATAAGGACGCAGAGTAACCGATCCATATTTTTTGCCTGTGGTATAGAATAGATATGGTCATATTTCAAAGAAGAAGATTTTTTAAAATTAATAATTTAAGGTAATGTAAGGTGATTTACATTGTTCATGGAGGCCTTCCGCAAGCATTAACATTGCTTCGCTTTCATCCAGCAGCTCTTCAAGCTTATTTTTATCCTCACAAAGTTTGGTTACCTTGTATTCATTGATTTCAGCTAAAGCCACCTTAAAGGCAACACTTGCAGGATGTTCTCGAGTATCAACAGTATTTGTCCTAACATCCTCTTGTCGGGATGTTTTAGCACCCGAAGACCTACCCTTGACCTTGTAGCGGTCATTCACCTGCATGTAATTAATATCAAATATGATTGCAAAAAAGTAGTAGTTTCTACAGGTCATAGCACTATAATAAAAGTACTCAAATACTACAAGCTGCAGATGCTAAAATAGATGGTAAAAGTAACGGTGACAGAACCAAACATATAACTTAGGATAAGAGTTACCAACCTTCTTAAGGTATCCTTTCACCTCAAGTGCTTCGAGCGCTGCAATAAATGATTTTTTAAAGTTACTGTGTAACTCATACTTTGACTGCAACAAGTGTAAACGTCAATAAACTAAAAAAATGATCACCCTCTGCACAAACCAATTGAAACATATACAAACTAAAAGAATATTATTCTGACCTCAAGAAAGTTAATCATCGTATCGAGGTCAGTTCCATTGGGATCTTCAATGTATTTGAGAGACTCGTAAATCATTATATTGTAGTTGTACCTGGTCAAAGAGCATTAAAGATGGAAATAGATATTATCAATCATATTAACTAATAATTAGCTAGTGCAACTAACACAAACATACAATTAAAGCAGTTCAAAGGAACATACTTTGGGACTATTCACTTATCCGGCGGGCGAGAAGTACTAGCTTTCCTTCTGCCACCAGACCCACAGCCTCCTCCATTCATATTTCGCCATTTGTCCTGCACATAGAATGATAACAAAATTAAACCATACCATGTGAAAACACAGGTATAACAAATGCTCTAAATACAATTTAGAGGTATAAATACATGATATGTGTATATGCATTACAAAATCTATATATTGAGAAGTTTATAAAAGATGTATCTTGCAATTGGGTAAATTAGTACTGCAGATATCACACAACCAAATCTTTGAAAATTAGTACATCGTATGTTTGTACAAAACAATTTAGAAAACTTTACATGTTGAGAAGATATAAGCTGGCCATACAAAATTTGTAGATTAAGAAGTTCAAAGAAGCGTAACTTGCAATTGGGTAATTAGTAAATCTTTAGACAGAGCTCATATAAGTAATAACTCAAAAATTCATTGTTTGCACGTAGATGTATGTAGATCCAGATCTGTTTTTATCGGTATCATGAAATCAATATAGGTTCCAGAAAAGGAATAATCACAATTTGAAACTCTTTCCTACACAATCCTTATCAACATTTATCACGAGTAACAAATTTGATCACATAAAAAGAAACAAGCAGGATCAGATTCACGATCGATGATATACAAGGGCTTGCAAGTAACAAAAACAAAAAGAAAAACCTTGAGATCGATATTCGTTCGATTAGCCAGTATAGAAGCAAATCGTGGATCTTTAAGAATATCTTTCCAGTTTCCTGCTTTATATTCTTTAACACCAGCTTTCAAGGCTTCTTCTTCCTTAGATGTCCACCACTTCTTCGGTGCCATAAATCCCTAGGGTTTTCTCTTTCGTCTGATAGTCACCACGTATAAAATTGGGGTTTTGTTTTTTGTCGTGGAATACCCTTATTTAATACCTCACTAGAGGGCTACAAGTCATTCCACCATGGGTCAATAAGACCATCCGCTATGGTTTCACGCCCTTTCACTCCACGCCACTGCCACATCATAAAGTAATTGTCACCTCACTGACACATCACCACACTTTCCTTCACTAACCCCTACTATGGTTACACCCCCTTTCACGCCCTATTATAATAATATCAAAATCTAAAAAAGTAAAATAAAAAAAAATCTGATTGGTTGATGGGCATGGGCCCCACCAACACCCTTCATCTTCACGCCGTGAACTCCTCCACGCCGACCCCCTCCCATGCCCCTTCTCTGCCCCTTCCGCCGGTGTTCCCCGCCCCACCACGCCGCCATCCATGCCACCTGGACGGGGCGTGGCTCCATAGCAGGTGGTCTAACAATCCAAGGGCTTGACGTGTAATGGAGGATCAAAAGCACCACATTTAAGGATCGGAGTTGATCACCTTTGGATCCTAAATTCCGGATTTATTCCAACCGTCAGATCAACATTCATATGAAACTGATCAAATAAAAAACCACTGGTTCCATGACAGCTACGGATCACCATCGTATCCTCAAATCCAATAACCATGGGTCCATGTTATTCCCTTTTTTCACCCAACAACCGTGTCAAATGACTCTTGTTTCGACAATTTTAATTGTTTTGGTCTAACAAACAAAATAAATGAAATGGATCAATATAATAATCAAAGGGCCAGGGCCGGCCCAAGGGTAAGCCAAATGAGGCTTGGGCCTTGGGCCACCAAAACTATAGGGCCTCCACAATTTGATGAAACCACATTCCATTTATAAAAGATTTAGGGTGTGGGTTATCAACAAATTGATGGTTGGTAGTGTAGTGGTTTTGTATGTATGGATGTTGGTGAGACCCGAGTTCGAATCCCTGGTTCACTATTTTTTTTTTCTTGTTTTTAAATTTTAACACAATCTTTCAAATAATTACACTTGGGCCCTTCAAGTTTAGCTTTCAATTACATAATTTTTTTTGGGAAAAAGGCCACAAGATTTTGCTTCGCCTTAGGCCACCAAAATGGTTGAGCCGGCCCTGCAAAGGGCTTGACATGTAATGGATCAAAAGAACCACATTCAAGGGTCGGAGTTGATCTCCTTTTTATCCTAGATTCCGGACTCATTCCAGACTGTTAGATCAACACTACAATAGTATGAAATTGATAAAAATGAAAAAATCACCGTCATATCCTCAATTCAGTAACTATCCTTTTTCCACTTTTTCACCCAGAAACCGTGTCGAATAACTCTTGTTCTGATTACTGTTTCCAAATTTACAGGATATATTTTAATTAAATAAAGATACTACATCCCCTGTCTGCAAAATAGTTACAATTTATTAAGCTATCGTATTACATTGTTTAGTGTGCTAATATATTTCATATTTCACCAAACGCGTTACTGTATTAAATGGGAAGCATATTGTTTATTTCAACAATAAGAAGAATAAAAATTAAGCTTTCGCCCTATGTATCGTAATCCATCCCGAACTCCATTATTCACATATTCTATTACACATTTTGTTTTCTATAGCATATATACATACATATAGCAAACTTAAACACCATAACTACTAAGTGGATGTATATGGTAGGGATATCCTGGTTATTAACCACCTTAATAATAAACAGATTATAAGAGAACATCATCTAGTAAAGAATTCTTTCTATAGCTCTATAGTGGTGGAAGATGACGAGAAAACCAACAAAGAATTGGGTAAGAACTAGAGTGATTTACACCTGAATCTTAGAGCACATTTTAAATAATAGTGAACCAATACAGCTATTCTCAAAGGCATGCCTCTATTTAAAGATGAAACGCTACAGATATATTGCACACGTGATACTCTTAAGTCCATCTACAAGATAAAGACGGAACATAATTTGCTAGAACTCAAGTTGCGGCGGGTTAAGGAGCAATTCGTGACTGAGATTAATAGTTAGGCTCTGGATCCTTAAATTTCTATAAAAGAGATTGCACTCACTGATAAGCCAAAACTTGCAAGCACTTCACGTGAATAATGTAGCTCAATTCCAAATGCTCAAATAATACTAATAAGTTGTTAAGAATCATGCATTTCATGAGCAACTTCATTATCTCCTTTCATCTTTTCGGTCAATTACTGTTTACAGGTAAAAGTTCCTTTGGAGGGTAGGGCATCCAGACAACTCATCATTATCAGAAATAACACACAAATGGAAAATAGGAGCTGATCCTAACAGGACAGACACATTCCAACTTTGATTATAAAAGCGAGAAGGGCAACGAGGCGACAAGGTCTAAAAGACTAAAACTGAGGCGCAAAAGCAGCGCGCTTTTCGACTTTTCGTACACAAGGCGCAAAGTGCTTATATAACTTTTTTTTGTATATATCTCATGTGTTTTTACTTTTTAGCATCCCCTGCCCAAAAATTAGCTATGAATAAGCTTTATATATGTTTTAACACATTAATTACCTACATGTGCAACCTAAACAGCCTGTTGTACAACATCTTGCTGCACAAAAAATGCCACGCACATAGGTGAACGTCACTCCTGCACCTTACGCCATTTTTTCCTGAAAATCGCGTCTTGCCTGCGCTTTATGTAAAACGCTCGCCTTACGTAGCCTGAAACGACAACCCCTGCGCCTAGACGGGCCTTTTAAAACAAAGAATCTAACATATTTAACCTAAAAATATATATATTAGACCTCAATAAGTCAAGAATTGCCTCAACTTCAGGTCCATTCATATCTTGAATGGATAGATGATCCTATAATAGCACTGCTGCTGCCTCAGTGAAACACAATAAGAATTTACCTAGAAGTTATACAGCAGATGTGTTATGAACAATATATCAGTTGTCATATTTGGCTATGCATCTGAATAAGATAAAAAACTATACTTAAGAGCACAAAAGCTAAAATAAAAACACACCATCCATCAACAAAATTATATGATGTCATTGGACTCATAACATAGTGAATGCTAGGGTTTGCAACTTGCGAGAAGACATGAAAAAGGTTGGTGCAAAAAGAAAGAAAGAAGATAATATTAATAATATATAGAGATAGACCTTGAGAGTAGAAACGGTGATCCGTCTGAATATTCTTCTTCCTTTGCCAGTGCTTACACCGGCGACGCGCATTCTGTTGCAGATATTGAGCAAGTTAGGAGTTGAAGAAGGAAATTAGGAGTTGTAAAATTATTATTTGTTTTCATTTTATATCAAACATCTTTTGGAAACTATTTATATTCATATATATATACACAGGGAGCCGCTAGAATAAAAACGAGTAAACTGCAATTTTACACCCTGAGGTTAGGGGTGATTGGCACTCCTACCCCCCCTAAGGAAATAATTGCAAAAATACACCCCACTGTTAACCCTTATGTCGCACTTCTACCCCCCGCCGTTAAAGTGGGTTAACAGTCTGTTAACTCTAAGTTGAAATTACTATACTACCCTTACATTTTACCCCCCCCCCCCCCCCCCCAACATTCCTGTTAAGTCGCACAATTACCCCCTGAGATTTACAAAACCCTTCCCGCCAAAATCAAATACATGTTCTATGATTCTAAACCAAAATTCTGAACCTGTTTTTTTATCTAAAACCTAATAGTTTCATTTTGAACACGTAATCTGAAACAAAACATCAATTCATTAAAGCATTAATACTTGTTCATTTTGATCAAACATCATACTTGTTCAAAAATACCTGTATACACATTCAAGCATCAGTATACACATGAAAGCATCAGTATACACATTCAAAAATACATGTATACACATGAAAGCATCAGTATACACATTCAAAAATACCTGTATACACATTCAAGCATCAGTGTACACACCCTGAAATACCTGTATACACATGAAAGCATCAGTACACACATTCAAGGCACATTATGACCAAACTGTAATCTGCATATTATGACCCAAACTGTGTGGATAGACATGCTGCATATTATGACCCAAACTGTAATGCAAGGCACATACCTGTTGTGGACTTATGCCCAAACTGTAATCTGCATATTATGGCTAGCAGGTTTCTGTCATCAACTGCACATTCAACTGCACATTCATATGGCTAGCAAGTGAATACTTACACCTTTGCCCTGAAATATATGATCATCTGTATGATCATGTGGCTAGCAAGTGAATACTTACACCTTTGCCCTGAAATATATGATCATCAAATGGACTAACCAACAACTAACAACTGCACATTTGACCACTGTCATCAACTGCACATTCAACAACTAACATGCTGCACATTTTGATCAAATGGACAAAATGTAATCCTAATCAAACATCAAAACATCAACACATCAACACATCAAACATCAAAACACATTACCATTCCTACTTCAAAGTTAAGTTAACATCAAAACATCAACACTTCTGGGATTATCCTACTTCAAAGTTAAGTTAACCTACAACTTAACCTACAAAAAGGCACATACCTGCTGCATGTTTATAGGTTTCATGTGCTTAAACTTCAAGCAGGTATGCTTGATCACCACTATCAGTTTAAGCACAAAAGAACACATTAGCTGTAAACACTTGTATGATCATGTAACTGTCATCAACTGCACTTTTTGATCCTAACCTGTATGATCATCAACTGTATGATCATGTAACTGTATGATCATCAACTGCACATCTAACCTGTATGATCATGTAACTGTATGATCATAACACCCACCCTATAACCTGCTGCACATTTCAACATTTCAACAACTAACCTACTCCACATTTCAACAACCTATAACAGCATTTTCATCAAAACATCAAACATCAAACATCAGACTTCTGGATTAAACAACATTTTCATCAACATACAAAATGATGGATTAAACATCATTTTCATCAACATACAAAATGATGATTGTCTAACTTGCTAATGCTAAGTTAACATACAAAATGATGATTGTCTAGCTGCTGCAAATGTTATCCTACTTCAAAGTTAACTTAACCTACAAAATACACATTACTATTCCTACATAACTACTATCTTATCATCCGCTCAACTCTCCGGTGGATAATGGAAGTTGAGGACATGCCTCCCAAACACGGAGACCACCAGGTGGACCACCAATGATGAGCTTGATAAGCTTATCGTCAGGTCAACTGTAAAAAAACCAACAGTGAACCAAATCAGACCTAACCCTGTTTATAACATGACAATGACTAAATCTGACCATGATTAACTTACAATGGCCTATTATACCTGCGGTGTGGCGGATGAGATAGCGGATTAGCCAACACACAACCGGCATTGAAGGAGATAGCGGAGGAGAAGACTGATCGGAGGAGATCCCTGATCGCCGGAGGAGAAGACTGATCGGTGGAGACTGATCGCCGGTGAAGACTGATCACCGGAGAAGATGACCGATCGCAGGTTTGGGGACGATGGTGGGAAGGTGGGGGGGTAATTGTGCTTCTTTATGTTACTTATAGGGGTGTTGTGAAGAACAAGCTTCACATTAATAGCAAAATGACCATTCTACCCTTTGACCATTACCTTATTATGTTGACTGTTAACCCACTTTAACGGCGGGGGGTAGAAGTGCGACATAAGGGTTAACAGTGGGGTGTATTTTTGCAATTATTTCCTTAGGGGGGTAGGAGTGCCAAACACCCCTAACCTCAGGGTGTAAAATTGCAGTTTACTCCGGCGACGCGCATTCTGTTGCAGATATTGAGCAAGTTAGGAGTTGAAGAAGGAAATTAGGAGTTGTAAAATTATTATTTGTTTTCATTTTATATCAAACATCTTTTGGAAACTATTTATATTCATATATATATACAGGGAGCCGCTAGAATAAAAACCAACCATGAGAACCACTCTTCATCAATCATAATCAGCCAACGAAAAGGGTAGTTTGGTCATTTACCCTAAATGTCTAATCTCACCCCTCTCTCTTCATTTAATTCACACCCTCTCTCCTCTCTCCTCTCTCTTCTCTACTATCTTCTGTTTAAAAGATGATGCAGACTTCAACCTATCCATTTTTTAAACCCTCACCCCCTGTTTCTCTCTCTTTCAACTATCACTACCGTCGCCATCGCCGGTGTTCAAAAGACGGTGGTGGGTTCAAAAGACGGCGACTGTGGCAGTGGTGGGGATAAAGGGGACAACGGCGGCAGGGGTTGTTTGGTGGTGCACAGTGGGTGCTGAATGGCAGTGGTGCGGTGGCCCGACGGTGGTTTTGTGGCTGATTGGTAGTACACCTTTCAAATATATGCAGATCTGTTCAAGGAATGATGATGATGATTGATGGTGGGTGCCACCCCTGTTTGCCGGCGACCCACCCCTGTTGTCGGCTACCCCCAAACACCACACCTTTTTGGCTGATTTTGAGGGGGTTGAGTTTTGGGGGTTTGATTTTGGGGGTAATTAATGGCGGCCAGATGTGCCACCAGGTCATGTATGTTCACCACTAAAGAGTCGGAGAGAGAAAGAGGACGGAGGCGGGCCGGCGGCAGCGCCGCAGTGAGCGACGGAGGTCCTGGTCTCCTCCCGACGTGTTGATTTTTGGTATGTTCTTGATATTTTTTTGATTTGGTTTGAATGATGCTACTGTTCCTTTCTGGTTGAAACATGTTCCTGCTCCTTCTGGTTTGAATGATCTGGTTTGAAACATGTTCATGTTCCTTCTGGTTTGAATGATCTGGTTTGAATCTGATGGTGGTATGTTGGGGGTTTAATCTTGAATCTGATATGTGGGTTTAATCTTTGAATCTGGGTTTTTAATTCTGTTGAATCTGGGTTGATTTATGTGGAAACTGTTTGAATATGTTTGAATGATGTTCTCGTTCCTTTTTGAATCTTTAAATCGGTTGAATATGGTGCCTTTATTTGAATCAGCTGTGATGATGAAAAAAAAAGTTGATTTTGATGACGATGGCGCGGCAAAGACGGCGGAGGGTAGGTTTTTTGAACCTGCAACCCCATTTTGCAGCCTTTTTTATTATCGGAAAATCTGAGCCAAACCCCTTTTTTTTCGAGATACGCTTTGTTTTGATGTTGTTGGCTTTTTATATTATTTTCCCTAGTCGATGACGATAACAATCTATCTGAGACACCTACCGAGTTTGCGTTTTCTGGGTGCGTTCGTGTTGCGTAAAAAAGTTTTTCTAAAAAAAAATTTTATTAAACCGTAAACTTTTTAACGTAAAACGTAAAAAGTTTAACGTAAAAACGTAAACTTTTTTAACGTAAAAACGTAAAACGTAAAAAGTAAAAAGTTTTTTGTAAAGCGTAAAAAGTTTTAGGTAAAACGTAAAAATTTTTTAGTAAAACGTAAAGAGTTTTACGTAAAACGTAAAAAAACGTTAACGTAAAAAACCGGCGAGTAAAACGTAAAAAACCGGCGCGTAAATCGTAAAAACGTAAAAAACGTTAACGTAAAAAACCAGCTCGTAAAACGTAAAAAACCGGCGCGTAAAACGTAAAGCGTAAAACTTTTTACATAAAACGTAAAACTTTTTACGTAAAAACGTAAAACGTAAACCTTTTTACGTAAAAACGTAAATCGTAAAAAGTTTTACGTAAAACGTAAAAATTTTAACGTAAAACGTAAAAAACCGACGCGTAAAACGTTAACGTAAGAAACCGGTGCGTAAAACGTAAAAAACGTTAACGTAAAAACGGCGCGTTGAAAAAACGACGCGTGAAAAAGTTGGGCGTAAGACGGGTCGTAAAACGGCGTGAAAAAACAGAGCGTAAAAAAAATGATTTTAGAAAGAAAAAAAAAATTGATTTTAGAAAAAAAAAACAGATTTTAGAAAAAAAAAAACTGATGTTTGTTTAATATAAAAAAATAAATGATTTAAGAAAAAAAAATTAATGTAATAGGACAAAATTGTAATAAAAAACAATAAACTTAATAAGACAAAAAAACAAAATTACTTAAATTCCCTTTTGGATTATAATATTAAGAGTTAACTGTCATTTTCGTCCCTGTGGTTTGGTCCCTTTGCCCATTTCAGTCCATTTTTCAAAAATGCGCCATTTTCGTCCCCCACGTTCTGGAAAGGTGTCATTGGAGTCCAAAAATCATAACTCAGTTAAGTCAGTTTGTAAATAAGGACTGATTGTGTAAATTTGTAACATAAAGGACTGATTGTGTAAATTTGAAAAATGGACTGAAATGGCAGTTAACACCACCACCACTAGCCCTGCCACCACCACCACTCCGCTGCCACCACCACCGCCACCACCGCCACCACAGCCCTGCCACCACCACCACCACTCCGCTGCCACCACCACCGCCACCACAGCCACCACTCCGCATCCACAGCCGAACAATAATAAAACTAACAACAACATTAATCATAACATCCGAACGTGTGTATATATTGAAATTATTGGCATCTCTATCACATGACATATAGATTTAAAGGTTTGTTATATTGTTATGGTTATTCCTTTGATTAACCGACAAAAAAAGGAAAAGATATGTATATATATGGAACAAAACAAGCTGGTCAAAATTACAAATCTCCTATCAATTGTCGACGCGGCTTTCCCATTTTATGTTGATCATCAAATCAATTAAGCTCCTTCTATTTTATCCAACTTATTGATCGAACCCAACCAGATTCATAGCCTCCCCTTGTTCTCGTTCCCCTACACAATCAAAAGCATTGCCGATTGCCGATTGTGCTCGCCGCCGCATCGTTTTTCACCCCGAATCAGAGTTGGGTCATCGACAACTCCGCACGACGTACCGTCACACTCCGCCATTGTATTACTCCGCCTAGTATCACACACTCTCGCCCAGAGACCGCTGCAACTTCACCACCGCTGCCTGACCGTCTTCCGATTTGCCCGCAACCGGCGCCGCTCTAATCTGTTTGATCTAAAATATGGAACTTGATTGTGTCTGATTATGGAATAAGAATACGTGTACGTTTCGTTTCGTCTAAAATATGGAACTTGATTGTGTCTGATTACGGAAACTTGATTTATATGTGTGTGTGTGTGTTGATTTATATGTATGTGTGTAACGTATATTGTAGGTGAGTGCGTGTGTATACATGTGCAATGTGTGTTGCAGGTAGGTGTATATGTATGATGGTTATTTGAAGGAGCGATGTTGCTGATACGATGATGATCGGGAAATTCGAGAACTTCGAACACGAAGAACTCTAACTCAAAACGATGATGATGGCGGTTGACGATGAATAGTGATGGTTTTTGTGGAGCTCCAGTTCCGGCGATTGGCAGTGGCTGTGGTGGCGGTGGTGGTGGCAGCGGAGTGGTGGTGGTGGCAGCGGAGTGGTGGTGGCAGGGCTGTGGTGGTGGCAGGGCTGTGGTGGCGGTGGTGGCGGTGGTGGTGGTGTTAACTGCCATTTCAGTCCATTTTTTCAAATTTACACAATCAGTCCTTTATGTTACAAATTTACACAATCAGTCCTTATTTACAAACTGACTTAACTGGGTTATGATTTTTGGACTGAAATGACACCTTTTCAGAACGTGGGGGACGAAAATGGCGCATTTTTGAAAAATGGACTGAAATGGCCAAAGTGACCAAACCACATGGACGAAAATGGCAGTTAACTCTAATATTAAAGACATAATAAGACAAAAACCATTTAATATTAATTTTTGTTACTTTTAATCTCATCCATCCATCAAGTTGATCTAAGGGCTAATAAGTGGTTCTCATGGTTCTCATAACTAGAGGTGGTTTTCATTTTAGCGGTCCCCTATATATATATATACTAGGTTAGAACCCCGTGTATTACACGGGTTAAATAAATGTACTTTTATATATTAAATAATTAAAGGTTATATTTTTATGAGGCCCGTATATTGTATGGGTTCAATAAATGTAATTTTATATATCAAATTATAAAAAAGTTATATTTTTAAAAACCATGTGTATTACACATATTAATTAAATATAATTTTGTATACTAAATACTAAAAACGTCGTACCGTGTATAATTGGGTTGAATAAATCTATCAAATAATAAAAAAATTACATACTTAAAAACCCCATATGTTACACGTGTTTAATAGATATCTAAAAAAGAGTTATATCTTTAAAAACTATGTGTATTACACATTTTAAATAAATGTAATTTTGTATATTAAATACTAAAAACGTCGTATCTTTAAAAGACCCGTGTATAGTCCCAAATAATTAAAAAAAAATATATCCTTAAAACCCCGTGTATTACACGTGTTGAATAAATCTAATTTTACATAGCAAATGATAAAAAGTTATATATCTTAAAAACGTTCGTGTATTACACGGGTTATATAAATGTAACTTTGTATAGTAAATAATAAAAAAATTATATTTTTCAAAACCCCGCATTTTACACGAGTTGAATAAATATAATTTTGTATACAAAATACTAAAAAAATTATATTTTTAATAAATTAGGATAACATTTAATATTAATTCATTATTTATATATTTAAAATAAAATAAGTAGGAAAGAGAGGTATTTGTTTTAAAAATATATTAAATTAATATTTTAGATTTAAGGATAATATTTTATTAAAGTATGATAAGATTTAATAGTAATTTATTATTTATTTATTTAGTTAATATAAGATAAGTATAAATTTAAGTATACTTTCAATGAATGACATGTGTCCAAAAGTTGGTTTCTTTTATTATAGTAGTTAGATATGTATTAATTCATATTCATAACATGCTAATGAAGAGTGGTGAATAGTGATCCCGCCTCCTAGCTCAACCGGTTATCCCCATGTTGGTTAAGGTTGGGCCGGCTTCCTCTTTGGAGGTCGCCGGTTCGACTCCCGGCTGCGGCATACAGGGGGTGGGACGTCCCAATGATGGATCGTATCCTACCGAGGCATGGTGCGGTCTTGAGGGCAACCCGGTTTTACCCAGCTGTTACCCCAGCGAGTCTCTCGTGTGGGGGCAGTATGGTTTCTGGGCGGAAGTCAGCTTGCGCAACGGCCGGGGCCCGATCGAACATCGCGTCCGGAAGAGCGGGGCTGACGGGGGATTGTCTTCGACATGAACCCGGTGACCTAAGGTCCTGTACATTGAAAGTCACCTTCCAAAAAAACAGTGGTGAATAGTGTTTTGTCTTTTGTGGTTTTTTTTCCGGGCTGCTACAATAACTTTCTGTTTTTTTTAATGCTTATATTTTTGTTTTCATTCTTTCCTTTTAACATAATGGTAATTATTTTGAGTAGATCTTTGCTTCTTTTTTTTTATTTTTTTATTTTGTGTTTAACTTTCAACATTAACACTTATTTAAAACTTTTGTAAAATATCATTTTTACTTCTTCGAGTTTTACGTGCTTATTATTACGTTACATGAGTCACTAAGTGTACAAAGTTCGTTTTTTTGTTTTACGCTTTTTCCATGGTTTTGGTCGTCATTCAGTTGCTACTTAGCACGGTTTACGCCCCCCGCCCCGCAACGCGGGGGGCTCAACACTAGTTTATATATATTTATTAGAATTGGCCATGAACAGTAATGAATGTAATTCATTAGAAGTTATGTTATGTGATTCAACTTTTTATGTCTTTTTATTTAATAATACATGTTTTTAAAAATACTAGTGGGAAACCCGCGCGTTGCCGCGGAGTCGATAATACAAGATATGAGCATATCACTAACTTACCATCAGGACTTACCATGTACAATACCCGTAACGTATATTACCTTATTATTCTATTTCTAAAAAAGGTGCAAAACCCAATAATCTTCAATCTTGTGCCAGCCAATCCCGCCCATACGGGACACATTTCAACAGATATCATTGTCTGGCAGGGTATTAGTTGAGTCCCGTGAGTTTTCCGGTACAAGGTTACCAAAATAAAAGAAGAAAACTAAGATTTCCTTTTATGATGGATGATAATGATGCAACCAACAGGAAGTAATAAAAGAAGTCATGCTACATTAACAACACTTTAGCTTTGCAAGGGGTTGCATCCCTTGTGAAAGACCAATCCTCTCTCTTACAGAATTCCGCCTTAGCAATTTCGACACTTTTATCAATCTTGTCCCAGCAATAGTACACACAGAAACAGTTGAAAGGCATTCAACGTTAGGGCTCTCAGATAGAATGGCAGACACGTAGTTTATAATGTCACTGTACTCCGATTCTTCCCAAGCATAACTGCTGATGTCGGGTGTATTCACAAGCCCAAATGTATCAACGAGAGGCTCGGCAGCCTGAGAAGAAATAGCAGACCAAAAGTTGACCCCGTTTGGACCGTTTAAAGTGGGTGGATGAAATGAAATATGCTCCTGGTAATAGTTTGTTGCATAGATCATTTCATCATCGAAAGGGACCTTAAGGGACCTTTTCTTTTCCCCGTTCAGATCGAGAGGTTCCAAACGATGCCTGGTTTAAATTATTCAAACAGGCTTCAGCGACCTATGAAGAGGTTTTTGGTGGTCCGTCTGTTATCAATGGTAGTGAGGTGAAACCTGGGTCCGACTACAGATGTTTTTTTTAAGAGAAGTCTCATCTTCAAAATAGTCGAGTGCCTTTAAGTGTTCAGATGCAAACTTCACCAAATTTTGAGCTTCCGCCTGTTGACATAATCAATTAGAACAAGCATAAAGTAAGGGTGTGTTTGTGTGTGTGTGAGAGGGGGGGGGGGGGGGGGGGGGTCTTGCCTTTGGCTGGTCTGATAGGTGGTCAAATGGTGTGTACAGATGAGGTTCTACTATTAACGCTTTTAACTATCGTCTGACATCAAGAACGCCACTTTTTCTGGGATTGAGGTATAAAAACATTCCATTGGATGCCTGAGCATTTCTTACAATTTCTCCCCAACACTTGGAAGTAGCTTTTAGTTCAAGAAGCTACAAATGTCATAAGAAAAATGCATTATTATTAGCATAAAGTAAGTAAGTAATAATATGTGTGCAAAATGAAGCTTAGTAATTACATCTTCAAGTTGTTTTGGATCTGTCTCCACTTTTTCATCTTGCATACGTTTGTAGCGGTACCTTCTGAATCAGCAAATCCCTCACAGTCTCCACTTTTTCATCTTGCATACGTTTGTAGCGGGTACCTTCTGATGTTCTCTAAGTGATACACCTTATCAGATAAAAGCAAACATCATATTGGAACATAACATCAGCCAATCTAAAGTTTCAGTGGGATTTAACCCCTAAACTTATGTTTTAACAATCAAGCCCTAATCGATAAAACTTAAATTCATTACTTGTTAAGTTAAACGGATCATGCTCGAGCTCAGCTCGTTTACACCCATATGTGAAACCATTTGCACACAAACAGAATTATTTGTATTGATATTTCACACTGTCACTATCTTCTTATAAAAAAAGTAGTGTTTCAAGTCAAACTAACATGTACCAAAAGTTAACATTATGACCAGTTACATACAACTAACCCACTGGACAGTTTTGACCCACATATCAATCAGCCAATTTGCCACCCCTAAGAAACCAATTGTGTACGAAAGGTTAGGGTGTTAACAAGCATCAATCTTATACATGGTTTTAAGTACACGTAATCCCAATCATGAACACAAATATATTCCATTTTTTTAATTGTTCAAGTGATACTACCATATAAAAGCATATAAACTGAAGCTAAAAAAATGGAAAAAGTAAAATTAGTAAAGATCATTGGACATAAATGCAGATACCCGCAAACATGGACCTCCTGGGATGAAAAATTCATATCGCGTATGTGCTAGAATGAGTGTAAATGCAGCTATGCTACCAGGTGTTACCCAGGCTAAAAGGTCAGCAGTTACATGTGTTAAAATGAGTATAAGTGCAGCTGCGAGATTGGGCATTCGTGGTTTGAAATGTAAAGAATAAAAATTAGTAAGTAAAAAGCAATCAAGTTGCTATCTAAAAAAAACAAATACAATTAAAAAGCATGCATGTAGGAATTTAAAAATCACAGGCAATCAGATCTTACATTAGCAAAATAAGAGATCCCCAGATAAATGTTACTAACCAGCTTTGTTTAACTAAAACTGCACAATCTACCAGCTTTCCTCGCGTCCGAAAGCTTTTATAAACGTTTTGAATTTGCAACTTTGCGGCAGCCTCATGTTTCGGGTCCGACCAGCCCAACCCATCTACTTTACCACCTCTAGAAAAGATAACGCTAGTAAGGTGCTTGAATGTTGTAAATCTCGATATTTCTTGCTGATTTACTTGCAGCTGCAGTTGACGCCATTTAACTAAGCACTTGACAGTAGAACGAATTGACAATCTAAATCTTCAAAACCAACAAGTTGTTTCATCAAACGAACCTAGACTTCACTAATTTATCGATTTTGAGGGTGCGATTTGTCTCTAATTAGAAACTCATAAATGCGTCCATTTATCTCAACCGAACTGTAACCAGGCGTTTTATCTACCCCTCGTATCCTCATCGGTCATCAACATCCTCACTCCCATCAACCGTATGTTTCATCAAACATTTATCCTCATCTTCCACCGTAATGTCTTTCTCATCATTTTTTGAAACACCATCAACCGTATTTTCATCTTGTTTAACACCAACACCTTCCTTTTTAGCCACAATCACCTCTTCTTCCTTAAAAACCTCTTCGACAACCACAATTGCTTCATCTCCTTCAACATTATCAATACTTTCTCCCTTAACATTAACACCACCACCACTTTTAATCTCATCTTTCAATATTACCGAATTCTCACCGCCATTAACTTCCTCCACTGAATCAGCATTCCCCTCACCATCAACCCTGACCGCTGCCACGTCATCACCACCACACTCCACTGCTGCCACGTCATCACTATCACCGCTCAATGCCGGCAGCAAATCCGTATCCTCGCCACAAACAGCCGCATCCGCATCATTTTCCGCAACCGCAGCTAAGAAACACAAACCATAAGTAATATTTGTATCATTAAGCACCAACAAAAAAATAATTTGTTTGAACTTGCTATTTTTCACTGAGCTTGTCTTGATTTATAAAAACCGTGACAAATAATGATTCACACAATCAGATATGCTTTCACCTGTTTCCGTTTCAGTTCTTGATTCTTCTGTTTCAGTTCCGAGACTTCGGCTTCCAGTTCCATAGTATAGGCCTACAAACACAAAGTAATAAAATACATGATGCATTTCACATGAAGAAATACATTGATTTTATGACTAAAAGAAGTTGCATACCTGATGCATATGTAACATGTTCCATAAGTTGTGGAACATGGTCCGGCTTAGTAGCGTGTGCTCTAATTACAATGTGGCCCGCATTCGAAGATTAGCGGTTTTCCTCTAACAAGTAAGCTGTTTTGATCATACGCAAACTCACCACCTTTCCTTTTAGCACAATAACAACCGTCTATACATCCAGAAACACAGTCACAGCCACCACCAACCGCCCCGCGGTGGTAGACAAAAGTAAACTGTTTTGATCTTCATACCCACCCGAAACAATTATACTCGTGGTAATCGGGTCGCCGATCGAGCTCTGACTCAACGACAGGTAATGAATCCCGGCTTGTGGTAAACCATGCAACCTGACGACACATATTTCCATCCGAAAAAAGAAAATGTTGCCAATGTACTAAACCGACCCTTTTACTTTTGTACGTTTCCAAATGACCCATTTGACCCAAACCCATTTTAACCTATACCCAACCCATCACTTTTCCAACATCTAGATGAAAATACAAATTGTCACACCCCAACCGATGGCGGAATCATCGGGGCGCGGCACTAGGCGAATCAGATTGCTCAAGAGAATCCATAACAACTATATTGCGATAATATTTAATACATTCGTTATCCCATACTAACAAATAATACAATCACATGAGTTATCACAGATTTATTGTCCTCTCGAACAATGCAAATCCGACAACCTAGATTTTAGTTGAGTTTCTAGACTTCCTAGCTTGATTTGATATAGTCTGCGATCTAACCTGCAACATACGTTAAAAGATTTGTCAATACAAAAGTATTGGCGAGTATACAGGTTTGATAAGTATAGCATAGTAGATTAAAAGTGCTGCGAATTTCCACATGCATAAACGTAATACACAACATATATACTCACAAAACTGATACTACCAACTAAGTCCTCGATGCTCGAATGTACGATGGCATAACTAGACCCCGTCGGGCGCAATAGTACTATACTAGTCTTGGTGGGACGTCGCGAGTATGAGTCCTAGCGCATATGCAACTAGCATCACGTATATCTATGCATAACAGTTATTCGCAAGTGATAATTCGATTGATTGAATAATTCGATTGATGAGTTCGATTTGTTAGAAACGTATGTTACACCCAAAATTCGATTAAAAAGGGGTCAAGTATACTCACAGTGCGTATTTAGCGAGATTACAACTTGATTGAGTCGGTTACGAGTTGTCTTGTAATGATCCTTGAAGAAATAGAGTAAACGAAGTACGGTTACGCAAGATTTACTTGGAAAGTTACTTGTTTGGTTGAATTGGGCCGCATCCGTGCGGATGGCAAGTCATCCGTCCGGATGGCATGTTATCCGTGCGGATAACAGTGATCCGTGCGGACAGACTTGCTTGTGCATGCGGATGGGCCTTGCTTGTGCACACGGACGAGTGTACGCACGGTTGACTTGTACGCGCGGGTGACATGTCATCCGTGCGGATGACATGTGCGTGCGGTGTCACGATCCGTGCGGATAACAGTACGTGCGGGTGGGGTGTGCGTGCGGCCATCTGTCATGTCATCCGTGCGGACTAGGGTCATCCGTGCGGACTAGGGTCATCCGTGCGGACTGACTTGTCTGGTTCGCACTCTGACCACCGTCTCTGAATGTTTAACGGGAGAAAAACATTTGTTTTCACTAGGATAGTGTAATTTCGCACTAACACTTGAAGTTCCGTTAATTCCGACTCGTTCTAACGACCGGGAATCACCCCGTTCCATCAGATCTGGCCGTTCATGGTGGTTCTTCATGGTTAACTCGAAATCGCACAGATTTAGGTGTGATTTGTCATTAAAACATGTGGAAATCACCGGGATCTGAGTCGTTTATAGTGAAATGAGACCCCAACTTGAAGTTCATAAGAACTCTTGGTGACATCACCTCAAAACGCCTCAAATCCGCAGATTTCACGGTTAGAATTAGAGTTTTGAAAGATAGAATGATGTAGATTCGAGTGTAGATTGTAGAAGTACAAGTTTTAGGTTGAATCCTTACCGGAATCGCGAGGAAATCGAGAGAAAAGGGTCTTGGTGCGCGTGTGGTTGAACAGGAGCTGTCACATCACTTGAACAGTGATGTGACATGGTATTTATAGACAACAGAGAAGAGGAAAGGAGGTCTGGCCCGGATAGCCCATCCATGCGGATGGCCCATGCGTGCGGATGGCCATCCGTGCGCATGCCCATCCGTCCGGATGGTCTATCCGTCCGGATAGACATCCTGACGGGCCGGACTTCTTCGTTTTTGATCGATTTGATAGTTTTCGAAGCGTGTATCTTTCATAATCCATTTATATTATTATTATAATGTTATTATTATTATATATATGTATATATATCACTAGGGGTCGTATTTACGTATCCATAATCCAAGGTTTCGATACTTTACAGTCGGTTTCCGATTCGAGTATGCGATTGTTATCGACGTTGCACGGCCATCAGTGAGGGTAGCATAGGTCCTTTCTTGATGTCATCGTGAACGTTATTTCGTGTAGTGCCACAAAGGCTGACGGGGTACCGTTTACTCGTATTGTCATCATCGTCATGACGACTGGAGCTACAGCACTCACCCGAGAGTCCTTGTTAGCGTTATTTGTTTACGTTCGACACATCACGGCCACTGAGGAGGGTAGAATAGGTTCTCACTCAGTGCCTCCGTGAGTGTTAGTGTGAAAGTAGTGTAGTATAATGACGTTGTAGCTTGAAAATATACGATTATCCTTCGAATAGCGATATATATACGATATGGTTACATTATGATCCGAATCTCTGGTGCTAGGCGTAACGAGTATAACGAGTAGTAACAACGCACAAAAGTGCGGGTTGTTACAGTCTCCCCTACTTTAGGAAATTTCGTCCCGAAATTAATCCAATAGGTAGACTTCTAAGAGTTGATCTTGTATAAGTAGCGATACAGCGAGTGGTTTGACCGTAAGTTGACAGCGTGAACGTTTCGAATAAGAGGGATCGATTGCGATCGTGAGAAGGCGGCGTAAGAACGAAAGTAATAGCCCACGAGTTGGCATTCCAAAGTACTTTGTGTTACGAAGAATTCGTTAGTTCGATGCGATTGTAATTCGAAGGGTTTCTTATGACGTAGGGTTAACTGAGTCGATTGTTAACCAACGTTACAAGAAGCGTTCGTTTAGACATTAGAAAGGGATTTAGGGTGAAAATCTTTGAAAATTTTCCTTTTAACGTGCGGCCAACAGTGTCGATGTTACCCGATGTTGCAAGGAAGTTTAAAATATTTTAAGGAAATCGGAGATGAAACCAAGGGTTACGAAAACTCTCCTATGACATGGATTCAAGCTGAACTTGATGTCGAACCAATGTCCAAAGAAGGATTTCTATTTTGACGTTGTAAAGGTTTAAGGAAGGACTGGGCTCACGAAGCTTTCCTTGGACATGGAGTTAAACTGATTCGATGTTAGCTCCACGTCGTGAGAAAATTTCACTTGTCCCATGGTTTTAATGAAAGTTTTATAAAAATCAGTTTTAACCTTTTGAAAAGAGTAATTTGGCATCAAGCCCCACTTGGCACCTTCCCACGGAAGTTCGTTAATATGTTTAAAACACTTATATATAGGAATTACCAGCGGCGTATCCACCATGTTTTGCCCATATTACTTCCGTTTCGTGAGGCAGTGTCAGGTGTGCCGATATGATTTGGATAGAAATGCGTTTACTCGGCCCAATCGATAGGAAGTCGGACCGAGCATAAGATAGGATCGAATAGATTAATCCAGCGAGTTGATAAGGGAGAAGCGAATAGCGCGTTTTTGATTTAGATTCCTCATTACACCCACATGGCACGTTTCCACGGGGGTTTACTAACATGGCGAAACACCATGCTTAACCAGGTTAGCTTTGCCTCGTGAAGCGGTGTCATGTGCACTTAGTACCATACCGACGATAATGAACATCAAGTGAGCGATAAGCGGTAGATTATACACGATAGACGATCGACGAATAAACATGAAACACTTGCGATGACGGTGATGATGAACGAATTACGATAATTGGTAGTTGTTACGTTGCAAGCGATGGAGGTTTGCGGGTTCGATTTACGCGGCTCTGTTCGATTGATTAACTCCACAAAATTTAACTAACATCAGACCCTACATGGCCTGTTCCCACGAAAGGCCGCTGACATAGCTAAAACACGTTGCTTTAACCATATGAGCTTTCTCTCGTGAGGCGAGGTCATGCGTTCCAACTTGGCTCAAATATCACAGATAACGGTAGGCGATAGCGATAGATTGATACACGGCAAATGATATAGGCTCACGTGATAAGTGATAGGGGTTGCGAGATCCACAAAGTAAGCGATTTCGATTAGTCGAGTTCGATTCTTGTCTCGAATAAGCTTAACGTTTCGTCATGACGCATCACGGCTATCGAGGAGGGTAGAATAGGGCCTCACTCAACAATATCGTGAGCGTTTACATGGCTTGATCGAGATTTGTTGCAGCAGACTTACGACCAGTCTTGCGTCGATGCAATTTGCCTGCGAGGTAGACTCCCCAGAGTCCATCGATGAGGCGATTGCATTGCGGTTGCAGACTTACGACAAGTCTTGCGATGATATGGTTTGTTACGCCTTGCGATTGTGTGTAGTGTGTTGAAAATAATCACAACAGTATAATAGGTCTAATAACGTTTAACTCCACGTGGCACTTTCTTCACGGAACTTTGGTAGTATGGTAAGGCATTCCTCGCCCGACCCCTGCTACTTTCATCTCGTGTTTTGGTGTCACCTTTTGTCAAACGCTATGGCACTTTTAGAATTCACTACGATCACCGTGCACTGACCCAAATAATCCCGTGTGCACCCGCGATTGATCGTTCCTTGCACGTTTATCGTACCTCGTTCTAGAAGTGTAGTGAGGGTAAAACACATTATTCCGTGATATAGTATATAGTATGTGTGTGAATCTAGTCTAAGTGCGACGATTAAAGAGTGAGAGAGAAAATGGAGACGAGAGTTAACGTTACGCATAGAGACAATATCGAGTAAGAGATTAGGTTCAAAACATAGAGATTAACGTCGAAAATCGTATCATTACAACTTCATCCTACGCTTGCTAGATGTCTGATGCTGGAAAACTTTTGCTGGAGCTGTTGTTGTTGCACTCAAGTTCACGGTTCGATGTGACAGTTGTGGGTGAAGTGACCGTAACGGTTGCAGTTATTGCAATAGCGACAGTCAGCCCCAACTGGATGATGATAGGTACACGAGTAACACTGTGGATGAGCTCCAGTGTATGCTCGTTTTGGAAACACCGAAACTGCTTGAAGAGGTTTCGGTTGCAGCAGTTCGGTTGTTGATGAGCTCGGGCTTGAAGTCTTTCGCTTGCGGCTGGGTTTGTCGGTGTCTTGCGAAGAAGTGTCGTCTTTGGAGGATTCGTCTGAAGACTCACTTGCAGAGTCTTTGGCTGATTTGTCGGAAGATCCATTGGCAGATTTGCCAGAGGAATCGGCAGCAGATCCGTCCGAAGAATCGTTAGCGGATCCGTCAGAAGAATCGTTAGCTGATTCGTTAGAAGAATCGCTAACAGGTTTGTCAGAAGATTCGTCAGTTGATTCATCAGAGGATTCGTTAACATGTTCGCCTGAAGGATTACTGGCGATTGCTTGATGAGCTTGTTTGACAGGATTCTTTGAGAATAATCCTTCCCTGAGTCGTTTGTTGTTGATCTCTGCGGCTAAACGGTATGTTTCGTCGATGGTAGCGGGCCTTGCAGCTTCGACAAAATCGCCCACACACTCAGGCAAGCCACGAATGTACTTCGTGATGGCCTTCCCCGGAGTGTTGACTTGACTTGGGCAGATTATGCTAAGCTGTTTGAACCTTGCGGTGTAGCCAGCATTGTCACCTTCGGTTTGCTTGATTCCCCAAAATTCGTTTTCTAGTTTCTGGATTTCATGAGGAGGACAGTATTCTTTCTTCATGAGTTCCTTCAGCTCATCCCAAGAGAGGGCGTAAGCTTCGGAGATCCCACGTTTGTTACGTTCTGTGGTCCACCAGTCGAGTGCTCGCGATTGAAATACTCCGGTGGCGCAAGTAGTGCGGAGACTATCGGGACACCCGCTTTGACGAAGGGTAACTTCGATAGAATCGAACCACTGGAGTAGTTGAGTCGCACCTCCTTCACCCGTGAACTCCATCGGGTCACAGGCTTTGAAGTGCTTGTAGAGAAAAGTAGATTGCGGCTCTCCTGTCTTAACGTCTTCCGAAGCTCGAGAGTGGCTGCGAGAGTGCACTTGAGCGGCAATTTGAGGACTAAGCTTACTCACTTCCTTGATTATAAGTGAAGCAATCCTCTTCTCGGCGCTTCGTTTGGCTTTCCTCTTAGCTACTCGTCTCGAGGTAGAGTTGTTGGAAGTCATCTATACAGGAAGAGACTTGGAGTGAGATTCGATCATAATGATTTTCGAGTTTTGCGTTGCGATTGAGCGCGTTCAAAACTTGGTGCGATAGTATAGTAATAAGAACCACATAGGAGCCACGTAGGAAACACGAAATTCCTAAGTTCTCACACAATGACTTGTTTGTTTATACGTATATATATATATATAGATGTAATTTGTAATCATACACATACAGGTTGATTTAGAATAAGCGAGGTCGCGTTGAAGTGAGAAAACGAGAGCGAATGCGATAGATTATGCATTAGTTTTGTTGCGAACATTCGGATTTCGTTTTAGATTGTGATGAATGTGCGAATCGTGCGTTTATAAAGTAGGGAGTGAAAATCGTTACATCGAGAAATCGATAAAGCGTAAAGTTTCAAAATGTAAGTAAGTTCCAATCATTGTAAAATTGGCGGGTCGTATAATAGAGTGCCTTGGGTGTTTAGGCGTTGACTACCCAAGGTAACCCAACTATATTTACAAGTTCGGGCGCGCGCGTTGATCTAGAAGATTCCATGCTTCCACTGGGATGCAGCTCATGGCATTCGCCTTCCTAGTCATCGCGTGGCTCGAGTTGTTACAATAGTCGAGTCCTTGGTGAGAGCTTTTGAAAACCATTTTATAGAGAGTGGAACGACTTATTAAGGTACGGGTTTCACCCCTGTCTTAACAGTTTCGTTCCTAATTGTGGTTATGCTCTCGAATGAATTCGTGAGTTCCACTAGATTTCGATATGGAGACTTTCGTCGAGATGTGGATGTCACTCCTAACTCGATGAAAAGTTCTCGTGCTAGAAAAATTTCGCTGAGTGAGCAATCCTATCAAGAGTCCTTGGTTTTCACACCTGGTCTTGACTGGATCGCTCAGTTTCGTTATGCGAGTATTTTTGAAAACATGTGTATTGTGTCGGCCTTAGGAAAGGCTAAGTAGTATTTCAGCCTTAGGAAAGGCTCCTTCGTGTGAAGTTGTAGTATGCGGTGTTCACACAAAGTTGTAGCTTTTAGCAATTTCGATCGAGAGTATCAAGTAAGCCCAATACAAACCCCACTGGGTTCGTACGAGTCGGCCTGTTGGTACTTAGACTATAGACTAGGTCAATTTCTAAGACGTCGACCCGGACTAGGTCGAGTCTGACCTAATTCCCTATAGTTATGGCTCTGATACCAATCTGTCACACCCCAACCGATGGCGGAATCATCGGGGCGCGGCACTAGGCGAATCAGATTGCTCAAGAGAATCCATAACAACTATATTGCAATAATATTTAATACATTTGTTATCCCATACTAACAAATAATACAATCACATGAGTTATCACAGATTTATTGTCCTCTCGAACAATGCAAATCCGACAACCTAGATTTTAGTTGAGTTTCTAGACTTCCTAGCTTGATTTGATATAGTCTGCGATCTAACCTGCAACATACGTTAAAAGATTTGTCAATACAAAAGTATTGGCGAGTATACAGGTTTGATAAGTATAGCATAGTAGATTAAAAGTGCTGCGAATTTCCACATGCATAAACGTAATACACAACATATATACTCACAAAACTGATACTACCAACTAAGTCCTCGATGCTCGAATGTACGATGGCATAACTAGACCCCGTCGGGCGCAATAGTACTATACTAGTCTTGGTGGGACGTCGCGAGTATGAGTCCTAGCGCATATGCAACTAGCATCACGTATATCTATGCATAACAGTTATTCGCAAGTGATAATTCGATTGATTGAATAATTCGATTGATGAGTTCGATTTGTTAGAAACGTATGTTACACCCAAAATTCGATTAAAAAGGGGTCAAGTATACTCACAGTGCGTATTTAGCGAGATTACAACTTGATTGAGTCGGTTACGAGTTGTCTTGTAATGATCCTTGAAGAAATAGAGTAAACGAAGTACGGTTACGCAAGATTTACTTGGAAAGTTACTTGTTTGGTTGAATTGGGCCGCATCCGTGCGGATGGCAAGTTATCCGTGCGGATAACAGTGATCCGTGCGGACAGACTTGCTTGTGCATGCGGATGGGCCTTGCTTGTGCACACGGACGAGTGTACGCACGGTTGACTTGTACGCGCGGGTGACATGTCATCCATGCGGATGACATGTGCGTGCGGTGTCACGATCCGTGCGGATAACAGTACGTGCGGGTGGGGTGTGCGTGCGGCCATCTGTCATGTCATCCGTGCGGACTAGGGTCATCCGTGCGGACTAGGGTCATCCGTGCGGACTGACTTGTCTGGTTCGCACTCTGACCACCGTCTCTGAATGTTTAACGGGAGAAAAACATTTGTTTTCACTAGGATAGTGTAATTTCGCACTAACACTTGAAGTTCCGTTAATTCCGACTCGTTCTAACGACCGGGAATCACCCCGTTCCATCAGATCTGGCCGTTCATGGTGGTTCTTCATGGTTAACTCGAAATCGCACAGATTTAGGTGTGATTTGTCATTAAAACATGTGGAAATCACCGGGATCTGAGTCGTTTATAGTGAAATGAGACCCCAACTTGAAGTTCATAAGAACTCTTGGTGACATCACCTCAAAACGCCTCAAATCCGCAGATTTCACGGTTAGAATTAGAGTTTTGAAAGATAGAATGATGTAGATTCGAGTGTAGATTGTAGAAGTACAAGTTTTAGGTTGAATCCTTACCGGAATCGCGAGGAAATCGAGAGAAAAGGGTCTTGGTGCGCGTGTGGTTGAACAGGAGCTGTCACATCACTTGAACAGTGATGTGACATGGTATTTATAGACAACAGAGAAGAGGAAAGGAGGTCTGGCCCGGATAGCCCATCCGTGCGGATGGCCCATGCGTGCGGATGGCCCATGCGTGCGGATGGCCATCCGTGCGCATGCCCATCCGTCCGGATGGTCTATCCGTCCGGATAGACATCCTGACGGGCCGGACTTCTTCGTTTTTGATCGATTTGATAGTTTTCGAAGCGTGTATCTTTCATAATCCATTTATATTATTATTATAATGTTATTATTATTATATATATGTATATATATCACTAGGGGTCGTATTTACGTATCCATAATCCAAGGTTTCGATACTTTACAGTCGGTTTCCGATTCGAGTATGCGATTGTTATCGACGTTGCACGGCCATCAGTGAGGGTAGCATAGGTCCTTTCTTGATGTCATCGTGAACGTTATTTCGTGTAGTGCCACAAAGGCTGACGGGGTACCGTTTACTCGTATTGTCATCATCGTCATGACGACTGGAGCTACAGCACTCACCCGAGAGTCCTTGTTAGCGTTATTTGTTTACGTTCGACACATCACGGCCACTGAGGAGGGTAGAATAGGTTCTCACTCAGTGCCTCCGTGAGTGTTAGTGTGAAAGTAGTGTAGTATAATGACGTTGTAGCTTGAAAATATACGATTATCCTTCGAATAGCGATATATATACGATATGGTTACATTATGATCCGAATCTCTGGTGCTAGGCGTAACGAGTATAACGAGTAGTAACAACGCACAAAAGTGCGGGTTGTTACACAAATATCCCAAGTGTAGCTAATGCAAAAGAAAGTTAAATAAAAAACTATCCGAATGCAAAACATGGAGATGCTACTACAAGAGTTACTGGCACATTCTTTAATAATCATCAGCATGAGATCTTACCTGTTCTGAACGATAAAGAGGTCACAGCACCTCGAGTGGATTGACTAAAAGTAACAAGTTCACCTTAGCATTATGGCTGCTCCATGTAGCCACCTGTTGTATGCACAATGAACGATTCGTATTTCATAATTCAAAAAAGAAGCTATTTTAAACAAGTGGAACTTGTAGAGTTCTGTTAATGTTATTATTAATTTTTTTATAATTTTACCAACACGAGCCTTATTTTTAGTAAAACAAAACTGTTATAAATGTCCAAATGAACAAAAGCCATTTATTAGAATTTGTGGGTCGTGAAAAGCAAACGATTCAAAAAACAAAACATTCTTGAACACACACTTTAACGCTTTGAATATTAAAAAAAAAGTAAAGGGATTTGATTGAAAAACCTGATGCGCACGCTTGAATACGCCAATATCATTCCCGTATGCAGCAAATGTATAGTCACGATAAGATGCGAGAGCCCGAATCTTTTTTTCAAGTTGAGAACCTTTAAAGATAGCCCAAATGTTAGAAAATAAAATAAAATAAACAAAACCCAGCCTCATAGAATTTAGTTACAGACAACAGAAAACTAAATTACACAAGTCAGTAACATTTACCATTCAACAACTGGTAGTGAATATATGTATACAGATATTATATATATATATAGATATACGTGCCTGAGCGGCGGTTACGGGTAAATGAGACGGTGTCGTCATCGGAACCGAAACCCTAGTAAAACCCTAGATCTGCAATGCTGCTGAAGATCTGAAAACAAAATTTTCACAAACTCCGATTAGGAATAGACTGTCTAATCAGCAATAATGAAATGATAAATAGAAATGATTGTGTTAGATTATTCAGAGATTTAGACCTGTTGAACCTCTGTTGAGATTTAGACCGATTGTTTGTTGAATTTTGTTACCGGAAAGAAACTGGGGATTTGAATGAATCACCTGCCTTCTCTTTCACGCGGAATTGAAATTCCAAATCGGCAGAATGACAGGAAGAAGCGTTGTTTATGAGGTGGATTGAGGGGACTAATTAAAGGCAGACGATCGAGTCGCAACATTCAATTGAAGGGCAGGTGAGGGAATGTGAAAGATCAAACTTCAATACAGACTTCTCGGTTGAATAAGGGCAAAGATGGAACTGAATTTTAGATTGTAAAGAAGGAGTCCAAGAAATTTACTATTTTGTCCCTCTAGTGTCTTAAAATATAGTGTTGTTTACTACTTTACCCTTTTCAAATGTGTTTTGTTTATTTGTACATGTTGCTTGGAAAGTTGTATGTAATGTAAATTTACAATTTAGTACGTCACTTCTCCTTTTTATAATAGTATAGATATGTATATATGATTTTAGAATGTTCGTTTTATAAATTTTCAAATATACCGGTGTGATTCGATAAAGGTTTTAGATTTTTTTGTTCATTAGTGTCGCGAACTGAATAGATCATGACCAAACAACATTGGTACCAATATCATATCCGTTTTTATTGTTTTCTCTACGTGGTGGTATAAAATTCGTTGAACATTATACATTATACATATGAATATAAATTGTTGATGAACTGTAAATTTATTTTTTAATATTATATTTACACTATAGCTAGTTATATATTATATTTTAATTTGATTAATATTGAAAATAAATAATAATTATTTTTATTATTGTAAACTATACACGTGCTGATAAAAATATAAAAAATATATATACTTCTGTATTTGAGTATTGATACGTGACTAATGAGCCGATTTTAGTCAAACAACTTGGCACCATCATCGGTAGTATCGGAACCTGTATTTTTTTATTGTTTTTGATTGATATTAATATATATCCTTTTGTGCATACTACAACTTTATTTTTTTAGTTTTCTCTTTCGGCTACTATAGGGATTGTCGGTACCGAACCCCTACCAACTGATTATATATATATAATAGAAAGTTATCATGAACAGTGATATAGGGTTTTTAAGTAGTTACTTATTTTTTATTCTAAATTTGAGCATATATTTATTTTTTATTTTATTTTTTATATTTTTAGTAATCCCTTATAATGAAATTTTATTCATTATTTAATTTGACTTTTTTAAATAAGTTGTCTTTGTTAACTTATTTTAAGAATCTAACTCCACGACTATGTTTATTTGATATACATTTATTAAGTGTTTTTTTTTATTCTAATTTTAGACATATTTTGTTTTTTTATAACATTTAAGATACGATATTTTATAAATTAATGTTGTTTATCTTCTTACGTTATTCTAATAATATAGTATAATGCTTTATAATTCCATGGATATACCGTTGCGACATGCTTATTTTATATGTGTTTTGATAAAAACTTTGTTCAAAATTGATCGAGTCAATTATTATTGATTCTTTTGTTTATCACCGGGACAAACCGAATCGAAATTATCTCAACACCTTTGGTGGCAGCATAGAGTACCTTTTATATCATAAGCTATAACGAGTGTCGGTAGGGGTGCTAAACGGGCCGGGTTCACAGGTTGGTGGGTCCAACCCGATCCGAACCCGAAAATTTTATACGAACCCGAACCCGAAAATCTTGTCATACATATGAACCCGAACACCACCCGAATATTAGCGGGTTGACCCGAACACGACCCGTTCAACCCGAATTTTCAAATTTTTATTTTTTTTTCATAAATTAATATATTAGAATTAAAATTTTACTACAAAAAACACAAATGTATGTAATACAATTGCATTTTAATTATAAAATATATGTTAATCTCTCTTTTTAAGTTATAATTATTCATAAAATACACACCTAAATTAATTTATGACATAAAACATATTGTAAAAATAAAATATAATATAAATGGGTTAAATGGGTCAACCCGAACTGGTTGAACCGAACCTGACCCGTTTAGTTAAACGGGTTCGCGGGTTCAACCTGAAACTGACCCGAATCCGTTTAGACTAAACCTAAACCCGCGAATTTCGTGTTAGGTTTTTGTCCTGTTTTCGGGTCGTGTCATAAATTTACACCCCTAAGTGTCGGTGACGAACAAAACTGATACCGTCTGAACAACATTGGTACCACGTCAATTTTAAATGGACATCAGTACCAATAATTATACTTTTGAAATCTTTATTGATATTTATTTTTATATTTTTTGATCGATGTAAAACACATGTCTATATGTTTTTGGGCATATCATGACTTTATTGGTGGAGTTTATCTTTCGATCGCTATACAAAGTGTCGGTTATGGTACCGGTACTTTATTGAATCGAACCACTACCAACTATCTTCTCGCCGCAACGCGCTAGAGAAGTTTACTAGTTTTATATATGAAAGGAAACTATTTTAATTTTAATTTTAATTTAATTGTTTATAAAACCATTAAATTAAATTTTGTGCGAGAGTTTCCGAGGTGAGCTCGCCATTGCTTAAGGAGCAACTAAAAGAGTCTACGTATGAAATCTCACTTTTTATAAGGCCATGTGTTATACTCGCGGGATGTTTAACGTGGCTCAATCTAATGTAACATGAGCTGGATGAAAGGTGTGAAATACGCTTGAGTCAGGTGCCGGCACCGCGTGAGGAGAATGGACAATATGAGGCCAATACCGCTCCCGGGAGTTGATCCGGCACCAATGGGAGTGGTATGTTAATACCCGGCCTAAGTGAGCACACGTAAAGAAGTCCAAATCAAATCCATTAAATTATTTCTTTTCTTTAATCTCGGTATTTGATCTATGTTTTCATTGTGTTGTTCTTCTTCAAGGGGGCTTTTTATACCAACCGAGGACATCTTTGTCGGCATCTCTCTCAACACTCCCGGACAATGCAACCATGAGAAATGATCCCTTTGCGACTATTTGTCGCCAATAAGCTTTTGATGGTTGAGGTTGTATCGCTTTTAAAACCGGTTCAGATCGAGTCAATTACGTCAAAACCGGAACAACCAAAATCGGTTCAGTTTGAGAATCGTTTCTAAGAATAGCCATACCCGATCAGATCAGTTTGAAAATCATTCGTTTTATATAACTAGCGGTTCTCTCAAACTGGATTCAAACTTCATATGCTGCTACCCAGTTTCAAATAGGCGAATCGGATCCAAACTGGTTTCAAATTTTGGATTCAGATTGATTTAGAATTAGGCTCCGAATCTGGTATGGTTGTCGGGTTGTACACCTGTAGACCATGCCCCGATACATAATAGGAAGCAAGCAAGAACATAAAAAGATTCAAAACATTCTGATATAAAAGTTAAGCTCCAAGAACACCATTTCTCCCATAATCACCGTAACTAAACATAGAAGTTAAATACAAACCACATACCATAACTTACATAGCTTAAACGATCTATGTACACAACGGTTAGTCAATTATTGAGTCCGAAAACAAGAAAAGAAAAACAGTACTTGAGAATAAACATGTTCAAGGATCCAACTGTACGGTTCTTCACTAAACTAATATAAAAAAAGTCAAACCCAAAACTGAGACAGTTGACCTTCTATTGCTACAGCAATCTGCAATATTCATGTCAACAAACTTACATCAAAATTCAACAATAAACTGCAATTAAAAGACAAAAATATCACTAATAAAGCACTAACTACATCATTAGTGTCTGTGTGTGTGAGTTTATACCTGTCAATAACCACCGACATATTGACCAGACGCACTCCCATATCGTCCCGGTGCCACATTTCCACCACCATAGACTGTAGAAACATTGTTCACACCAGGACAATCTTTAGCCCAATGTTCCGGTTGATGACATTTATAACAATTCGAACTGTTTCCACCTGCAGATGACATACTGTTAAATCTTCCACTCGAACCATTTACCGCACTTGGACAGTTCATCGAGCTATGACCCACACCACCACAGCTGTTGCAGCTAACACCATGCCTAGAACCACCATATTGATTCCCATATTGACCCATTTGACTTGCTGGTAAACTGGTTTGTTGATAATGATTCCCAAATTGACCGGTTGAACTTGCTGGTAAACCGGCTTGTTGACCAATGCCACTAGCAGTAACAACACTGTTCAAAGGTGCTGATGCACCAATTGGGATTTCAAACTTCGGGTCCTCCTTTTTAATCAAATCCAGAAGAAAGCTGGTGTCTGACGAAAATTTTATCTTCTCGACTTTCGAAACAGTTGACTTCACACGCTGTTCATCACCGAAGCTCTCTTCTTTCACCTTTAACTTGAAGTTATACTTCTCATACGTAACACTCCTAATAATTTCTGCAAATCTCTCATCATCTTGCTCTTTTATGTCATACAACTCTTTGGCAGAAATTCCCATTATGTCCTCACCGGTTTCTTGAAACGCAGTTGCCCATGTAAAACCAGTCTGGTCTTGTATATTTAACTGAAGTATATATCGGTAGTCGCATTCGTCAACCGCCCGATCACACCTGTCACACTGCCATTTTCCATCACCATTATTTACAACCTTTTTACTGCATTTTCGTTCACCCAACATGAGCGGACATGCTGTGTAATAAAAGTTGTCAACTTTTATAAACGTTATAGTGGCGCTGACTGTGATCCAATCTGGCTTCTCATTTGTCCCGAGTTTCTCATCTTTAATTTGGGAAATAACTTTCCGTACATCGGTTCGGCCTATAGTATCATGCGATAAAGGAACCGATGGAGTGTTTTTTCCGACACTCTCGTACCATGTTTTGAGCTCATGGGCCTCGGGAAAATCCGGTTCTATGCATAACTGGCTTGTAGATATGGTCCCAACGTTTTTACCGTTAAACTCACCGACTCTAGCGGATTTCACAGCCAAAACGGGGTATGTTCCGGAATCACACATGTTTTGAAGACTCTGACCTTCTTTATTACAAAAATTACCCCATAAAGTCAACTCAACGCTTCTTCCAGACATGTCCTTCAAACTTAGGCTTCTCTTTAACGTTTCAGTGTTGTTTTTTCTTGTTATGGATACCGAAGGTTTTATGCTATAAACCACACCGATGATATCCAAAATAGTATTGTTCTCCGAGTTTTCAATTTCTGCAATAGGACGGAAATGATATTGTTGTTGCGGAATTGACCGGTCATCATCTAAACACGGCTGTATTGTTGACATATGATCCAGTGTAATTTCGTGGTCGTTTTTCAAATGATTGAAAGCTTTTTGAGCCGGTTTAATGTTACCTTTCGAAATGAAATAAACTTTACCAACTTCAACTTGGTCATAAAACTGGTCGGCTACAGCATTAAAGCATGTTGTTCTTATTTCACCACCATCGGAGTCAAGAAGATCGAAAGAGAAAACTTTGCCATCTCCCTTTGCATTGTTGTAATGTCTAAGTTCGGCTTTTGCAGTCACGCGGGCCTTAATAGTCCACCTACCTTGATACGGGTTCAAAGCAGCAATGGGGATAATCCTAGGTGGCGCCTCGTTTCTTGCTGTGGGCCCTCTGTTCATATACATTGGAGGAGGCTGATTATGTGTGGATTGAACGGGTTGAACCGGACGCATGTAACTGTTTGCAGGTGGGCGTGAAAGCATTGTAGGTGCATGTGACATAGCATAAGATTGTACACCTGAATTATGTTCCTGTCGAGGTGGATAATTTGGAGAACTTAGACCAAGATTCGGCCGTGGAACAGAGCCCATGAAGTTCTGCGGGCCACCCATAGTTGCGGTTGGTTGATTGTTAGACTGCATAGGTGCGGGAGACCTTAATGTAGATGGGTCACTGCCAGGAGTAGATAAGAATGGTTTCGCATCACCGATAATATCACAACTTTGCAGAATCACATCAACATTAAGGATTATAATAATCCTGAAAAAGTAATTAAAAAATGTCAGAAGAAATTATATACTGCAGACCTGTGACAAGTTCATACTGGAATGGTGGAATCCAAATTTCAGTCAGAATCTTGGCTACCAATTGTAACTTTTACGCTTTATTTCATATATATAAACAGTTTTTTTGTTTCAAATTTAAATGTTTATGCTTTACCATTATGTGTTACGTCATTCAACCCTCACTAAAAAATACAAATCCAAAATTTTCTTGCAGGTGACTTGACGATTAACATGCAAAGTAATCAAACAGGAATTAACATGTGAATCTCTTCATAATGCTTTTATCAATGTAATCTAGGGATGAGATTTTTTTTCCTGAATACCCGGTACGCGTACATACCTGTACCGGTACAGGTACGGATTTTTCCAGTTCGGTACATGCATCAGTACCAAGTTATTCGTATTTTGGTATTCGATGCTTACGCGTATGGGTACCTTTTCGGTAGTATATGGAATTGGTACAGAACTTAAACATGGAATTCCAACAGTTATATTTTGGAATGAATTTGATACTATACTTTATTTCCATATGGTATTATGAACTCATATTGATTTTACCTATTTAGTACTCATTCCGATTTTACCTTACCCGTACTATTGTATTGGTACCCGTACCAATTTTACCTGTTTTGTACCTATACTTATTGGTACCAAAACGAATAAGGTACCAAGGTACCGGTATTGGTATTGGTATTGGTACCGTACTGATATATTCAGTAGGGACGCAGATTTGTTCATATTCCATACCGGTAGAAGTACTGATCTCATCCCTAATTGCAATCTACCACATGCATAAACATACTAACTAAAAGCAAATATTTAATTCAATTCTACCAATCACACTAATTTGAGTAATTGCAAACCAACATAATCAATCAAAACCAAAGTAAAATATAACATACATGCGGTCACGGATCGTATTCGCGACAAACTGGTTCAATTGAACAACAGAGCCTCTCTGTATCTGCTGAGTTTTAACCAAATCGTTGAGTTGAGTAGCAAGCATCCCTTGCTGATGAAACAATCCGTCAGATATCCGAACTCTGTACTTTTCCTTCTCTGCGGAAACAGTTTGCACCTGAACTTGCCGAACATCCAACACCTGCATCACCGGTTTCGCGTCCGTCGTTTGCAAATCTCCGCTACATATCGCCGATATTGCGCCTGCCGTTAGTCTCACCGCCATTGATGGAGGTTAATTGCAGTTGTGTGTGTAAGAAGATTTGGAATTCTGGAAACCCTAGAGAGAGAAAGTATGAGAGAGAGGGAAAACAGAAATGGATTTTTTTTGGTTTTGTGAGCGCCAACTTCTCTGTTTTATAGTGGATGAATGTTGCACTTAGCCTACCTGTAGTAGCTAAATATGCTAAAACTAATCCCCATGGCTTTTTTTTAACTTTGCACTTGTATTGTTTTTTTGTTATAAAAATTAGCTTTTATTCAATAGAGAGATAATAATCTATATCTATACTTCTATACTTATATAATAAAAGAAATCTGTTTTGGGACACTTGTCATTCTCTCATTTAATTGATTAAAATTATTAATAATATACTAATAATAATAATATTTAATCTAAATTAATACAAATTCTTATTATTAATATTGACATTTAATATTGTTTTAAATGATATGAATTAGATATGATCGTATCATATGAATATGATATATTATAACGTAATCAAGATCATTATCTCTGTAACGTATTCACGCATATATAAAAATGTAAAAATCATTTTAAACCTCTTATTATTTTTTTTACTAAGATAAAAATTAAAATATGTAATTATTAACAAAAATTACACCTACTTCAAAAAAGTAAATTATAAATTGTTTAAAACTAAATTTAGAAAAAAGAAAAAAAATAAAGAAAAGTCAATAAAGATTTAATTAATAGACACCAGGAGGTCATGACTCATGAGATGCATGTTTAGTAATTCCAGCTCTTAAAAAATAAAATTAATTATTTATTATACACGAGTTTTTTAAATATACGGCGTTTTCAGTATTTAGTATACAAAATTACATTTATTTAATCTGTGTAATACACATGGTTTTCAAAGATATAACTTTTTTATTATTTGATATATAAAATTACATTTATTTAACCCGTACAATATTTTTCTTTTATTATATAGTAAGTATAGATAGATATAGATATAGATGCTCCAAGACTCTTGATCCATTATTTTGATCATAAATTCTTGATATATCAAGTTTTTATTATATTTTCTGTTACATTCGAGTAAATATCTAACTACATAATATGTATATAATATTCATGCTCACAAGACTCTTGATCCATTATTTTGATTATAAAATTTTTGATATATTAAGGTTCTATATTTTTTGTTACATTCAAATAAATCTATTTATATGGTGTCTATATATAAATTTAAACAAAATCTGTATAGAAGATAATATAGCATTTTAAAATATTTATCATGTAAACACTTTCAATTTTCTTGTTATCTAAATAGTGCGGTCATGTACAGTTATCAGAGATGTTAGTTTTTGAAAAAGATTGATTATTTTTCTTAAGTCTTATTAAGATAAATATTCAATTATACATTTACTAGGTTATGGATCCCGTGTGTTACACGGGTTAAATAAAAAATATCGCACGTAAGTAAAATATGATAAATAACATAAAAAAATGTTTAAGACTACTCATAATCAGAAAAATGTCAATTTCTTTGAAATTTGAAGAAAAAAATAAATTTGCACAATTTGAGATGCTAATATATCAAAGATAATTATTACTATTTATTAATATATACATAAGTTAAAACTTACAATTAACTTTTTCATTATTTAATATATAAAATTAAATTTATTCAACCCGTACAATACACGAGGTTCTTAAAAATATACCTTTTTATATTATTTAATATATAAAATTACATTTATTTAACCCATGTAATAAATGAGATTTTTAAACATATTTTGTTTTGTTATTTGATATATAAAATTACATTTATTCAACCCGTGTAATACACGGGGTTCTAACCTAGTATAATGTATAACAGAGAAAAGAATGAATAATTTCGAGTAATTTTAATTATAAAAACTATCTTTTATTTAAAGAAAGAAAAATATCGAGGATATGTGATATAACCTGTCTTTTACACGAAGTTGTATATTAGAAATTATATAATTCAATAACGTGTATAAGAAGTTTCATAACTTAGATATTTTTATTATGTAAAATAATAAAAATAATAGTATTAGTAATAATAATAATAATAATAATTTATCAATAACTATTTTTGTTTACTATATATAAGTTGAGTAAAGATCTCGTACAAATAGCCTTATCGTACAAAACGTATAAATGGCATGGAAAAGTAAATCAAACGCGGTGGTATTTTCGTAATTATTTTACTAGTGGGGTAATTATCAAAATTATCCTACAAGGTCATTTGTAAACTAATTATGTTATCATACAAAATCAAAATTATCCTACAAGAGCAAAATTACGCTACAAGATCATTTGTAGAGTAATTATGGTACTTTACAAAATTACCCTACAATATCAAAATTATCCTAAAAGATCATTTTGCAAAATTACCCTATAGGATCATTTGTAGAGTAATTTTGATAATTACTCTACGAGTAAAATAATTACAAAAATGTCATTGTGTTTTGTTTTATTTTTTCACGCTATTCGTACATTTTATACGATTACCTCGAAAATAATCACGACTATATTTAAGAAAGACTGATTAAAAGATATGACCAAGGTTTTAGAAAAAGAAATAGTTTAATACAATTAAAAAAAGAATCATTCAATAATAACCCTCTAAAATGCTATATTTCCAAAACAAAGATAACGTCATTGTTAGTACCATCAATGTGATATAAGGATCTTCACTGCAAATTAGAACGCATAAACTCACTAATTTAGCTTAAAATTTAAAGTTTTATAAAAGAAAATTCGATTGAAAAATATTAAGAAACAAAAATTCAACATTAAATTAGCTTAATTAAAGTTTTATAAAATAAAATTCGATTGAAAAATACTAAGAACAAAAATTCAACATGACTCTAGAATAACTCATATTTATCTTTCCTTCATTTACAATGTTATTAAAAATACTTTTAATATGTTCTACCACCTTCATAAAGTTGATTTTATTTTGGGTTATTAGATTTTAATAATAATAATAATAATAAGTTTCACCTGTTGGCCGATAATAATCCCAACTTTAAAAATTCTCTCCAATAATCCCAACTTGTAAAAATTTGGCCCTCATTGATCCTTTTCAAACATTTAATAATTTAGTCTACTCAATAGATTCAATTACACCTAGAGACTCCTTAATTGATTTAAGTGCACCTATGTTAGAAAAGGATCAATGGCGGTCAAACTTTTACAAGTTGGGATTATTGGATGAAATTTTAAAATTAGAATTATTATCGGCCAACAGGTGAAACTTAAGATTATTAAAATCCAATCACCCTTTTATTTTCAATGTTATTAAATATACTTTTAGTACGTTTTATTGACCTTCATAAAGTTGATGTAAAAAATTCGTCTAATGAATTTTTAATATTATCTTCACCAAAAGATTATAAATGTTTCAATTTGAAATAACTAATAAATAACTTTCTAAGAAAATGTAAGAAAATTTGAAATTAATATGATTGAGAAATTTTTTAGAAAGTATCACAAATTAGGAACAAATGAAATCTTAAAATTTGAAAATTTGAAATTACATCTATAAAATTGGAAATAAGTTACAAATTTAATTTCTAATAAAATGTGAGAAATTTGAAATTAATGTGATTAAGAATTTTTTTCGTATCACAAACTAATAACTAATGAAACCTTAAGTTTTTTTAATTTGAAATAACTAATAAATAAGTTTCTAATAAAATGTGAGAAATTTGAAATTAATGTGATTGAGAATTTTTTTTGAAAACTAACACAAATTAGGAAACAATTAAATCTTAAAATTTGAAAATTTGAACTTATATCTATAAAATTGGAAATAAGTTACAAATTTGATTTCTAATAAAATGTTTGTAAAGTATCCCAAATTATGAACCAATGAAATATTAAAATTTTAAAAATTTGGACTTCTATCTATAAATTTGGAAATAAGTTACAAACTTGATTTCTAATAAAATGTGAGAAATTTGAAATTAATGTGATTGAGATTTTTTTTTTTCTTTCCAGAAAAGTATCACAAAGTAAGAACTAATGAAATCTTAAAATTTTTAAAATTAGAACTTATATCTATAAATTTGGAAATAAGTTAGAAAATTTGATTTCTAATCAAATGTGAGGAATTTGAAATTAATGTGATTGACAATTTTTTTCTGAAAGTATCACAAACTAAGAACTAATAAAATATTAAAATTTTGTTATTTGAAATAACTAATAAATAACTTTCTAATAAAATGTGAGAAATAAAATTTGAAATTAATGTGATTGAGAAAAGTTTTTTTGGAAAGTATCATAAAATTAGGAACCAATGAAATCTTAAAATTTGAAAATTTGAACTTATATCTATAAAACTAGAAATAAGTTCCAAATTTGATTTCTAATAAAATGTTTGGAAAGTATCACAAATTAGGAACCAATGAAATCTAAAATTTTTAAAAATTTAAACTGTATCTATAAATTTGGAAATAAGTTACAAATTTGATTTCTAATAAAATGTGAAAATTTGAATTAATGTGATTGAAATTTTTTTAATGGAAAGTATCACAGACTAAGAACTAATGAGATCTTAAACTTTTTAAAATTAGAACTTATATCTATAAATTTGGAAATAAATTACAAATTTAATTTCTAATAAAATGTTAGAAATTTCAAATTAATGTGATTGAGAATTTTTTTGGAAAGGATCACAAACTAGGAACTAATGAAATTTTAAAATGTTTAAAATTTGAACTTATATCTATAAATTTGGAAATAAGTTACAAATTTGATTTTGATTATAAATTTAATAGGTAATCAAATATGTAACCGATATGATACTTGAGCAGGAAAAGCTGTGTGGGGAAGAATGTGGTTTCAACACATGCATTTTATAGAATCATTTATTAGATAAAAGATATGAATTTTTTCAATAAGCAAATAATTTTAAATACGAAATTGTAATAATTTCATAACCATTTGTGTGTCGTGCTTACAATATGTAATGGGAGAGATAGGATGTGTTTACATGATTTATTGCACTTATCAACTTAAAATTTGTTTGTATTAAATAACTTTATGTATGTATACATAAGTAAAATAAATATAGAGTTAATTACATAGTTAGTCCCTGTGGTTTGCACAAAATGACATACTTAAGTACTAATAGTTTAAAATCACATTCAAGGGTATTAACTTTTCATTTTGTAACGTTTGGAGGTATTAACTAAATAGGTGGTTTGCTCAAACTACCAAATTTGTTTACTAGAGCCCAGATTTTTATATTCAAGGTTTCCCAAATTGTAGTGAAATAATCTGATTTATTTCGATCGTAAAAATATGAGAAATTTGAAATTGATGTGTTTGAGAAAATTTTTGGAAAGTATCGGAAATTAGGAACCAATGAAATCGTAAAATTTTAAAATTTTGAACTTATATCTATAAATTTAGAAATAAGTTACAAATTTGATTTCTAATAAAATATGGAAAAATTGAAATTAATGTGATTGAGATATTTTTTTTTTTGGAAAATATCACAAACTAGAAACTAATGAAATCTTAAATTTTGCACTTAAATCTATGAATTTGGAAACAAGTTACAAATTTGATTGTGATAATAAATTTTAATAAGTAATTAGATATGTAAATATGTAACTGATATGATACTTAAGCGGGAAAAGTTGGGTCGGGGAGAATGTGGTTTCTACACGTGCATTTTATAGAATCATTTATTAGATAAAAGATATGAATTTTTTTCCAGTAAGCAGATAATTTTAAATACGAAACTGTAATAATTGCATAACCATTTGTATGTGGTGCTTACAAGATTAAATGGGAGAGATAAGATGTGTTTACATGATTTGTTGCACTAATCAACTTAAAATTTGTTTGTATGAACAACTTTGTGCATTTATACATAAGTAAAATAAATATATAAATAGGTGATTTGCTCAAACTATCAAGTTTTTTACTTGAGCCCAGCAATATTCAAGGTTTCCTAAATTGTAGTGAATTAATTGGGTTTCTTTCGATTGTAAAAATGTCCTAAGCGTAATAAATTCACGCATTTATTTAGTTATTTGGTTTTAACTTTGTTTAATTAGTTTTGATTATCACTTTTATTTTAATAAACAAATCAAACATAATAAATTAAATCAAATTCAAATTCAAGCCTGTCTCACGGCCCATCTAAAAGCCCATTCTAGACTGGATCACTTTTGGGCACGATTTTAATACCCAATTTAAAAAAATATAAAATAAATGGATGGACTTATACAAAATCTATTTTTCTTGTCGTTCTTTTTATTTTAATAGTCTTTTTTTCTAAAAAAAGACTATTAAAATAAAACTAATCAAAAAGACTTCGAATCACTGAATCTATCAAAATTTCTTAGTAATAGCTAATGTCTGCTCACGTGATTTGGAATAGAGTACTATGTACTCTATCTAAAAAACATCAAGCAGATCCATCTAAGAACTTTTAATTGATATCTGAAATATACTAGGTTCCACAAGATATCTGAAATATACTAGGTTGCACAAAGGGGCTGTTTGGTAGCCTCTTAATGACCATTCAGATGCTACATCTTAATGGTTTAAAACCTCTGAATGAATAAGAGGTAACCTCAAGTCTGAATGGTTAAGAGGTAACCTCTGAATAGTAAATCATCACATGTCACATTCTTCTACCTTCTCATTGGTAAAATTCTTAATGGTTCCATTAAGAGGTAGCCTCTTAATGACCATTCAGAGGCTACCAAACAGCTCCTTAAGATTATCAAATGAAACTCTATGGACCATCTTGCTATGATAATAAAACAAAAAAAACGTCTATTATGAAACTTAACATTTGATGACAACAATCACGGTGAAGCCACATTTTTTCGTAGCTGAAGAGCGAAGATGTAACAACTTCATAGTTGTTATAGTTCGTTTTATTGTAATTGTTATTAAAAAGGTTGTTAAGTGCGCAAGTTGCTTTTATTGTAATTGTTATTAAAAGGGAATTGGGGTTTCATTTGTTGAAGTTATCACCTCACAATTTTCTCTGTATTATCTCTCGTTCATATCTTGTTAGTTTTGTTAATAACTATGAGATCTTGTATTATTGTTCTTCTTTGTTGTATGATCAACTGATAAACTTCATTAGTTGATCTTGTATTGTGATTTGTACATACAAATCATATATATTGTAAGATCTGGGGTTTGGTAGGGTGTTTTTGGTTTGGGTTAAACTAATAAGATTTTGGTCACTTGTTTTGTCGCTATCTCTGTTGTTCTGTGTTCCAATCGTCATTTTCTACAGAAGACTTATCCAAATTTCCATTTTTTCAGCATATAACTACAGAAATATTTTAATTATATAAGCAATACTCAATATCCCTTAGGATGCTTGGGCCGTGACTTGGGTAGGGCTCGCGGATACATCGGGTTTAGTGGCCTACGCTCGGGTAGGCTATGTAGGTATGGTGTTCGGGTTCACTGGTACTTTTATCGATTCAGGTAGATGAAATGGTCGTGCTTTTTTGGTTGTTGGAAGATGACATAGGGGGAGTGGGTTGTAGGGGTTCATAGCAGGTTCCAAAACAAGTGGATTTGGGTTCTGACGGACTCAAATAATGGATACGAGACAAGGTGATGAATTGGGTTCTGGCGGTAGCACCCCACACACCCTTAGGCAAAAACCCCAAACGATTAGACACACATTAAGTTAGAATCTTGTGTAGTACACGTATTGAATAGATTTAATGTTATATACTTCGTAATAAAATAAGTTCGGGAAAATTTCATAAAGTAATCAAATTTTCACATTGTTTCAATTAAGTCACTTAATTATATTGTGGTTAAACCACTCAAGTTTCAATAAATGTGCTAATCCTAGGTTTTCTACCTAGTTAACAAGTTGTATGTTGACGTGGCATTTTTTAGGGTTTCTTTTAAATATGTTGACGTGAATATTAACAATATGATAATTATTCTTAAAAAAAATAAAAATAAAAAACCAAACACTTTTCCCCACCTTTCCTTCCTTCCTTGATTAACCATTAAATCATTTTTGTGTAGTTTCAATCTAATGAAAATCACAAACACAAATTCAATTGAAGCACCTAATTGTGCATCCAAACACCTTTCCTTCCTTCTTAACTTTGAACCTAGTATCAACTCTTTCAATTGAAGCAAACCACAAATTCATTTACACTCCAATAGAACAAAATGATCACATTGATCTCACTTTTATTTCGTGCACACACACATATACATATGTATTTATGTAGCTAGTGTAGATGTCGACTTTAATCTCATGTACACGCATACATTTGTATATACGTAGCTAGTGAAGTTATCAATATACTAGAAATAACTTTTGTAGAAATGAAATACTAGAAAATACTAGAAATAACTTGCCATTATATCTTGGGAATTGCACGCAACCAAAAATTAAAAGAACCCATAAAGCATCAAATTTCACACAGTCCACGTCCACTGTTGGAGAGTTGCACACAACATGTTCCTACGGTATCATATCTAAGCAAGGATGTGTTATTGATGTACAATCCAGTGTAATTTCATGATCGATATTCAGGTGATTAAAAGCTTTTTGAGCAGGTTTGATGTTACCTTTTTGAAATGAAATAAACTTTACCAACTTTAATTTGGTCATAAAACTTGTCCGCAACAACATTGAGCATGTTGCTCTTATTTTACCACCATTAGAATCAATAAGATCAAAAGAAAAAACGATCTCCTTTTGCATTGTTGTAACGTATGAGTTTTGCTTTTGTAGTCACACGGGCTTTAATAGTCCACATATCTCGATATGGGTTCAAAGCAGCAATGGCGATAGCCATAGTAGGGAATGGTTTTGCATCACCAATAATATCACAATTTAACAAAATCACATCAACCTCAACCATTTTAGAAATCCTGAAAAAGTAATTGAAAAATGTTAGATAGAATTTTATATGATGAAGTAAGTTGACATTAAAATGAAGACTCATTTGAACCAATACAATAGTTAACAAAATATATAAAGTACAATTTTTGATTCAACAGTGGACACTATAATTAAGACCCATCTGAACTTATAAACAAGTAAACCAAGCTTAAAATCTTGCACTACAAATGTCATTTTTCTCCATCTATTCTAAGGTCAATTCTTGATTAGAATAACAAACAAGAAAACAAATGTATCAATATCTATGAACTCTTATCACCTAAAATTCACAACTATTACATCTACAATCTTCAGGTCAGATATCAATTATAACGTTCGTTATAAGTTCTGATTTCTAGGTACACATACAAGAACTTAACAGGTTAATACTAAAATTCACACTTGACTGTCAATTGATTATATGCATATGGCCCTTTTTGTTTCCTCATGATAAAGATTACTTTTTAGCTTTTATTTCACATTAGATCAAGTGCGTTCTTATTTTAAATTTAAGTGTTAATGCTTGATCATTATTTGTTTCTGTTATTTAGCATTAACAAAAAATACAAATTCAATAATTTTCTTGCTGGTGATCTACCACATGCATAAACATGCTAAGAGCATCCACATTCCACAATGTTGCTAATGTGGCTCTCGTCTGCACCACTCGTTCAGAACACAAACACTTTTTTTAGTGCATAACTCTAATATTTTTATATAAGAAGTGGGTGTTTAAATAAGAGTGTAGTGTTGTAGTAACACAACTAACGTGGCCAGTGTCGGATCTAGAAAATCCTTATAGGGGCAACGTTTCAAAGAAAAGGGGGTAATGAAATCGAAAAAACATCATTTATTTCCAAAATTTACACTACCGTAAGAGCGTCAAGGGGCAACGGGGGTTACCCCTTGTTACAAGGTAGGTCTGCGCCTGAACGTGGCAGTTGAGGTGGCGGTTTTTGGGTTTATAGCTCTGTTGTCAAGGCGTACCTAAACTCACTTTTCAAGGCTAGCATAACATTTTCGCTTTGCTTTAAAAGCCCCTTAAAGAAGCCTACAACATGTCTAAAAGTGAAACCCCTGAAAATTGTATTTTAATAGTATTTGTCCCGCCAAAAAAAAAACCTTGATTTTTAAGCGTCTTGCACTAACACCCAAGGCTCATCCTTTGAGTATTGAGTGCACCTTCAACAACTAGCATTGTGGATGATATAACAGAGAGCAAGTATATATTGTAAATAAACCCTAAAAGATGAAATACGGATGATATCCATGACAAACTCGTTCAATCGAACAAGAGAGCCCCTTTGTAACTGCTGAGATCTGACCAAACCATTGAGCTGGTTCAGACCCGGCTCTTGGGCCGGCCAAACTGGGCAGGCGCACAAGGCCCAAAATTCTTAGGGGCCCGTAAATACTTATAAGTCTATTATGTTGTTTGTATATAATAGGCCCAAGTGTGCTGAACATTAAAGCATAATAGTCAACAAAAAGGCCCCAATTCCAATTGGGTATTTACCTTATATGCGTATGGGGCCTGTGTGCTTAAAAAAAACCAAACTTCCAAAAACCAAACTTGTTGTGCGATCGATCACTGTGCGATCATCAAAAGAAGACTAGGTTTTGGCTTTTTTCATAATCCTTGAGGTATGTATTTTCAATTGTATAATCGATTAATAGAATGTATTTTTTTTAGATTTATATAATCAGTTAATTATATATTTACATGAAACCTTGAATCTTTGTTGTTTAGATTTATTGATTTAGAACTAGATGAAACTATGAATCTTTGATGTTTGAAATTGAATGATTGAATCTTTGAGACTTTGATGTATAATTATTTATTGTTTAGGTTTAGAGTTAGATAAAACTTACTAGTTTTCAACTTTAATTTTTTTTGTCTAGAAATTATTCCACCCATTCCTAAATACAAATACCTATTCGGTAGTCAAAAATGTAAAAAGAAGAAACTAGAGGAAGAAAAAGCAAAGGCCGACAAAAGGCATATACTCAAGTTTTTCTCAAAACTAACTCAAAGTTCTAGTTCTAATGTTGATGAAGACAATGTAGATGTTAATGTGGGTGAAGATAATGCGGGTGTTAATGCGGATGAAGCTAATTTGGGTGAAAATGATGTTAATGTTAACATGGATGAAGATAATGCGGGTGAAGATGATGTTAATGTTATTGTAGATGAAGATAATGTGGGTGAACATGATGCTAATGTTCATCCAAGTATTGATATTTTTGACCCTAGAAATTGGGATAAGTTTAATCCTAACTTGATTAATGAATTGGTTATGAAAGGTCCAAATAGAGATTTGACTATTGATAAGAGTCATGTGGATAATGTTGGAAGACGATTTTCTAAATTCATGTATAATAAAATTCTATCAAACAGGGAGACGTGTGATAGAGAATGACCAGTGTATTCGAAAGAGCTTGATAAAGTCTTTTGTTTTTGTTGTAAACTTTTTAGACAAGGGTATAAGAAAGGCGGGTTGGATAATGAAGGTTATTCAGATTGGAAGCATGCTTCTCAAGGTCTTAAAGACCATGAAGTTAGCTTTGAACATCTCAAGCATATGCATCAATGGTTTGAAATGCGTCAAAGGTTGGATTGCAATGAAACAATTGACAAAGAAGCATATGAGCATTTCAAAAAGGAAAAAGATTAAAGGAAATAAGTGATTTTTAGTATTATTGCTCTTGTGAAATTTCTTGCTAAACATGGCTTAGCTTTTCGTGGGTCAAATGAGAAGTTGTATCAAAAAAGAAATGGAAACTTTTTGGGATTGGTTGAGATGCTGGAAGAGTTTGATCCGATTATGAAAGAACACGTGCGGTGTATTTTGAATGATGAACTCCATATACATTATCTTGGGCACAATATCCAAAACGAGTTGATACAATTATTAGCTGATCAAGTTAAAATAGAAATCATCAAAAGGATAAAACAAGCAAAGTATTACTCCATCATACTCGATTGCACACCTGATATAAGTCACCAAGAGCAAATGTCCATAATTGTGAGGTATGTGAATTTTAACTCTAATTCTGTGACAGTTGAGGAATCGTTTTTAGGTTTTTTGGTTGTTGAGGATACCACAGGTAAGGGACTTTTTGATGTTACATCTAAGGAATTAGAGTCTCTAGGTCTTGATATTGTTGATATGCGCGGTCAAGGCTATGATAATGGAGCGAACATGAAAGGAAAACGTAGTGGAGTTCAAAGTAGATTTCTAGAAAAAAAATCCTAGAGCTTTGTATAGTGCTTGTGGTTGTCATAGTCTTGATCTTGTGTTGTGTGACATGGAAAACACGATTACTAAGTCTAGGGTATTTTTTTGGAACAATACAACATATATATAATGTAACACCCTTACTATTATTTTACAGTTTTCGTTCATTTTACGAAAATACACATGTAATTATAGTTTCATATACATTGTAAATACAGGTTAATTAAAACTTTTATAGATTTTAATATGTTACAACATAATGTAATTGAGTTCGTCGTTTAAAAGTTACGACGTAACGCCGTGCGGAAGCTTTAATCTCGTGTGTTCGGTTCTTCGTTGAGCTTGATCTTCATCCGGAAATCCCTTGACATTCACCTATGACCAAAACCAACATAAAAGTTAGCTTTGTTAGTTAAATAACATGTTTAAACAAGTCATATGGGTCAAAACAACAAAATTCAACAATTTTTGTAATTCAGGGCGCCGCCGTATGCTAAGGGGCGTCGCGCTACGCCTAGCTCTATTTTAGGACGCCGCCGTAAGCTAAGGAGCGTCGCGCTACGCCTAGCACTGTATTCGACAGAAAGATCACATAGCTGGTGCTGCAGATGCCCAGCTCAAATTTTCACCAACTTACAAACTTATAATTGCCATAACTTTTGTTCTACTTATCCGATTCGCGTGATTCTTTTTCCTACGCAACCGTAATTTAATTCTCCATCTCATGGAGTAAAAACCCGACATCTGAAATCACAAAATTTTAGATTTCAAGCTCTCGGCTTGAAATTCAATTTTGACACTTTTTGACCCGTTTGTGTTTTGATCAAACAAACTTGTTGGTTACCTTTAAAATGTCATGCAAATCACGTTATACCAGTTTACTAGTATTCAAGGTTCAAATTACGGCTTCTTATGCCTTCTTTACCCATTTTTACTTGAAATCTTATTTTGACCCGTTAAGGGTATTTATGTACTTTTAAGCTTAATTTACGCTCGTTCCTTGTATGCAACATAAGTCCACCCATTTATATTGAATAGTCTTCCACCATAATTATAATTGTGGTGGATTTAACGTACTTAAATACTTATTCCGAATTTTATCCCTTGGATATGTCATTTTACGGCAAGACGCACTTTAAGGCGTTTAACCCTAGAAAGTTTATTCCTACAACTTTTATATGCATCCAAGGGTTGCAAGGTCATAATATAAGTTTCTAAACAACCTCTAAGGGTCGTTTGCCCGGTTGACCCATCAAGGGCTTTTTGGTCGATTTTAGTTCTTCAACTTGCGATGAAGGACTTTCACTAAATACTTGACCAATCATTGCACTTTTAACTATAAGACTATATGTGCGTACCTGGCCCGGGTCAACAAATAGACCCGATTTATACCTTGCTTTAATTAACCAATATTCTATGGCGTCGCAATTATCCAAATTGCTAATCGCTCCTGATAACATACGACTTAACAATCACATTAGTCGATATTGTCAAATGGTGTTATCATCACCATTTGACCCGTTTGGACTATAAGACCAAAAATAAAAGCATGGTTTTAAATTTCCAAATTCACCCATTTGCCCCGTTTACCATAAACCATGGTTTTTATCATTTACACTTGTTCCGACTTGTATCAATCGTGTCGGAACCCTTATTTTGGATATTACATCATTCGCATTTATAGTTTATAAAATAAACACGTGTCCTACAAAAGGGTGTAAGTTTTACTTACCTCGTATCCAAGCTACACTTTTCTTTTCCTTCTTGATCCGTTTGACCCACTTTCTCCCCAAGCTTCACCTAGCTTGTTAAGCACCAACTATTATTCGTCATTCACAAGGTGGTTAGTTTAATCATGACTTAATACGATTATTCCACCTTACGCATTTCTATATCTAATTAACATTCATCACATCGTAGGTCAGTTTGACTTTTTAAAAGTCAAATGCCCATTAGTATACTAAATGCATATTCGAGTTCATCAACTAGTTTTTGCATTCTTTAATTACCCGGTAGGCGTTATCTTTAGGCCACCGTTTTAACCAAAGTTCTAACCACGTTTATCACATTTCAATCACTTTAATTAGTTCAAGCGATTATCAAGACTAATTTATTCATTCATTTCCCAAGAACAAAGGGTTCTCATCTATAAGTGAGACCCGTTCATCATATCACTAGCATTTATCCCAACACCTTATATAATCAAGTTTTTCATATGAACTAATATACTACACGATTTCATTCACCTATTTATATGAACGAAATTACCAATTTCATCATAACATACAAAAAAACCCACTTCAAGTCATGCATGAGCTTTCACTCAAACTTATAATTTGTTCAAGTATCTAACTTCAACTATCAATTATGGCGATTTTTAGAACAAATACATCATCATCTTCACTACATAATCAAAACCCACTTGTCTAAAAGTGGTAAATCATCAAATTACCCGAATCATAGAAATTTTACTTCAAATTTCTACTTAGGGTTTGTTCTTAAGCAATCAAACTTCATAATTTCGGCCATAACCTCTACGATTCATGCATAGATCGCATCATGCAAAGATGACTAATTTTCACAACTTCATGAATGTTAGAAATTCGACATACCTTACGATCCTCTTGACTTGGTGATCGTTTATTTGCATTCGTGCTTCAATTTGGGTCCAGAATCACTCTTCAATTTGGGGATTTGTTGAACTAGGGTTCATTCCCTTCTTCTTTTGGTCTCCTGGTCGAACACGTACATACACACACTCTTAGTGTGTGTATTGTGTGTTATTACTTGTTTTAATTAAAACAAGTTTCCCCACTTAGCAAGTATTAGTCCCTTATGTTTTATTTTGATCAATTGAAGCTTCAACTTACCATTTATCACTTAGCCACATACTAGTAACTAGGTTAATTATCCCTAGTTAACTTTAATAAGTTCGGGAAGTTACAACCCGTTATATTTTAAGTCCCGTTAACTCGGGCCTTTCATAACTTTATTTTCTCAAGCATTTATTTCCCCCTTTTAATTAATATTAGGTTTATTTATTTAAGTCCTAATATTTACCGGGTTAAATTTTACCACTAACGGTATTTTACCCGTCCATCACTATTAACGAGGTTTGATTACTAAACCCGTTTTCGGGGTGTTACATATACTATCTTTGCCAATTCTATTAATAGGTGGCAAATTTTGAAAGACAATGTTAAAGGATTGACTCTTAAATCATTATCTGTCACTCGTTGGGAAAGTCGTGTAGATAGTATTAAGCCTATTAGAACTCAACTTGTAGAAGTAAGAAAAGCTTTGAACGAAGTTAGTCACTCGGATAAAGATCCCAAAATTCAAAGCGGAGCTAGATCACTTGAAAAGCATGAGGTTGGTGACTATGAATTTTTGGTACAAATCGTCATTTGGTATGAAATATTATCAAATGTGAATGTGGTGAGCAAAAAGTTGCAATCAAAGGATGTGGTTCTTGATGTTGCTATTGATGAAGTGGACAAATTTATTTAATACTTCAAAAATTATAGAGAAGTGGGGTTTTTAAGGCGATTGATGAAGCTATAGAAATTGCCAATGAATTAGGTATTAATGCGGAATTCCCTCAAAAACGTGTGATACGTAGGAAAAAACAGTTTGATGATAATTCAAGTGTAGAAGAATTTATATTTTCACTCGATGATCATTTTAAAGTCAACTACTTTCTATGTATTGTTGATCAAGCTATAAGTTCTCTTGAAACAAGATTCGATCAATACCAAAAATTTGAAAAAATATTTGGGTTTTTGTTTCCTAAAAAACTGAAGACACTTGATGAACAAGATCTTAAGGCTCGTTGTTATCGTCTTCAAGATGCATTAAAATATAAAGAAGAATCGGATATTGATGCTAAGGAACTTTATGTGGAGCTGAAGTTGATTAGGACCTTTTTACCAAGTCACATTGTTAGCCCTATTGATGCTTTAAATGATATCATGCGGCTCGGTCATTCTCCTAATGCTATAAATGCATATCATGTGCTTTTGACACTTTCGGTAACGGTGGCATCGACAGAGAGAAGTTTTTCTAAATTGAAGTTTTTGAAGTCTTATTTGCGATCGTCAATGTCCCAAGAAAGACTTAATGGATTGGCGATGATATCTCTTGAAAACGAAATATTAGAAGGTATGAAATATAAAGACTTGATCGAGAGCTTTGCTTCAAAAAACGCTAGGAGAGCCTCACGATTTGCTTCTAGTTCGATCATTTAGCTATACTAGTATTGTTTTGTTTATTTTATAACAATTAATCAATTATCGTTGCATCGTGGTTTTTAGATATATAAAATGATAAGTTTATATTATAGAAATGGGCCCAACTTTTTTGTCTCGCATGAGGCCCAAAAGTTTTTTATTATTCTCGGAGACGGCTTTGAGCTGGTTAGTAAGCATCCTGTAACACCCCAAAACCCGAATGTTTATATTAGTTAAATGTTATGATATGGCACACCAAGAAATAAATAACTAGGTTATTTATCCTAGTTAAAAGTATGGTAGAAACACTTAGAGAATGAGAGTTGGGCCAATTATAAATAAGAGAGAGAACATGAGGGACTAAGATTGCCAAAATTGAATATGAGTTTAATTAAAACAAGAATCTCACACACACTGGGTGTGTGTGCGTGAGATCGAGCAGGAGGAAGAAAGAATGGGTGTAAACCCTAGTTCACAAGAAAGCTTCAAATTGACAAGGAGATTAGTCTCAAATCCGATGCATGAACTCGTTTTCTTGATAATCTAGCCCTAGCAAACATGTGGTAAGTTGTAATTTAAGATTTGATGATATTGTAAGAAGTGGGTTATGATCAATCCACGAAATTGTATGAAATTAAGCATGATTATGTGTTAACATCATCATAGGGAACATGTGTTATGCATAGTTTTGACTAATTTGATGTTTAAGGATGTAAACCCACTAGTTGGGTGATTAAGATGACATGGGTGTTCATCATGTCCAATTCTTGTTAAATATTCATGAATTATGTTGTGTTATGATGAACTATTGTTAGATGATTTGAAAGAAATATGGTGTTGATATGTTTGATGTTTATGTGTTATTGATACTTGTTGATTAGTAAGGAGATTTGATGAAATATGAATGAACTTGGAAGATTATGCTTAAACTACTTGTACATGGTGCCTAGGAAGTAGTACGCACACCACGTGTTTGATAAAATGTCCAAATGACAATAATATGTGAAGATTATGTTATGATGATGTTGAGTATGCTATGTGCTTGTTTGAATCGACTAATGAAATACATATGTGAGATATGAACTTGATATGATCATTCATATGAATAATCATGTATGCTAATAAGGGTGTAAATGTAATGACATGAAAGTATAGGAATCATGTCAAGATGGATGGGAGCGTGGAAGGCTAACGGGACAAGAAGACTCAAGTAAGCGAATGCAAATACGGACGCGTAAGGTAAGTGAACTCCGAACTTACCCTTTTGTTTGGTAATGTATTTATGATATACTGTAATTTATTTAATGTAATGTAAGAAGATATGAATCGATGTTGTTACTAAGGTATGTTTTAGTGGAAATGAGTCGGAAGTGGTTAAGAGAGAGATTCGATTAAGTTTGGATAAGAAAGGGAAGCTAATGATACTAACCGTGTTTCTATTGAGAACTAATGTGAAGTATAGGCATCTTAACAATAGAAGTGAAGGTTGACTCCGCTATCCGATGCGAGTGATCGAATGGATGGATAAAAGGGCTAGTATAAGAGAAAGCGTGATATGTTGACGCCTTATTATACATGTGTTAAGATTTTGTATTACGTCACCGGTTACTAATGATGTGATTGAATGTGGTGACTGCAGGTTGTACAGGTTTATGGATGTTTCATCAAGAAGTGTACGCGGTTGAAGATCGAGTCAACGCATGGATTGTACGTGGGTGTGAATGTGGTCACTTAATTTTATATAAGTACGTTAGTTTTTAATTAATTTATAAAACGAGATTTAATGTATTTAAGTGAAAGAATGAATATAATGAAAGAAAATTTTTAAAGTTCGTATTTCCGCTGCGACTTTCGGTTAAAACGTGTTAGGGCATTACACATCCCTTGTCAGATATTAAAACCCGGTACCTCTCATAAAATTTTACGAAAGCAGCCCAAATATCCAACACATGAACCATAGGTTTCATATTCTTCGCTTACCATTTTCTGATAGAAATCTCCGCCTTCCGTTAGTCTCTCCGCCATTGGATCAACGCTTATATGTAGTTACTTGAAAACCCTACCGAGAGAAAGAGAGAAATATCTGGAGAAGATAAAAGAATTTAAACTTTACGCTACTTAACATAATATTGAATGCAGTTACTTGAAAACCTTAAAGAGAGAAATATTTGAAGAAGATGAAAGAATTTAAACCTTACGTTATTTAACATAATAAACTCAAATATATACTTTAATAATTATTTACATATATATTTATTATTTTTTTAACCACAAGTCCAAGGGACTAGATACCAAGACCTACCTTAATAATAATAATAATATTATTATTATACTATACTATACTATACTATGCTATGATATTCTATGCTACATGTACAAAAGGGATGAGTGGAAATAGTGCCAGAGTTGTCTGTCACTTGTTCACTGGTCCTGACAAATTACAATTTTGCCCATAGCTTAAAATTACAGTTGTGTTATCGTTTTAGTTTTTTTTAAACCAAAAATATGGTAGTGTTTTGTTTTAATTGGTTGACTCGATATAATTTTTATTGAGATTATGTTATAAGTAGTATGTACAAGTAACCGAAACACAAGCGTATATGTTATGACACTGCTTGAGAAGTTGAGTTTGATTGACTGCTTCTCATACTCAAATGAAGATCTTGTAATTCATGCCTGAATCTCAGGATTCTAAGAATTCGTAACCGGAATATGGATTATACCGAAAGGTTTGGTGGTGGTTCAGATGATAATGAGGGCTTATGTGTCGGCCTTCGGTTTTGTTGCCCGAAACTGGTGTGTTTGGAGTATGCAGGTCACATGGCGAATGCATTTTCATTTGAAAACCTAGAATCCTTGAAGAAAGCTGTGATTTACCCTGATGCTATGGCACATACAGGATTAACATATGAATCATTTGGTGACTCCATATGTCAGTTGTTTGCTGGAGTTTCTCATGTGGAATCTCTGTCTCTCAACCTTTTCTTCATTCAGGTACATGCATATTCTTCTTATGTGAATTGTTAACGTTCATCTATACGCAATAGGCAAGGTTTCCTAAGAACATGTCAACTTTAGGATCTTAAATTGCCTTTTTTTTAGCGGCCACGATAGATTAAAAATCAGCAGGTAGTGATATATATTTATAGCATCCTTAAACAGTAAAATATGTAATTTCTAGCTTGAAATAACAAGACAAACTTTGAAATTTTTTATAAGTTGGTTGGAGTATTTGTTATAGGTATAGTCTTACTATTAGTCTATTCAGCTTGTCTTTCTGAACTTGGTGGTTGAATAGTGCAATTCTTAATTAACTTTCAAGACAAATTACTTGATGGGAATATTTGAAATATTCAAATCAGTAAAATATACAAGTTACAAAGTGCTGAGTAAGTTGTTTTATTTGATGATCTTTCAACTGTTTTTGCCATTGATTTTGTGTTTTCTATTAAGTCATGAACTGTGTTTTGTGATTCTTGATTTGTAAGAATTGGGATTTGTTTATATTGATGAATTGGAATCTGGGTATGTTTCAATTGATGATCTTGAACTGTTTTTTCCCATCGATTGTGTTTTTAGCTCAATCATGAATTGGGTTTTGTTTAATTTAATGAATTAGAAACCAGGTAGGTTTTATTTGATGATCTTGAACTGTTTTTCTTATTGATTTTGTGATTCTTGATTGAATTTGATTAAAATTTTAGGCTATAACAGCTGGAGTATTATCGGCGATCAGTGACATAGTTTCTCAGAAGCTCCTTGGCATCCAGAAACTGCAAATCCGTCGTCTTCTTCTCAAAGTGGTATGATTTGATTATCTTTCATTTTAGGGTTTAACTGAATCTTTGGTGGATCTTATGATTCAGTTTGATCTGTTTTTATTGACTTTTTTAAGTCAATCCGTTGACTTTATCATGTATCAAAAATTTTGGATTAATCTTTAAGATGATTTGAAAGATTTTGTTTTGGTTGTATAGTTTGATTAACTTGCGAAGTTATGCAGCTTTTCGGGTTTTCATATCTTGGACCATTTGGGCATTACTACCACATATTGTTGGATAAGTTGTTCAAGGGCAAAAAAGACTCGACAACGGTTGCCAAAAAGGTATTCTATTGAGCCTTTTTCTTGGTTTTACGTTGAGTCTATTGAGTCTGACCTGTTTGGGTCAAGGAGGATTCTGATAGTTTTGGGTTGGGTTGGGTTGGAATGATAGGGTGTTGGGGTCTTGAGTTTATTGGGGTTTGCTTAGATGGTTGGAGATTATTGAGATGGAGTTGCTGTAATATGTAGGTTGTAGAATATGATGCAAGTTTTGTGTTAGAATTGTTTAAATGGTGCTGGTTGATAGCAGTGTCTTGGTGTAATGGGCAAAATCTAAGGAGTAATGGAAAAATTGAGTTAGATTGGCAGGGGTATAATGGGAACACTGGGAAAATTCTGAAATGGGAAGATTGGGGCCTGCATGTTTGCATTATTGTAGTCATGAGACAGTTTAAAAGTATGTGCAAAGGTAGCAGGAGTCGTCATAACTGTCCTTTGTTTTTTGGCTACCGGGGTATTTTGGGTATATTGGAAAGTATGATAATATGAGACAGATGCAGATACTTCGGATGATTGATTATAGAGATGGTAATATGAGATATGGAGTTAATAAGAGACTAAGGGAGTGGAAAAAGGATATAGAAATGGGTCAAAGAAATGACTATTGCTGGAGGTGCAAGTATAAAGTAGAGGCGATTATTCCAAGTCTTTTTTGTTGTTTGTTAATGTTTCGGATTATAAGAAAATGGGACTGGATTATTAGTGTCTCACCGAGGAGAAAACAATATGATTGGTTGTTTTGGGGTCTAATTGAAGGTTATAAAGAGCATATACTTGTGATTTGGGCCGTGGCTAATAGAGATGGGATTAGGGGTTATAAAGAGCATAAGCTGAGAGGTACTATATGTAAATGGATAATGTTGGGATTGAAGAATATAAAAATAGAGGGCCATAGGCAGGATGTTAGGATTGATTTTGGAAGTATAATGGACATTCGAAGTAAAAATGGGTGGCTTAGTTATCCTGAGTTGGAATTGTATTTTTTTAATGATTCAACTTGCGACTTATATAATTTAAATTGATATAAAAACAATCGGTATGGATTCATTATATGTATAACTTTTGAAAACATGTCTTTTTATTTTATTTAATGATATAACTCGATTAATATAAATTAATTTTTTCTACCCGGAAAGTTCCCGGGTAATAACCTAGTTAATCAATAAATGCAATCATATTCAAATTCGATCCCGTCTCATGACCCATCTAGAAGCCCAATCCAGACTGGTCCTGTATGGAACCCTTTTAGGCGACGACATTGTATACAATCTTAAAAGGCAAAGTCGGTGGATTTTCCACCGGCTTTGCCTTCCAGCCCCTGTACTTTAACGATATTGCAATTTTAGCCCTTTGATTTTGGTAGCTTTAAAGTTTCATAATATGACAAATTTAGTCCTTAAACCTTCTACTTTGAATTTTCAAAACCACAACCTCATCTTTCAAACTTTGTTAGCACCAACCCTCTTCTTTGGTTTTTCACCGACACCCCCTTAGCTCTTACATAATTACGCCACAAACCCTTTTCTTTTATATTTCCACCAACACCCCCTCATCTTTTACACATTTTTGCAACCACCCCTATACTTTTACACTGTCTTTTTTAGACTTTGATTTTTTTACCCCTTACACTATTACTCCATTTTTACACCCGCCCAACTTTAAAAAAAATTGCAATTGTAACCCCTAGAGTACAACTCCGACTTTTCCAAATGTCAATGCATTATGTTTTACGAAATGTCTTAGGCATTGTGTTTTACACTTTTTGTCTACCTTTGTATTTTACACTTTTTTTTTGTAATTGTCTTTTACGCACTGTATTTTACGAATCGTGTTTTATCTTACTATATGTTTCCATCCGTCGCGCGCCGCCGCAACGCGCGGCGGGCAAAATACTAGTATTCACAAAACTACAAAATCAATGCCGGCCCAATATAATACTGTCTCGCAACCATATAATCCTAATCCTATATAACTCATTACAGAAAAGGAAAAAAAAAACGTTTTGTGTGACTTTTGGGCTTTAAGATTTAGGCCCATTGAAAATCGATTCAGCCTGAATGTAATTCATCTTGTAATCTGTTCCGGATAGTGGTGCACAAAAAACCCGAACCCGGACCCGAAAATAAAACCCGGAACCGAGTATTATAAAACCCTGGTTTTTTATATCCGAACCCGACCCTACCCATAGGGTAGGGGCTGGGTATGCATTTCTGTTATAAAACCCGAACCCGGAACCGGGTTTTATTATACCCGTTTTCAACCCGGATTTTACGAGTACCCGGTTTCAACCCGAACCCGGAACCGGGTTTTTTCAATACCCGGTCCGGGTTTCCCAATACCCTGTTCAGGTTTTTTCGTTTTTTTTTTTGTGTTTTTTCGAGTTTTGTACCTTGGTAAAGGCTATATAGCCGTTAGAAAGTGTATTATGATCATTTGTTTGGTTTACATTGTATCTCTATACCCTATAAAAGGGGTCTTTGATGACGAACAATAAACGAAGACGATCAAGTTATTCGAAGCTATCTATGTTCATCATCTTATTCGATCCGATGCAATGATTATTTAGGTGTCATGTATTTCTATGTTTTATGAAATTATAAGGTTTTGCATTTTATATTTCTATGATTTATCCAAAAAAATGAATACCCGAGGCATACCCGATCCATACCCGACCTTACCCGAACCCGAAAATAGGGTATTATAATACCCGGGTATAAGAAAACCCGACCCCAACCCTACCCGAACCCGAGTATATAGGGTATACATTTTTTATATAAAACCCGGACCCGGACCCGGGTATTGTCAATACCCGATTTTGTAGAACCCGATCGTACCCGAACCCGGTTCCATACCCGGAACCGGGTATTCAGAAAACCCAATTTGTGCACCACTATTCCGGTATACATAGAAATCAATATGTATTTGGGCCTAGAGATTTGAACTTTCTTTTGTTTTCTAAAATAAATGAACCATGTCTTGTATTAGGGTAATAGTGACACGTCTCCTATTCCAATGTAGGGATCAGCATTTGGTATTAAATACCGATCCCGTCCCGATACTGTCCCGATCCTGATCCCGAAAATACCGTACTGAATTTTTACGGTATCGAAAACGGTATCCACTTTTTAGCATTTTCGGTATCAGTATTTTTGGGATCGGTACTGGTTCGGTACGGTACCGGTAAAATACCGAATTTTACCTTCAAATACCGCTACCGTACCGATACCATACCGATGCCGTACCATACCAACATATTTCGGTATCGGTACCCAGTTTTGGCGAAATTCAGGATCGGGACGGTATCAGGACGGGATCGGGATTTGCTCATCCCTATTCCAGTGTGGGGTATTAACCTAATTTTTTAGATTGGGCCTTTAAACTTTAGTCACTAAGTTGGGAAATGTAGTCGAATATTGGGCCAAATTTTAACTTGGACCTTTAAGACGACAAGTCGACCTGTAAGACGACTGATTCGATCATGTATTAACCATGTAATTAATTCTTCTAGAAAACATGACACACTTAAAAGGAGTTTATATCATACAAATATGTTTTGGAAAATTAATATTCAATAATCCAAGGATTTAACGAAAACATAGTACATGAACATGAATTCACTTATGATCAATAATACAAAATGATCATATTTATCTCACTTTTATGTCATATACACACATATATTTGTATATATGTAGCTAGTTTCATTGTCGACACGAAGAAGTATAGGTCGATCTACTTGTTAACGACATGGCAATTCTTTCGTATTTCACCGTTCTTTCCTGTAAGAACCTTGAGTCCTCCCATCCGGCTCATCGAGTAAGCGAACCCGCCCTTAAAGTCTTCAAGCCCATTAGCATATTCATCGGTTAGATCATGTGTGTCAGGACCATACAATAGTTGTTGGTCAACCCATAGAACAGATTTACTTGCCAACACTCTTGAGTAGTATGAATTGGTAAACTTGTGTGTTGGGTTATCCGGGTTCAAGTTTATAAGAGGATTGGGCTGGCCCAACTTCACCTTCTTGGGACATTGCTTTTGTAAGATGCTTAATGTGGTTGGTTCCATTGTCGGGTCGGGTTTCCCTGTTTTGTTGAAGTCGTATAATCGGTCTAAGATGTTGCTACAACGAGTTCGGCCCATCATATGTCCTCCTAAAACCACCCAAAAACAAACATGGTAAAAGAGGTTAGAAATAATATCATAGTGAAACCGCAATGTAAGGGTTGCTAAAACTTGTAACCACATAAGCAGTTTACTTCATCAAAACATTGATTTTTTATTTATTTATTTATTTTTATTTTTTTGTAACATAAGAAGTCCACTTCACAAAAACCTAATATGAGATCAAGAATCATAGAATTCATTGTTGCTTAACTTTTAAACCCTCTCTCAATAAAACTAACAAAAAATAGCATAACTTTTAGGATTTTAAAGTTATTTTTTATAGTTTTAAAAAATAAAAAGAAAAAAAATACTTTAGATCCTATGTTTCTGTGTATACGTAATTATAGATCATAAACATCAATGTCAACAATCTTATAGCCAAAATTACCTAAATATGATATGTTTTTTTTTTTGGGACACTAGCAACATACCTAGAAGTGTAACCATGTCTTGCAAATTTAAACCTTTATCTGTGAAGTATTTGAGAGCTGATTCCCACGAGATCGACGGCGAGGGTAGATCAACCCACGCTGCATCCGATTTCCTCCCGTCTCTTCTTCCCAAGAAAACCGGGTATGACGGTCCACCCGACTTCAAATTTCAATTATAAAACATGTAAAATGAAACTTTAGATCCTTGTAAAACATATCTAAGTGGTGAGAATAATAGTTAGTTACAAGTACTTACAAAGTAAACAGCATCTCTAACAGCAATATTAAGAATATCAGCACACGAGACTACTCCTGGACATCTTGCTTCAATAACCTTTTTCGCTATGTCAATCACTGCAAACGCGGCTAGTCCGCGGTTCTTAGCCGATTTTTTCTCCGTGTTGTCACCATCCAACAAAATCGATGCATCGCACCCCTGTAGTTAATTTCACACGTTCCGGCTCGTAATTTGAATCATGTTACTTATAAAACTAGCTAGTATATTGTGTAAAAAAATCACATTTATGTATTTAGAAAAGGAATAATGGATTTTAATAATCTCAACTATTAGCTGTTAGCCAACAACAGTCTCAACATCAAAAATAACCAGTGGTTGTCCCAGTTTTTCACATATTGTAAACCAATAGAGCTTTATTAACAGAAAAGGAAAAGGGGACAAAAAGAACTTAAGGTTCTGATAATAAAGGTCTATTTGGTTACAATACGTGAAAATGTGGGACAATGACTAGTTATTTTTTAAGTTGGGACCAATGCCAGCCAACGGCTAATAGTTGACTTGAGATTATTAAGGTAACAAGAACAACTTACATTAACCATGCAATCCGCATACAACAATTTAATAAGCTTGGGGGCTATGGTCTTGTCCTTGTCATATAAAGACTTCACTTGGTGTCGAACAAAAGGTTCAACATTGGCACATGTATTATGGACCTTGTAATAATGGCGGATCAACGGTGCTGACTCTGGAGGCAATAATCCCGTTGCCTCCACCCGAGCACCGCAAACCGCCAAAATTACTATAAAGGAGAGAAATAGAGAACCTTCTCTCTTCATCTTCATATATAGGTACAGATTGAAAACTATGTATAGCTTTGATGAAAGTGCATGGTGATTGTAAACATGTAGGTATCATATATATAGGCTACAATGTGTAGTATTCTACATGGGTTTACAGAATTACAGGTAATGCTCACGTGGAATTTATTTAAAAATTCATTTGTGGCCAGTTGGGTTTTCTTAGGACTTTCAAGAAAAGAAAATAGTTAACGTTATTTTATATATTTTGGTATTGGGATCAACTTTACGTTTGTGTGTCAAAAAGTTATTAACACAAGCTTGTAATAACAAAAAATGTTTAACGTTTAATTGCATAAATTTAGTAAATCAATTAGATTAATAGTGTCATATATTAAAGTAAAAAATATAGTTTGATTTTAAGATGATAATATGATTTTTTTAACATAAGCTTGTAATAACGAAAAATATTTAACAACCTAACTTGCTAATTTTGTGAAAAGCCACGGTTGTAATTTGTTACCCGTGTGGTAATTAACCAATTACTCATTTAGTCATCATTTGTCTTTGAATTAAATTTTTGAACATCCTCTAATTCTAAGTGCATACATTGGTTGCTCAACATGGAAAGATGGAGGACAATCGTGTAAGAGAAGAAGAGGAGAGAGAGGTCGATGGTCACTGACCGTCCAAGGGAGAAGAAGCCGAGTTCTTTGAGACGAAAGGATATAGAATGGACAAAAGGTCTGCGAGTTTGGAGAGAGAAAATGGGCGTTTTAAAGGAGGTAGATGTCAGTCAAACGTGACGTGGATAGGTCCTTGACCTCATGTATTGCTGATTACGGATGTTCTAAAGATAAACCCTATCAATCTACCCATGTTCATCATCACTACCAACCATTCGTCTTTAGCACCATAACTTAAACAGTAGCCCAAATTATGTTCGTTTGAAGTTTAAGCTTTTTCTGCCATTTTTCCCCTTATCCAACTAGTCCAAGTAAGAGTCCACCAATTATTACATCAACTCCTCATCAATTAAACATGTACATATATGTTTATGGACTCACTCAATGTAGAGTCAACATAACCATATAAACATTTAGACATATTGTTGAGACCATATAGCCTATTGTTGAGACCATATATTACTACCAGGTTGGACCGGTGTCACAATTCGTCCCCCGCAAGGATTCGACTCTAAGACCTCTCAGACAGGAACCCCACATAAGTGGGTAAACATTCCCACCTTCCCTATATAAAAATTATTTACATATGAGAAAATGATAGTAATAGATTAAATTCAACACTAATTATTTTCACTCTCTCAGACCTCAGTCATAGAGTATATTTATTTGAGATATATATATTCTACGACTGATCTAATTTTAGATCTAACTTTTTTTTCATTTTATTGGGGATTAAAATCTTCTCTCAATATATTAATATTATGTTTTTTCATTAAAGTATTGAGGGCACATGTGACATGCAAACAATTTGACTAAGGTGTGTGTATTAAACATTCCTACGCATTCTTTGTATCATCTTCCATCATAAGTTACGCGCTACATATGCCGCATCGCAAAATTCCAAAATTGGTTGTTCATGTCGAGGTTAAATCAGGAGGGATGATATGACCCACCAACTCCCTTTTAATTCTTAAAGTATAAAATATGCATATAGGTTTATAAAACTACTAACTTATAACCCCGTGTATTACACGGGTTGAATAAATAAATTTTATATACTAAATAATAAAACAATATATCTTTAAAAACCTCATTTTTTTGCACGGGTTGAATAAATATAATTTTATATATTAAATAATAAAAAGTTATATCTATAAGAACCATATTGTACGGATTGAATAAATGTAATTTTATATATCAAATAATAAAAAAGTTATATCTTTAAAACCACCTGTATTACATAGGTTAAATAAATGTAATATTGTTTACCAAATAATAAAAAAAAATTATATCTTTAAAACCCTCGTGTATTACACGTAGGGTTGTTCAAAAAGCTTGCGGCTCGGAGCTCGCTCGGATTTAGCTCGGAAAAAGCTCGCTTGATTTGGCTCGGTTTAAAAGTGAGCCGAGCCGGCTCGGCTAGAAAGTGAGCCTAGCTCGGCTCGGCTCGTAACGAGCCGAGCTGGCTCGGTTCGGCTCGCTTTGTAGCTCGGCTCGGTTTAGCTCGAATTATTTTATTTATAATAAGTTTTAATTTTATATACATTATAATATATTACAAAAAAACTGATTATTATTTACATGTATATAGGTTTGTAATTTGATATTTATGGCATATTTGAAGATTGATTACATACTAATGAACTAATATTGTATTTTATTGAAATTAAAACTTATTTTGCGTTGTTAAACTTGATTTTGGTTTGAATTGTATTAGGTTGAACTTATTTTGAATATATTCTTTTAAATTATTGAATAATATTTTAGGCTATTAAATTTTAAGAGGTATATATTAGTTTTTTTTTTATAAAACCGAGCCAAGCCAAGCCGAGCCGAGCTAGCTCGGTTTAAAACCAAGCCGAGCCCGAGCTTAGATTTTCAGCTCGGTTTCAAATCCGAGCCGAGCCAGCTCGGTTTATAATCGAGCCGAGCCCGAGCTTGGCCTGGCTCGGCTCGGCTCATGAACAACCCTAATTACACGGCTTGAATAAAGATGATTTTATATACCAAAAAATAAGAACATTATATTTAAAAAAACTAATGAGTATACTCGGTATACGATAGATATGGTGATTGTGGAGATAATTATTGAAAAGAAAATACAGTGGTCAAACATGTTATTCAAGAAGCAAATAAGCAGCCATTTGAGTGATAAAATATAAATTATATTTAAAAAGCCCGTAATAAATATAATTTTATATATAAAGTAATATTGAAATTATATACAATTTGTTTAAAATTATGTAATAAAATAGATATAATAATTTTTTTTAATAATGAAAATAAAAATAAATAATATATTAATACAAAGTTTGATTTTAGTGATAAATAATTTGGTTATTTAAAAATATCTTAAATTTAAGGATAATATTTTATTAGAAAAATAGAAGTATTCTATTCGACATTTAAAGTAGAATAAGATTTAATATTAATTTTTATTTATTTGGTAATCGAAAAGAATAAGAGTAAATTTGTATATTACAAATAAAAAGTATGTGTTTGTCATATGATATAGAAAATCAAATAAATAATATTATAAATGAGAAGTATAGATTAAATTTAAATTAAATACTAATTATCTATAGTTAAGTAGAAAAGATTAAACAAAATAATATTTAGTAGAAGAGTTATCTATAATTATTTAGAAGAGATTAAATTAAATAATGATTATCCATAAGATATTAAACTAAATAATATTTCGTAGGAGGGTTATTTATAATTAATAAGAAGAGATTAAACTTAAGTAATAATTATTCATAAGAAATGGCCTAATATGATGACAAGTGTCCCAAAGTTGGTTTCTTTTATTATATAGTATAGATACTAGGCTATCACCCGGGAACATCCCGGGTTAGGAGAATTTAGTTTTCGATAATAAAAGGTACACAAACAACATATTGAAAGTCGTTAGTATCTTCTTTCCCTTCTGACAATAATTTATTTGTTTCGTTTCATTAGTATCCTAAGTTTGTCTACATGTGTATTCATAGTTTTTATGTAAAGCTTATTACGTTTTAATTGTTATTGAGAAAACGGGCTATGTCTTTGTGGTTCGTCATTTACATAGGTCTTACTGAAAAAATCAATACAATATTTCTCCTTATCTTCCTCATCAGATACTTCTCCCCTTGCCAGCTCATACAACTCGGCTTTCTTGTTGTAGATGGAAAATATAGTTTTTAATAAAGATAAACCTACAAGTATGAAGACCAAATATTAGTTTTTAATAATTAAACATCTATCATGAAGGAAAAAGTCAAGAAGTCAAATCAAGAAAATTGTTGAAATAGGCACCTTACAGTCTTTATGAAAGATCCATCCATCACCAAGTTCCATCTCCATCATCTTAATAACCTCCTCAACCTGTTATCGCAAGTTCATTTAAAAGGGTCATCGATAACATTATTCCTGATATTATGCAAGCATTTCATCGTGTAACAAAAGTCTGGTGTACCTTTTTAATATGAGCAGGAGGATAATCATTCTGCACTAAAATAACACGCCCATTTTGTGACGAGTGTGTATCAAGCACTCTTTCATTACGCCAGCCCTTGAGCAAAAGAATACATGAATGATTAGTATAGTGAAGACAGCATTCAAAATTCAAAAAGTAAAAATAGCCAATTTATTCCTGTATTTAGTTTCAAAGTGGTGTGTCAATTCATAACACAACCAAAACACGACACGAATCCACGATAGTAATTTGGGTTGGCTAGTCTAACCCCTTTCAACCTGTCAAATAAAAAAGTCATGTCGAGATTGTACTAAAATAAAACATGCCACCCGTTTATAATACGAATAAAAATTATTAACTTATAAGATCTATTCGTTGACCCATTTAGGGTAAAGGGGTGTTCAAAGTCCTTGTGAAGCCTCACCACAAACCAACAGGTTACTGTTTTTTAGTGTGTCTGGACAATGGTCACAATTCTGGGTCACAAAATAAAAAATTTCAACTACTATCCATCAAGAAAAGAGGATCCACAACAATGTACATGTAAAATAACCTAATCATAGTAGTACTATAATGCTGCTACAAATCAAATACCTTCAAGCCAATACCATGAGTATAACTCTTATGAAACTCTTTGTGCAGCCTCTCATCATCTTCATCTCCAGGCATAAACTTCATCCCACAAATCTTACAATTTCTAAACATAAAATCAGACTGGCCCAAATCCAGATGAAACTGTGCATACTTTCTTTTCTTATTCAAAACCCTTTTGCAATTCATAATCTTTTTCTCATCAATTCCATCATCATCATTCTTCCTGCACATTAAACTAACCTTCATCAATTTCCATTAATATTTTAACTTCGAAATGATCCGAAACAAACTGTAATCACAACTAAATCAACCGAATCAGTTCGAAATCAATCAATCGTCACTGACACAAATCAAAAATTCGTCTGAATCAATCCGAAACTCAAATCTTTTAACAGTATTCGAACAGAACTTTTGTATTAACTGTTTGACAAATCACTGAACAATATGATCACTAAATGTCATTTTATCCGTTCAAAACATTCAACTGATTTTGTTTTCTGTTAACTGTTATAGTTGTTATCACTTGTGCATCAAATCAAAACAAATCTCATCAAACACCTATCGAATCTGTTCAAAATTATCACAATGTTACCCGTCAATCACCTGTTCAAATAAAAAATCTCAAACGATACGGTTCGTGTCGAAACCCGACAAAATGGCCCCTTGATGTACAGTCACTTAAAAAAAACATTTTTTAACCAACCCGACCCAACCCGTTCTGACCCGTACCCGTGTTGACCCAAACCCGTTTCGACCCGAACCAAAACAACCCTTTTTTAATTGACCCGTTTTGTCCCGAACCCGTTTGGACCCGGACCCATTTTCACCCATGACACGACCCGACCCGACCCGTTTCATAGGGCTATCAATACATATAATATCACATTAATCCACTTCTCAACATCACCCCTGCCCCTTCTTGTTTACCAACAACCTCCACATCTAAATAAATCACACCTTCCGGTTCCCCTTCCTCCTCACTATCTCCATCGTCACCACTTATATCCACTATAATCTTATCCTCCTTCACCCCAACATTATTAATATTTGATTTAACAAATGGAATTAAAAAAAAACCTGACTTTGGGCATGCATGGAAGGTGTTCGACAAAATGACAGCCAAAGAAAACTCATCCAAACTCAATATGTAAGGAAGAAAAAAACAAAAACCATAAACTAATGAGTGGGCATAGGCACAAAATCAAAACATAAACATAAGGACTAAAACAATGAAACCCTAGGAAAAGAATGAATAGACAACAACCTGGATGAAAGAAATCTTGGTTTCACGCGAAAGCTCACCAATTCCGCCGCTGACGGTCTCTGCAGCCCCTATACAGACGTAAATATGTGAGAAACCGTTGGATCTGGACATGGGAGACCGATTAAGGACATGGTTAGAACTTACTTATAATGGAGAATCGGCCCGTAATTGCTGATTCAAAAATCATACCGGAAGATCCTTCTTACCGGAATCACCATGGAACCCTATATAAATCGTATATTTCACAAAGCGAATAACAAATCCAACAAAAAGTTAATATCAACAAAATCGTAATCGTCATGAAAACGTTATCAAGCATGCCATCAATAGGGTTTCCAGGTTTGCATTAGTCGTCGTGATTTGGCATGAACAATACATGCACTTTCCGATCTAAGCAGGATATCACCTGTTTTAGGGTCACCAATCAGGAACTACCCACAAAAGAAACCGCTTCCTCTGCCATCTCCACCCAGAACCAACCTCCATCTTGTTCACATGAATCATAATTTCACAACATTTAATCGAAAAACATGAAAATGTTTGGTTTGTTTCTTAAATCACGATTTTTGAAAAACCCGTAATCGATGAAGAAATGCCTAGACCTTCAATTTTGTTTTAACAAATAACATGACAAAGGGAGAACATATATCAGAGGAGGATGAACAACAGGTGTGAAGGAGAAGAATGTGGCGATTGAGAGATTTAGGGTTTTTAGATGGTTTATATACCCGGATCATAAAACAAATTGGATAGTAAAACGGGGCTTCACTAAAGAAAAAAGAAGTCCCATATTATTTTCCCACCAAAAATGAATCTATTATTATTTTCCCTGGACCAAAGAGCTATAAAAAAATTCGCTAAAAATGTTACAATTACCGGATCCATATAAAAAAAAGCGAACCGAAAAACATTATAATAACCATTTCAAATGAATTGAAAACCCTAATTTTAACCAGATATTAAAGAAACCAAAAAAATCAAAGAATAAAAGATCTGGGAAACAAAAAATTACCTAGAAAGTGTAGATTTACAAACATACAGCCAGAAGTACCAGATCTTAATGGTGGTGGTGATATGATTCAAATGAAAGAATAAAAAACATCCCTTTCTTGAAATCGATAAACCAAAATCACAACTTTTAATCGAGAAATTAAGGTTGTGTTTACTACTTCGTAAAAGCTTAATTTATTGAAATCAAAGTAAGTTGCAAAGACGTCAATATCAAGTTTAGAAATTATAATTTTGAGATATACAAAAAGTTTTAATTTCTTAAAAACGTAAGCTTACTACTATTTTGTTTCTCTATCAATATTTGACCATTTAGAAAACGTCAAACAACAAAGCAGAAAACATAAGTCTTGATAAGCAAGGCCTTAGCGGCATTCTATTAACAAATTATAGTAAACGTATCCTTACATTTGGAAGTGGAAGCGTCTCCAAGAGCTGTGACCAGTTGCCAAAAAAAGATATTAAAATACGAACACAAAATACGAATCTCAGTTGCTATCAACTGGTACTTTATTCGTGTAGAAATAGAAGAAAATATTACCTTGAACCATTATCACCGAGGCCATGCAACCAGACAATGGTTGCCTGGTGTTTGCCTTTAGGTTTCACCACATACGTCTGTCCAAACTCAAATGCCCTTCTGGCAGCTCTACCACCTGTGAGAGAAACACAATCAATGTTGCACTTGATTATAAATCGGTAGACGCAACTCACGCAACATATCAGGAGGAGAAAAACTGATCCCATTCGCTTTGCTTCCTTCCGTATATCGACACCCTATACTCCACCACCTGGTATTTACTTGCATCAAGATCGGATAAAAGTTGCTTCGCTAATTCTCCCAAGAAACGACCTAAAATCACAAGAGTTCATAATCATATATATATGTTTATAACGTGCAATTATAAATTGAAGTGTTTACTTTAAACAGAAGACGGACCTTGAATCAAATTGTCTTGCTTTAAGTTCTCTCTGAGTCGACTCTGTCCACAAGGGTTGTACTTGAGATTAAACTTGTCGAAACGGTGAAATGTACTCTTGTCAGCATGCACATCTAATAAGTCAACATTAAGGTCATACCTGAAGTCCATTTTTAGTCATAAGAGACACTTCATAACAACACACACACAAAATTGCTATCAATTAACTACAAATTCTATATATGTATCCGAGATCTGCATATCTAAAAACTAAGTATCATAAAAACAACACTATAAGCTACGTTTTGAGATGAATTTACTTCAGATTTGGAGATGTACCTGAAAACAATTGACTATCGGAACCTAACTTACGAGTGCTGCAAGCAAACTGCAATTGAAGAGGAGAATGAGATCGAATAATAATCCAAATTGAATAACGGTGAAGATCATGATGAAGATGAAGAAGAGATGGTACCTTGAAGAAGATTAGGTTAACACATTTATAAACTGATAAACTACTGTGCACATAGTTCATGAATCAAAATGCTATGTATGTTTCATACAACAATTGATTGCGAAAAAAGAAACTTACTCTTCAAGAAATCGAGGTCTCCGGTAACTGCAGCGTTCAACAACTGTTGAACTTTTTCTCTCACTGAAATCGAAATTGGGATATCGGTTAGGTGAATAGAGAAGATGTGATTAATATGTATAGATTGAGTGGTGAGTGATGGAACCTGCAAGAGCATAGGAAGCATCTGGAGCCATGTTGTAGATCAGAGTTCACAAGTGTGAGGTGATGATTCTGCCAGAAATTAAGAAAACCAAACAACCGTGAACAATAATATGGAGGTACAAGATCTGAATGAATTTTTAGACATATTTCAACCAACACATATCAATTACAACAAACAAATTTAATAGTACGTATTACATATATCAACTAACAGATATAAATTACAACGAACAAATTTAATCATACATATTACATAGAGTATGTTTGGTCTATTGAATCTCGATTAGGCGAACATCTTAACTTGGTCGTTAATCATACATATTACACAGTGTGCAAGTGACCGTGACCAGTGTGGCTCTTCCACGCCAATGCCCAGGTTGTACGATATTAGCGGCAAGGGTGTATGTTTGGTCTATTGAATCTCGATTAGGCGAACATCTTAACTTGGTAGTTAATGGTGAAACTTGGGAACCTGGTGAGATGTTCTATGGGGTGTGATTAGTTACATAATAGGTACAATGTTTAATCATGACCCCTTTAGAATTATGGGTCAAATCAGACCATTAGTCGATCATGTATAACTAAAAGTATAGCGCATTCAATTTCAGTGGATTTTGAATGAAAAAGAAAAGGGAAACTATACCTTTTGCTGATGGTTCAAGGGTAAAACAATAGGGTATTTGGATTGCACCATCGAAGGGCCTTTCAGTAAGAACATCCGTGCACTAATGTCACCCTCTGAGATTACCTGCAAAAAATATGCAATTCTAACTTTAAATATGGTTGCAATGGAACTTAAATATTTCAGTATAAACTTGCCGGTTGAGGAGCATACCAAAATAGAGCTGGGACAAACAGGTAAAACTTTAAAACCGTCGGGTGGGGCCCGGAGGTGTTGGCCCACCAACAAATTATATTTTATATTTATTTCACAAAAAAACTTACATATTATATGCGAGCATATTAACTAATAGTAAAACAACTATCCATTTTTTTAATAAAGCTCGTTTGACAAATCTACTTTCTAGCTAAGTGTTTTGATTATACCTACTGAACTGGTTAGAAATAAAGTCCAACCCAAATTGACCCATTATCACATAAATGGGTTTAAAGAGCCCCTCTACCTTTTGACATTACAGATTTCAGACCTTTTGCAAAAGTTCTAAAAAATCATGAAAAAAATACTCTATTATTAAAATTAAATAACTGATGCAACAATAACAGATACTTAACAACTTCTACAACACAAATTAAGTTTTAGAATACATCAATAATTGGTAGCAACCACCAGACCACCACCCCTCCCACATCCCATCCACAGTGTTTGGTCAAATAGGCTAAAAGTGAAGAAAAATTATCACATTGTTAGTATAAAATAGCAAGTTTTGAACATATTGATAGCTTTAACTACCTGGAACTATGCCACTTGTGTAAGGCGATTCAGCATGCGACAATGCTGTTATATTTTTGAACACGAACGTGACTGTAACATTATTAGCACAAAAACAAACTTATCAAGCCATGTCTACTTCACTATTCTGATCAACTTTTTATGTAATTAAAAATAAGAGTAAAATGCACGGATAGTCCCTGTGGTTTTGCAAAGTTTCAGCTATAGTCCCCAGATTTTGGAAATTACACTCATAGTCCCTGTGGTTTGACAGTTTGTTACGCTGATAGTCCCTGGAGTGGATGTGGGTTAGTTTTCTCAGTTAAGTTGGTGTGAAATGACTATAATACCCTTAATATAAAATAAAATAAACAAATCAAGTATTTAAATATATAAAACATATATGTATGTATATACACACTTACTGAAGAACAATATGTATCTCTCTTTCTACTCTCTCTCTCTCACTAAAAACCACCACCACCGTCACCTCCCCTGCCGCCATCACCACTCCCCACCACCGCCATCCCCTTCCACCACCACACCTCCGCCTCCTAAACCCATACCCGCACTCAATTCTCGATCCTTATCTACAAAAAAAAAAATCAAACAAAACCCTAACTAGTTAAACAGTGAAAACTAACAAACAACATCACCATTCAATCAATCCATCAGATCATTTAACAATTAATCAGTAATCACTAATCACCTCTAACTTCATTCTCCAATCGATTAAGCTCAAGCTTCACCGGATCCGATCCATGAAGCAAGTTTATAAGATCATCAGCGTCTAAACTCGGCCTCACCGTAGCTCTCCTACGGCTAGTAGCACCGGATCCCCTACCTCCTCCACCGGAAACCGTCAACGGCGTGGTCATTCTCGCCACCTCGCCGTCGCCGGAAACCTCCTCCATCAGTCGGATCTGAAGTCAATCTCGCATGAATTAGGTGTGAATGGAAGCGGTTAGGGTTTGTGGAATGTGGAATAATATGAGTAGAGTATGAATCTAGATGCAGAAGTGATGAGAGAGAGAAAGTGAAGAGAATGAGTTGAAGTAATGGCTCCGTTTAAAACTGTATCGTCTTGATTGATGTAGTAAGATTTTTTTCAAGTGGTTTCTCTCACTATAATTGTGTGTGTGTGTTGTTGTTGAGTTGAAAAAATGACCGTGTTTCTCTCTCTAGATTGTTATACATACATATGTTCAGTAAGTGTGTGTATATACATACATATATGTTTTATATATTTAAATACTTGATTTGTTTATATTATTTTATATTAAGGGTATTATAGTCATTTCACACCAACTTAACTGAGAAAACTAACCCACATCCACTCTAGGGACTATCAGCGTAACAAACTGTCAAACCACAGGGACTATGAGTGTAATTTCCAAAATCTGGGGACTATAGCTGAAACTTTGCAAAACCACAGGGACTATCCGTGCATTTTACTCTAAAAATAAAAAATATATATTAATACCTACAATAGGATCAAACCTTAACCCTCAAAGAGTAGACATCCCTGCATTTCAATTGGATCCTTTGAAGTGTGACCTCAATGTCAATAACTTCACTTTTTTTCTTCTTCTTTCTGTACCAGAAATACCATTTTAATAGCCTCGTTTGCAAGAATTGAGCGTCCTAGTTTGTTAAATCCATTCTTTTAGCTCAAAGTGAATAATTCCAACCTATACTTTAATACACATACAACATGACTCTTATATACACTTGAAAAAACATTGAAACAAACAATGATATAAATAATTCCTTTACCTGTTGTCTCCCACAAAGTCTGTGGAAACCAGATCCTGATCGGTGTAACCTAAGATCACCGGAGATTCTTCATCTTCCGTTACAGATTCATCTGAAATCTTCGGAATCTTGAGTTTTATCACCATCTTCCCATCACTGGACGACGATCCGATCATCATGTTCCGATCGCCTTCATCATCCCACTAATCTGTAATCATCTTCTCCATCAATCAGTTAACAGATTGATCGATTAATCAAGAACAAACAGTGAACAAACCCTAAAGAAGATGAAGTGAAAAACCCATCTCGAATAATCAACTAACGGAATTGGGGTTTGAGAAAAGATTAAGAAAACGGAATGAAGCTTGAATCATGGATCGGAGATGAGAAGAATAGGGCGGCTCTTCATTTTTGGGATGACGGTGTGAACAAATGAGGGATTAGAATTATTAGGGTTTTTTTATTTCATTATATACCCGGGTCAAAAAGAAAAACGGGTTTGGATAACCCAATTCGGATCCCGTGTGAAAACATAAGGTTTCTCACAATTTTCCCGCCAAAAATCCATTTTGGTTGCACTAGCACTTGACACGTGTCCCACACTTTATTCATATATTATATATATAGATTTCTAAATATTAGAGTAAACTGCCAAAATGGTCCCTGGTTTAGTCACTTTTGTTATTTTAGTTTAAAACTCAAACCTTTTGAATATGGATCCCTGTGGTTTCAATTTTATAACTCTAAACGAGTAAATGTTATCACCGTGTTAAGTTGATCACTTTCTAGAATATTGTCTCTATATATCTATGCCCTGGGCCTAGAATAATTATTTAGTAACAAGGTATATGAACAACTATGTCATTATGGTTTAGACATTCGTAATCTCATGAATTCACGAGTTGAATGTCCAGATGATTAAATCATTGTCATCGACAAAAAAAAAAATTAAAAGGAGTCTTTTGAAACAAAGTAGCAGTAGTAAGAATTGAATTAGCATATATGGATTTTCATATCATACTTTTGTATGTTATGTTACTAGGTTTGAACCCCGTAACACGTGCTGCATAAATGTAATTTTATATAATAAATAATAAAAAAGAGACATCGTTAAAAAAACTCGTGTAATGTCATATGTTAACACATATAGTTGTTAAGATTTATCTTATATAAATGAACTTTGATGTACTATTTACTTATTATAACGTTTTATTTTTTTTATTTATTATTAGGTAAAAAACACATGTGTTACATGGGGTTGGATCCCGTTTTTATGATACATTCAAATTATGAGATACAATAATTTTAGTTAGTTTTATGCACCTTTATGCTTATTTGTTTATTTCATTCATAAAATATTCGTCTCAAATTTGTATTCAAGAGAGTTTACGGTACAAAAAAGGTGGAGATCGATCCCACGTTTTTATATGTTTCATCATTTTTTATGAATTATTCCATAAAATCGAGAATTAAATTCTCTTTGAATGGACTATAGAATTGTTATATTTAAAAAATGGTGTTCTTTCTAAATGTTGATACAATGTGCGATAAATGATGAGTTTAACCAATTATAACAGTACATCTAACATTACAAGTATGAAACTAAGAGCATTCACATCCATTCCATCATTTTTTCACCCTAAGTTACACTAAAAAACACTACATCTTCTCTCTCCTTTTCAATTAAATAATATTATTTTATACCTTTATCATTATCTTTTCTATTTCCTCCACTCACAACCACTTTCAAAATATATTAAAAAATTATCGAGGGTGAACAGTGTCCCCTCAAATATACAGATGAACAGTAACATTTTCTGTCTCCTCCACTCACAACCACTTTTTATACTCTTTATATTATAAAAACTCCACTCACAGTTTTTAGTGGGTTGGATGTGAATGCTCTAAGTTGTCTAGATTTGACATTTGAAAGAATTGTGCGACGATAATTGTCACACCCCGATTTCCACGTGTCACCGGTGGGCCCGGTGGGGGAGTATCGTGACGTGGTTGGCAACGTAATAGTCAAACAACACAATATAATAAATGCACAGCGGAAGCAATTGAAAATATAATACATCCGAATTTATTTATTGTAAACAAAGTCACAATATCCGGTGTTTATCCACAAAACGGATCGAAACAAAATAACATTTAATTGTTCAACAGACTTCTGGCATCCTAAGCTTGCGAGACTTTTATTGATGCTTAGGAGACAATCCAGCCAATTACGTTTAGTACCTGCATTCAGTCTTTTTGGGAAAATACGTCAGTTTACACTGGTAAATACATTCAACTGACTCATTTTGGAAAATGATTGAAAATTGGTTTGGATGCACGTGGCATAAATCATTTTATTTAACTTGGGAGAATTATTTTAATAATATAATAATCTTGTGAACGATTTACATGTTACTTATGCGTTCAGTAGCCCGGAACGTATCCGGGTTAAAGATCAATAGACACACCACTTTAAGTGAGTTATACACGGGAGTACGCCTACACCCCGTGCTCAGGTCGTGGCCATCTCGTAAGATGATACCAGGGATATCCGGGACATGGTCATTAACCCCCCAAAGGCTGTAAAGTAAACACATCTGTTTAAAACGAGCCGATCAAATTATTCAACTACCCACTAAGCGTGGAGATTTGATGCCCGATCAAGCGGTACGCTATGTACCGTAACCCAAGCCCGTATAGGGAAAATAAGTTAAAAGTATTTACCTGATGCAAGTATAATTCACAATAAGTAGAATGCACGTAGCTTTTACTGTCTCTCCTAATCTGGAACGAAGGTTTAATATAACCTATTAGAATTCTAACGGGTCTTTTATTAAGCTTAAGCTTAGACCGGCTAGTTTCAAGATACGGTTCGTACGCACAATTAAGCGAAGACCGGATAGAATGTGATTCAGACCCGACAAGTTTGAAGACTTGTTTAATATGGGTTTATTATTCACATTCTGGATTTTGAGATAAAACCGTTAAGGTTTTGACCCGTTTCGGCTAATTTATGTAAACTTGTTACATAAACCGAGCCGAACGCGTAGTATGCGTAACGGGTATCCATAAGAGCCATATACAGGTTTCCTAAGTCAATATGCTTCAAATATGTTGTAACATCAGTAGGATGTCTTTCGTTATGCCCCGAACTAATTTAAACACAAACTATGTCCCGTAGGGGTAGTTTGGTCATTTTAAAGTTTGTAAAAGAGTTTAATTGTTTAACTGAGTTACAGGTCTGATGTAAACAGCAAACATACTCATTTTGATGGGTTATAACAGTAGGCTAAGGCGTATATGTGAAATTTATCATATTTAACCAAACTATGCCCCCGTAGGGGTATTTTGGTAATTTCACATAAGCCGAAAAGCTCAAAAACGAAGTCTGAGTTTATCAAGCTTTGCTTACTGTTAAAATATCATAATTTGCCTCATATATCAGTAGGTATCAACCCGGGTATGTCCAATATGATTCTAAGACATACTATGCGTTAAAAACGCTAATTATGGCGATTAAAGGCCATTTCCGGGTTCTATACTTAAATCTAATATTTTTATATTTCCAGAAGGCTTAAAATAATTTATTAATCATATGTGATCAGTAGAAAAAGGTTTGGAGTCGTTTAGATAAGTAAAACTCATTTTATGGCCCGTAAGGGCAAAACCGACAATTACCGAATTAAGCCTACGACTATGAGTTATGCTCAGCCTAAAATTAATTAAAAATATTTAAAATTCCCAAAATAATATATTACATCAGTGGGTAATTTGTTTGATACCAAAAAGTATGTTTAATTAGGCTATACGCTAATTACGCCATTTTATTAACATAAAGCACCGTAATTACGCTAATGAGCATAACTCTTAATCTACAAGTCAAACTGATGTCAAATTTTGCATACAAGTTTATATATCAATATTCAAGGTTTCTACACTTTTACATTTTCATAAATCATGTTTTAAGGTAATAAGGGCATAACGGTCAACGTATGAGCAATTAACGGAAATATGCATATTAATTGGATAACTAGTGAACCAAGGTGTATAATCACAGAGGGTTGTTCTAACATGTATCCTAGTCCAATTAAAGCTCTGAGGCATTTCTAAAATATGCCTAAACGGGTCAGAACTGAAAGTCAAAGTGAAAGTCAAACTATGTGACTTTCGGTTCCGAACCGGGTCTAAACAGGAAATAGTCGGGTTGAACAGGTTTGGACATGTTCTTACACTAATTACTAAGTTATAACAATAATCAAACAGGTTATACATGGTCTAGATAGCTAATTATGCATAAATGACCTTTTAAGAATTCTGTTGACTTTTTAAGTCTATGTTTGACCCGACTTTTGAACTAGTTAAAGTGGTGATCAGGGGAAACCCTTTTGGGGTTTTATTACCCACATAAATACCAACTTATAACTACTTTTAATTCGAGATTTGATTGAGCCATTATTGACTAATCTCGAAGTCAAACCGTAATTACGACGGTTTGACTTTTAGCTAATTAACTAAGCTAAACTCAAACAAGAAAGGATTAGAACACTTACAAGGGTCCTATGCACGGCTTATGATCAGTTGGGAGAGTTCCTTAGCTCCAGAAAGGCTCCAGATGATCAAATGAAGGTGTGAGAATCTTTGTGACTTTGAAGGCTATTTATAATGGTTCCACACACCATAATTCTTTGACAACTGAGTCTAGGAGTGCCCACAATCGATTGACATGTGTCCTAGGGGCTTAGGGGACGTTTTAGGGGCCAGGAGAAGTGGAAAAACGAGTTGAGGTCGCGAAAATATGCAATGGCAGACATTCAGCGTTTTTTTCGGAGCTGGGCACACCCTCGCGTAGCGCGAGGGACCCGTCGCGCAGCGCGACCCCCTACCAGATCAGCTTATTGATTTTTGTTTGCGATTCAGCCCTTGTCTCTTCAAAACTCGAATGGTTACTGATTTATTGCACTTTAACCCTCCACAATTGATCTACTAAGGCCTTAAATCATATACCCTCCTTGCCAAGTCCCCGGGTAACTTTATTTCCACCCGAAAAGTCCTAACTTTCGACGTTTACGCTTTAACGCTTCGCACACGAATTTGATCATATCTTTCTCATACGTTAACGAAACTTTATGAAATTTTTATAGTGAATTCTCATGAGCATAATTAATATTTACAAAGCTTCGGGTTTGTCAAAAGGTCACTCAGAGGTATAAATTAAACATGTTGACACATTTGGCCCCTGTAGTTTGAAATCACTCACATTTAGCTTCGTATGATCTATGATTTATTCGTTTGAAGGTATGAGCATCGTGTAGGGTTAATATACATTGTATTTATTCACAGTTGACACTTAGAATACGTATATTCACATACTTTCAACGTTTGTCAACTTTAGTCCTTCCATAATATTTCTTTCACACGTTTAAACTTTATGACACGTGTCAACCTATTATAGGACGTGAATTTCCGAGGTGTTACATCCTCACCCCCTTAAAATAAATCTCGACCCGAGATTTACTCAAATAAGTAAGGGTACTTTTCTTTCATCGTGGATTCAACTTCCCACGTGTATTCGGGACCCCTACGGGCATCCCATTTTACCTTTAAAAAAGGTATATGCTTTCTTCGAAGCTTCCTTACCTGTCGATCTTCAATCGACAAAGGTTTTTCCACAAACGTTAAGCTCTTATCTATTTGCACATCTGTATGTGGCATGACATGTGAGTCGTCAGCGGAACACTTCTTTAGATTGCAGATGTGGAACACATTGTGAATTCCACTGAGCTCTTCTGGTAAGTTCAACTTGTAGGCAACTGACCCGACACGTTCGATAACCTCGGAAGGTCCTATGTATCTCGGGCTTAGTTTGCCTTTCTTACCAAATCGCATCACCCCTTTCCATGGTGACACTTTAAGTAGGACTTTGTCACATACTTCGAAGTGAAAATCCTTACGACTTGGATCCGCGTAACTCTTCTGCCTATTCCGGGCAGCTTGGAGATTGTTACGAATCTGGACAATCTTGTCCGTCGTTTCGAACACGATCTCTGGTCCTGATAACTGGACTTCTCGAACTTCCGCCCAACAAACTGGCGATCTACACTTTCTACCGTATAATGCCTCAAAAGGCGCAGCCTTTATGCTGGTATGGTAGCTATTGTTGTAGGAGAATTCGATCAATGGTAGGTTCTTATCCCAGCTACCTCCCAAATCGATCGCACATGCGCGTAGCATGTCTTCCAACGTTTGAATAGTACGCTCACTCTGACCGTCAGTCTGAGGATGGTAAGCCGTACTAAAGTTCAAACGTGTGCCCAAAGATTGCTGGAAACTCTTCCAAAAATGTGACGTGTACCTAGTATCTCTATCAGAGATAATAGCTACAGGTATGCCGTGTAAGGCTACAATCTTATCAACATATAACTGGGCTAACATATCGGAGCTATAAGTCTCCTTGATGGGTAAGAAATGAGCTGACTTAGTCAGTCGGTCAACTATAACCCATATCGTATCATTTCCTTTCCTCGTCTTGGGTAACTTGGTAATAAAATCCATAGTTACCATTTCCCACTTGCACGTAGGAAGTTCAGGCTGTTGTAGCAAACCTGACGGTTTCTGATGCTCGGCTTTGACTTGCGCACATGTCAAGCATTTTGCTACATGGGCGGCTACAGACTTTTTCTAGCCTATCCACCAATAATTTGCCTTTAAATCCTGGTACATCTTATCAGCTCCAGGATGAACGGAGTATTTGGAACTATGTGCTTCTTGGAGGATGACATCACGGAGTCCTCCAAAAATTGGAACCCATATTCGTCCGTTTAACCGTAAAATTCCGTCCTTGCTAAGAGTTAACTGCTCCTCAGTTACTCCTAACTTTTCATTAGGATAGTTAGCTTCCAACACAGCTTCCTTCTGTGCAGCTAACACCCTTTCTATCAAACTGTTCTTTATCTCCATACGCTTGGCGTTAATTCGAATGGGTTTAACCCTTTCCTTTCTGCTCAAGGCATCAGCGACTACATTCGCTTTGCCGGGATGGTATTTGATTTCACAATCGTAATCATTTAAAGTTTCCATCCAACGGCGTTGCCTCATGTTTAATTCTTTTTGGTTAAATAGATGCTGGAGGCTCTTGTGATCAGAAAAGATCACAAACTTGATTCCATAAAGATAATGCCTCCACAGTTTTAGTGCGAACACAACGGCACCCAATTCCAAGTCATGGGTGGGGTAATTCTTTTCGTGCACCTTTAACTGTCGTGATGCATAGGCAATCACCTTGCCTTTCTGCATAAGCACACACCCCATGCCAGTGTGTGATGCATCACAATAAACTACAAATTCTTCAGTGCCTTCAGGTAAGGTAAGCACAGGAGCGTTGCTCAACTTTTGTCTCAAAACATCGAAGGACTCTTGCTGCTTAGGGCCCCAAACGAACTTTACTTTCTTCTTGGTCAAGGAAGTTAGGGGTGCAGCAATCCTTGAAAAATTTTCAATGAAGCGTCTGTAATATCCTGCCAATCCCAGGAAACTACGAATCTCTGTAGGTGTCTTTGGCGCTTGCCAATTCATAACAGCTTCAACTTTAGCGGGATCCACCTGGATACCACGCTCACTGACCACGTGTCCAAGAAACTGGACTTCTCGTAACCAAAATTCACACTTAGAGAATTTGGCATAGAGCTTCTCCCGATGTAGGAGTTTGAGAATACAACGTAGGTGTTTCTCATGGTCAGCTTGATTTTTAGAATAAATAAGGATGTCATCGATGAAGACGATAACAAATTTATCTAAGTAAGGTTTGCAGACGCGATTCATGAGATCCATGAACGCGGCTGGTGCATTAGTGAGCCCAAAAGGCATCACTAGGAACTCGTAGTGACCGTAACGAGTCCTAAATGCAGTCTTGTGAACGTCTTCGTCCTTAACCTTCAACTGATGGTAGCCTGACCTCAGATCAATCTTTGAGAAGTAACTTGCCCCTTGAAGCTGATCGAACAAATCGTCGATCCTGGGCAATGGATATCTATTCTTGATCGTGACTTTATTAAGCTCGCGATAGTCGATGCATAGACGCATCGATCCATCCTTCTTCTTGACAAACAAGATTGGCGCTCCCCAAGGAGATGAACTAGGTCGAATGAAACTCTTAGCCAGCAATTCATCTAGCTGCGTTCGCAACTCCTTCATTTCTGTGGGTGCCAATCTGTATGGTGCCCTAGCAACTGGTGCCGCTCCGGGGATGATGTCTATCCTGAATTCAACTTGCCTATCTGGTGGTAAACCAGGTAGATCTTCAGGAAACACTTCTGGGTATTCCGAGATGACAGGGATGTCTTCTAACTTTGGTTTGGGCTCATCAATAATCACCTGTGCCATGTAGATAACACACCCCTTCTTCAAACATTTGGAAGCCTTGAGCATAGTCACGTGCTCAGGTAGTCCATACTGGGTATCTCCCCGAATGGTAAGTGACTCACCAGACAGAGTCTTTATCACTACTTGCTTCATGTTACAGACGATTTGGGCCTGGTTACGAGATAACCAGTCCATACCCAGAATTATGTCAAAACCAGCTAGTTTAAAGGGAAGTAGAGATAGAGGAAAAAAATGGTTCTTAATGGATATAACACATCCATCTAACACAGTAGAGACGGTTTCAATGGTACCATCTGCTAACTCTACCTCATAATTTACTTTTAGGGTTTTGACAGGTAATTTCAACAATTCACAAAATTTATGATCTACGAAGGACTTATCTGCGCCTGAATCAAAAAGTACTCTTGCAAAGACATCATTTACAAGGAAAGTACCTGTTATGACGTTATCATCCTGCACAGCCTCCTTCGCATCCATCCTGAAGACTCTGGCATTAGTCTTCTTAGCCTCCTCAGGCTTCTTATTGTACTTAGGGCAGTTAGTCTTTATGTGGCCCTTTTCGTTGCAACGGTAGCACGTTGCATCTTTCATCTTCTTGCAATCCAAGGTTTTGTGTTCCTTGGACTTGCACAAACCACAAGCAAAAGACCTTGACTCGTTATTCGAGTTTGATTCGAGTCTGCACTTTCCAAAGTGCTGTTTCTTGCAAGTTTTGCATGTGGGCTTCTCTGCAGAACGATGCCCCTCTTTCTTCGAATCCGATCCCTTCTTGTGATCACCGCTCCCACGGTGCTTCTTGTTCGACTTACGCGAACCATCATCTTCATGCTTCCTCTTCTCGGCCGCCTTATTCCTCTGCGATCTCTGCCGGACCGCATCAAGAGTGAGAGATAAGGAAAGGTCAGTTACAGACCTGAAGGTAACTGGCCGAGAAGCTTTTACACTGGACTTGATCTCGGGTTCCAAACCACCAATAAAGCGAGCGATTCTTTTGGGCTCCGGGGTTACCAGGTAGGGAACCAGCCGAGACAGTGTATTGAAGCTTGTCAGATAAGCTTGACAATCGAGGTTCTTCATCACCAGGGATAGAAAGTCATATTCTATCTTTTCCACCTCATGTTGAGGGCAGAAATTATCTTTGATCAGGGCAATGAATTGATCCCACGTCATACTATACAACGGGATCTTTCCGGAGGCCTCCATCAGAGATCTCCACCATGCCAATGCTTCCCCCTTGAAGGACTGTGACACATACTTAACTATATCCCCTTCAGCGCACCCGCTGATATCCACCACCGTGTCCATTTCATCCAGCCATGTCATACAGTCGACGGCCCCTTTTTCCCCAGTAAAATCCCTGGGTTTACAAGACACGAAGTACTTGTAAGTGCAACCCTTGTTACGGGGTCCTTGATGCAGTACTATATGCTGAGATGGGTCACTTTGATTGTTGGTGGACTGACGGTCATCACCGTCCTTCTTGGGTCCATGCTTCTTGGGAGGAGGCTTGTTATGAGCCTCAGAATGTGTCCTTGGCTTTGAATGTGACGCAGAGTGGGTCCTACTCCGAGTACCACTGTATTCCTCATATTGTCTATCTAAAGCTTGTGTGATAGCTCCGTCTATGATTGCTTTTAGTTCAGCACCCGTTAATGTAATCTGGGCGTTCTCATTCGGCTCCACAGGATGGCTATTGCCTTCATTGGAGTCAGCCATTTGTATTGAACTGTTGCAGAAAACAAGGTCAATATTTTATTTGGGATTTTATTATGGAATTACCCCTTAGGGTAATTCGTTAACCATGGTAAACAGAGACCATATTTGGTTAACTTATTAATCGTATTAATTTAGGATTTCAATTAAAATTTATCCTAAACATAAAACAATAACAATATATATTAGCACATAAGGCTTGGTCTCATGGACTATTTCATAACCCATGATTTCAGAGAATCAAGACTTTTAAGGTTTGAACCTAGTTCATTACCTTTATTAGTCAGGGAGTCATAGCTACCACTGTCTTTTGGCTCATGTAGAAATGAGCAAGGCCCGTAGGCACTATATTACCACGTATGGTTAAATATGATCATCTTAATTGATGATGTAAATCCAGGATTCAGAGATCATTAAACCGGATTAGGAATCTTCTAAAGAATCCTTATTCATTTAAGAATGACATGTGATTTTTAACGAATCACTTCTGCCAGGAGTGTTAACATGTTTTAAGATGTTAACAGGGATTTGAATCTTTTAAACCGGTCTTACCATTTTGGCCCGGTCTTATATTTGACACGAGGCTAGGTTTCACACTTAAAGATTCTTAATTAAATAATTACTTAGGCAGGTTAAAAGGAATGATTTTAATCTATTTATTTCATTTATAAGTTATTTATGCACAAATGGCAAACTTGAAATTTATAAAAATAACACTCCATTAATTTATCACTATATTACATATCGCCCTAAACGGGTCTTTTATACATGAAATTTGCCCACGCAGGAGCTAAAACATACCAACATGCCCACGCAGGGGTCTTACAGAAGACATGCCCACGTAGGGGTCTTACAGAAAGACACAAGTCCTCGTAGGGACTAACACACCAACAATTGTCCACGTAGGGACTTAAACAAACATAAGTCCTCGCAGGGACTAATCATACAACATACCCTCGTAGGGGTTTATGGAAAGATAGACCTACGCAGGGGTCAATACACACAAACAAACATACACACCCACGTAGGGGCTTAACAACTAAATATGCCCACGCAGGGGCTCAACAACAGCTGGGAGGATTTAATAATCCTTCTTGTTCTTTCCTTTGAGCAGCCCTATTAATCCCTGGAAGAAGGTCTGCTTCTCTTGGCGGTCGCGGCGAGCTTCCCGCTCAACCTGATTCAATCTATGTAGAATTTCCTCCCGTTCTGGGGGAGACATTCGTGGCGGCTGCGACTGCGTTCTAATGATAGGCCTGGGAGGTATTAGGTACCCCTGATTCGGGTAGCTTACCCCCCATGGATCTCCGTAGGGTCCTTGGGCATTGAGGGCGTTATAATTTGCTGCTTCCATATAAGGATCTGCCTCAGCGTATCCGTAATTGTGGTAAGCTGGTGGTTCAAACGGGTTGTAATTACTTGGACCCGCGTACGCTGGTATTGGGTTTTCAAAACCCATGGGCGGTGGTTGTTGAAAAACTGGCTGCGAAGGCCCACCCATTTGTGGGTCCTCATAGTGTGGTGGGTAGTGACTAGCACTAGACTGACGTGGGGAATCGAAAGTGAAGCCCCCCGGTCGCACCGACATGCGTGCACCGGTTCTTCTACGCCTTGGCGGTTGAGGAGGTGGCGGTTGAACTGGTGGCGGTGGAGGTGGTGGCGTAACTGCCACAAACCGATGATCCTCTGATGAATCTTGATGATGCGGCTGTGGTTGTGGCTCCTGTTGCTGATGAGACGGCTGCTGCTGGTGCTGCCCATGTGACGACGAGTGGTGTGATGGTGTATAATACCACTGGTGTTGATCGAACAGGGCTTGAAAACTATCTGGACCACCGTAGGGTGATCCGTGGAAGGACGATCCATCCGAAATTTCGATGGGGTGGTTCGGGGTACCACTCGCTGGCATGACGGGGTCCGTATCCTCGTCCATATCATCCGCGTGATCCCCGGAAAAGTGGTCATCGGGACCCAGTGGGTTAAAACCCACGGGTTCCGGTATGAATCCTACCGGGTTAAACTGTCCCCGAAAGATAGGTGTAGGGTCTCCATATGAATGATGAGATAGTGATCTCTGCAGCGGTACGTATGAGGGCTGTGGATTGTTCGGCTCGTAAGGGTTAAGAGCGGGCGGAGTCGAACTATGCGAAACCGACCGCCTGGCCGGCTCGAACTGGTTTCTTCTATTCTCCCGAGGGTCGTCACTCTCGGTGTTTGATGGAGCTCGTCTTCGTGAAGATCCAGCTTCATGATCGTTGGGGGCGGTAACTGGCCCCTTTCCTCGTCCTCGTGTTCGGAAGAATCTCGGAGGCATCTTTGTTATTCCTGTCAATAAAGCATGAGATAACAATAACAAAAAAAATATAAAATTTAAAGGACAAAACAAATACCGAAGAGGTGGAATTTGTCCTAAGTTATAAGTCTAGACTCAAAAGTTTAGATATGTGCAATTGTGTAACTGAGATTAAACACAAAAGGCTAGTGTTTAATTCACTCAGTGTTGGCTCTGATACCAACCTGTCACACCCCGATTTCCACATGTCACCGGTGGGCCCGGTGGGGGAGTATCGTGACGTGGTTGGCAACGTAATAGTCAAACAACACAATATAATAAATGCACAGCGGAAGCAATTGAAAATATAATACATCCGAATTTATTTATTGTAAACAAAGTCACAATATCCGGTGTTTATCCACAGAACGGATCGAAACAAAATAACATTTAATTATTCAACAGACTTCTGGCATCCTAAGCTTGCGAGACTTTTATTGATGCTTAGGAGACAATCCAACCAATTACGTTTAGTACCTGCATTCAGTCTTTTTGGGAAAATACGTCAGTTTACACTGATAAATACATTCAACTGACTCATTTTGGAAAATGATTGAAAATTGGTTTGGATGCACGTGGCATAAATCATTTTATTTAACTTGGGAGAATTATTTTAATAATATAATAATCTTGTGAACGATTTACATGTTACTTATGCGTTCAGTAGCCCGGAACGTATCCGGGTTAAAGATCAATAGACACACCACTTTAAGTGAGTTATACACGGGAGTACGCCTACACCCCGTGCTCAGGTCGTGGCCATCTCGTAAGATGATGCCAGGGATATCCGGGACATGGTCATTAACCCCCCAAAGGCTGTAAAGTAAACACATCTGTTTAAAACGAGCCGATCAAATTATTCAACTACCCACTAAGCGTGGAGATTTGATGCCCGATCAAGCGGTACGCTATGTACCGTAACCCAAGCCCGTATAGGGAAAATAAGTTAAAAGTATTTACCTGATGCAAGTATAATTCACAATAAGTAGAATGCACGTAGCTTTTACTGTCTCTCCTAATCTGTAACGAAGGTTTAATATAACCTATTAGAATTCTAACGGGTCTTTTATTAAGCTTAAGCTTAGACCGGCTAGTTTCAAGATACGGTTCGTACGCACAATTAAGCGAAGACCGGATAGAATGTGATTCAAACCCGACAAGTTTGAAGACTTGTTTAATATGGGTTTATTATTCACATTCTGGATTTTGAGATAAAACCGTTAAGGTTTTGACCCGTTTCGGCTAATTTATGTAAACTTGTTACATAAACCGAGCCGAACGCGTAGTATGCGTAACGGGTATCCGTAAGAGCCATATACAGGTTTCCTAAGTCAATATGCTTCAAATATGTTGTAACATCAGTAGGATGTCTTTCGTTATGCCCCGAACTAATTTAAACACAAACTATGCCCCGTAGGGGTAGTTTGGTCATTTTAAAGTTTGTAAAAGAGTTTAATTGTTTAACTGAGTTACAGGTCTGATGTAAACAGCAAACATACTCATTTTGATGGGTTATAACAGTAGGCTAAGGCGTATATGTGAAATTTATCATATTTAACCAAACTATGCCCCCGTAGGGGTATTTTGGTAATTTCACATAAGCCGAAAAGCTCAAAAACGAAGTCTGAGTTTATCAAGCTTTGCTTACTGTTAAAATATCATAATTTGCCTCATATATCAGTAGGTATCAACCCGGGTATGTCCAATATGATTCTAAGACATACTATGCGTTAAAAACGCTAATTATGGCGATTAAAGGTCATTTCCGGGTTCTATACTTAAATCTGATATTTTTATATTTCCAGAAGGCTTAAAATAATTTATTAATCATATGTGATCAGTAGAAAAAGGTTTGGAGTCGTTTAGATAAGTAAAACTCATTTTATGGCCCGTAAGGGCAAAACCGACAATTACCGAATTAAGCCTACGACTATGAGTTATGCTCAGCCTAAAATTAATTAAAAATCTTTAAAATTCCTAAAATGATATATTACATCAGTGGGTAATTTGTTTGATACCAAAAAGTATGTTTAATTAGGCTATACGCTAATTACGCCATTTTATTAACATAAAGCACCGTAATTACGCTAATGAGCATAACTCTTAATCTACAAGTCAAACTGATGTCAAATTTTGCATACAAGTTTATATATCAATATTCAAGGTTTCTACACTTTTACATTTTCATAAATCATGTTTTAAGGTAATAAGGGCATAACGGTCAACGTATGAGCAATTAACGGAAATATGCATATTAATTGGATAACTAGTGAACCAAGGTGTATAATCACAGAGGGTTGTTCTAACATGTATCCTAGTCCAATTAAAGCTCTGAGGCATTTCTAAAATATGCCTAAACGGGTCAGAACTGAAAGTCAAAGTGAAAGTCAAACTATGTGACTTTCGGTTCCGAACCGGGTCTAAACAGGAAATAGTCGGGTTGAACAGGTTTGGACATGTTCTTACACTAATTACTAAGTTATAACAATAATCAAACAGGTTATACATGGTCTAGATAGCTAATTATGCATAAATGACCTTTTAAGAATTCTGTTGACTTTTTAAGTCTATGTTTGACCCGACTTTTGAACTAGTTAAAGTGGTGATCAGGGGAAACCTGTAACACCCCGAAAATTTACGTCCTATAAGGTGTTGACACGTGTCATAGGTTTGAACGTGTGAAGGAATGTTCTTGAAGGACTAAAGTTGACAAACAGTGAAACTGTGTCATTTTAAGGGTTCAAAGTGTCAACAATAAATAAATATACTTTGCAATAACCCTACATGATGTTTATAACCTTAAATGAATAGATCATGGATCATACGAAGCGAATTGTGAAAGAAAGTGAGAGATTACAAACTACAGGGGTTAAATGTGCCAACATGTTTAAGTTATACCTCTGAGTGACCTTTTGACAAACCCGAAGCTTTGTAACGATTAATTATGCTCACTTGAATGTACCACAAAAATTTCATGAAGTTTCGATATCGTATGAGCAAGTTGTGACAAAATTCGTGTACGAGGGTTATAAGTGTCAACGTTGAAATTTAGGGCTTTTCGGGTGATCACAAAGTTACCCGAGGGCTTAACAAAGTGGGTATAAGTCTTAAAGCCCCATATGTTAAATAACAAAGCTTCATATGCAAGATTGGGAAGTGAAAGCGATGTTACGGGGGACCAGGGACTAAAATGCAAATAAAAGAAACCTGATTGTAGGCTTGCGCATCGTAGGCTGGATGTTGCTGCGCATCGTATGATGCTCTGCGCATCGTAGGGCTTAAACACCTACGATGCGTATGGGATGCCCAGTTGCGAAAAACCAACAGACAGCTGCCTGTTGTGTTTTTAACCGACTTAAATGGCAAGTTTCGAAACCTTGGGCTGCCTAAGATGGTTTCTAGCCTATAGGGCACTTGTGGATGATAATGCAACACCCCTAGACTTATGTGTTGATCATCTAAGAGTGTTTGAAGTTGTTTAAAAAGTCCACATTATGCAACAATGATCATTCATCACTTCTGAGCATTTCTAGAGCATACAAGCAGGTCACAAGCTCTCCAAAACATCCATAAGACTTGTGTAAGTACCTTTGATCTTCTCTAGTTCATTCATACTTAGTTTTTGGCCTAGAAATCAAACCGTCGTAACTACGGTTTGACTTTTCGATAATAAATAATCGGTCCAGAGTTTAGTCGAATCAAAGGTTGTTATAAGTTGGTATTTATATGGTTGATAAACCCCTAAAAGGTCACTCACTGATTTTGATCCTAACTATGGCGTTCGTCGAGTCAAACCTTATTCGAAAAAGTCAACAGAATCGTTTGATGCAAATTTAACGATACATAAGGCGTATAATCTGTTTTAACATTCATACAAACTGAAAATAAGTATAAAAACTTGTCTACGCTTGTTTGGTTCGACAACTTTCAGTTTTGAACCGATTCGGAGCCGAAAGTCGCGTAGTTTGACTTTCTGCTTTGACTTCGATTCCGACCCGATTAAGATAGATTTAGACATGCCTTAAAGTTCCGTTAGGACCTAGTTATAAGTGTGTATAAGCCTCTGCGTTTATACCACTCGAATCCTTAAATCGTCCGATGTTTCCGTTAAATGCCTAATTATGACCATATTGCCCTTATGTCCGTATAACGAGATTTTTGGAAATATGAAAGTGTGATAATCTTTATTACTGATTATTAAGCATGTCTGTAAATTTTCATGTCAATCGGATGTCTAGATTAGGAGATATGCTTAATGACGTAATTATTGGCACTTTTATTAATTAAACGACGCCATTAGCGTAAAACCTATCTAAGCCCAATTTTTGGCACCAAATCTTTTACTTACTGAAGTAATATAATATTTTGGGATTTTTGAAGATTTTTAATTATTTTTAAACTGATCCTAAGCTAGGATTAGCGCCTTAATTCGGTTAATACCGAAAATGCCCTTTTCGGCCATAAAATGAGTTTTATACGTCCGAATGGCGCCAATCCAATTGCTACTGATTTTAAATAATAATTATAGTATTTTGAGCTTTTTAAACTGACCTGGAAACTCAGAATTCTATTTTAAACCGGACGTCGCTTAAAACGGCGTTATACGCGTATTATACGCGTAGTTTATGTTTAAAAACGTTTTGACACATAAGACTTATTACCAAATGTTATAACCTGTTAAAATAGGCCATTTTACTGATGTAACCAGACCCGGTTCACAGAAACCTAACTAAATCCTTTTATAATCTTTAAAATGACCAAAATACCCCTACGGGGCTTATTAAGAGATTAAACTCGTTTGGGGCGTCATGGGTGATATCCTACTGATATCACAACTTATTTAAGGCATGTTAACTTAGGAAACCTGTTTAGGACTCTTACGGATACCCGTTACGCTTCATGCGTGTTCGGTTCGGTTTATGTAACTAGTTTACATAAATTAGCCGAAACGGGTCAAACCTTATCGGTTTTGTCTAAAAATCTAGAATTTGTATCATATACCCATATTAAGCAAGTCTTCAAACTTGTCGGGTTTAAATCACATTCTATCCGGTCTTCGCTTAATCGTGCGTACGAACCGTATCATTAAAACTAATTGGTCTAAGCGTAAGCTTAACTAAAGACCCGTTAGGATTCTAATAGGTTATTATAAACCTTCGTTCCAGAATAGGAGAACCACTAAAAGATACTTGCACTTGCTGATTTTGAACTATACTTACTCAGGTAAATACTTTTAACTTATTTCCCTATACGGGCTTGGGTACGGTATATAAAATACCGCTTGGTCGGGCGTTGAATATTTAATCTTATTATGGTTAAATGATTGAGATGTCTCCGTTTAATTTGTTTTGTTGCTTAAAGCCTTTGGGGGGTTAATGACCGTGTCCCGGATATCCCTGGCATCATTTTACGAAATGGCCACGACCTTAGCACTCAGGTGTAGGCGTACACTTGTCAGTGTCTCATAACTAAAGTGGTGTGTTAATTGATCTTTAACCCGGCTCGATCCGGGCTACTGAACGCATAAGAAACATGTAAATCTTGTACAAGTTTATATATTTAAATAAGTATCCCAAGTTATAAAATATTATTTGTGCCTTGTGCCTTAAATGCATTTTCTTAAACTCTTTTCAAAATGAGTCGGTTGATTGTATTTACCAGTGTAAACTGACGTATTTTCTTAAAAGGTTAAGTGCAGGTACTACGCGAAATAGGCTGGCCTGTCTCCTAGCATCCACATTAAGTCTCGCCAGCTTGGATGTCATAACTGTTGAACATTTGTTTCCTTTTTATTTTGATCTACCTGTGGATTTATATTCGACTATTTGTGATACTTAATATTACAATATCGTTTGGTTGAATTAAATCTATACTTTGCTTCCGCTGTGCATTTAAATATTGTGTTGTTTGACTATTATGTTGCCAACCACGTCACGATACTCCCCTACCGGGCCCACCGGTAACACGTGGAAATTCGGGGTGTGACAGGTTGGTATCAGAGCCAACACTGAGTGAATTAAACACTAACCTTTTGTGTTTAATCTCAGTTACACAATTGCACATTCCTAAATCTTCGAGTCTAGACAAAGAACTTAGGAATAATCCAAATTGTTCAAATTTTTATTTAATTAAATTTTTGTCCTTTATTTTTTTCCTTGTTATTACCTTGTGTATTTTAACAGGTACAATAATGCCGCCAAGAATTAGACGAGGTAGTCGAGGAAAGGAGCCAGCTAGTGCCCCTAACGACCATGAGGCAGGGCCTTCATATCGACGAACTTCTTCTACAAGGAATGACGAAACGAGGGAGCTATGGAGGACCTATGAAGACGATGCCAGACGATCTTTTTCGCACGCCTCAACGCCTCCATAACATGACTCCTATGGGCCTCAGTCAGAGAACGAACCCCACAACCCGCAACATTTCTTCGGCGACCCTACGCCTGTATTTCAGGGTCAGTTTAACCCAGCAGAGTACCTACCCGAAAACGTGGGCTTTAACCCACTAGGGCCGGAGGATCACTTTTCTGGTGATCAAGATATGGACGAGGACACAGATCCCGTCGAGGCTTCAACTGGATCCCGGAACCATCCTTTTTCAATCTCTGATGGTTCATCTTACCACGGACCACCCTACGAAGGTCCGGATAGTCACATGGCACGGTTCGAACGGTGTGAGTGGTATTATACCCCATCTGAACACTCATCGTCTCACCATACACCGTCTCACCATACACCGTCTCATTCCGCATCTCATCAGCAACAGCAGCAACAAGATCCCTCTGGGGATCCCCATTTCGAGGCAGTCACGCCACCGCCTCCACCGCCGCCAGTTTATGTAGAACCTCCAGAACCGCCGAGACGTAGGAGGACTGGCCCGCGGATGTCAGTACGACCAGTGGGAGTTCATATCACCACTCCTCAACACTCTAGCGGTAGCCATTATCCGCCTACTCATGGAGTCCCACAGATGGGGGGACCTTCTGTCCCAGTTTCGGAGGTGAATTCAGCACCTATTGTACCGCCATCACCGGGTTTTGGCCACCCAATCCCTGCTTATACTGCTCCGGCAGCTTACAACCCATATGGACCACCAGCATACCATAATTATAACTATGCCGAGGCCGACCCCTACCTAGTGGCTGCAAACTACTATACCCAAAACCCTGAGGGACCATATGGAACCCCTTGGGGAATGGGACATCCAGCTCATGGGTATCAAGTACCTACTCAGCCACCATTTCAGCATCAGCCGCCACGGGTTCCTCCTCCTGAGCAGGTTGAGCTCCGTCATAGGTTGGATCGGGTTGAGCGAGACCTCCAGAGAGAGCGTAAGAAGAACCAAGGATTCATGAGTGGTTTAGCAGATTTGCTGAAGGGGAAGAAGAAAAGGGATCGTTAAATCCCCATATATATATATTGTTGTAGTTCCTTGTTTAAATCAAGTCCCTACGTGGACATTTATTTATGTGTGTATGTAGTCCCTGCGCGGACATCTATCTTGTACTTAGTCCCTACGTGGACTTGTCTCTAGTAGTCCCTGCGTGGACATTTACTTTTGTAGACCGTCCCTGTGAGGACATGTATTATATGTATAGCTCCTGCGTGGGCATCTGTTTCTGTGAAAAGTCCCGTTTAGGGCAAAATGTACTACTTTTAGTTTAATGGAATGTAAGTTTATAAATTTCATATTTTCCATGTTATGCATAATTAAAAGATATATGAAATAAATAAATCAAAATCATTCCTTTTAAAAGTCAATCTGCCTATGTTATTTTTAAGGATCTTAAAAGTATAACCTAGCCTGCATGTCATTTTAAAGACCTGGCCCAGATGGTAAAACTAGTTAAAAAGATTCAAATCCTTGTTAACATCTGAAAACATGTTAACATTCCTGGCAGACACGATTCGTGTTATTATTATATATGAATCTTTTCAAAGATTCTAAACCCAAATAAATGATCTCTGAATCATGGGTTAAATCATTAATAAATATGATCAGTTCTTTTTACCATCCATTGGTAATGGAATGCCTACGGGCCCTTCTCATTTTCACATGAGACAAAAGACAGTATTAGTCTGTGACTCTGTCTGATAAAGGTAATGAACTTTGTTCAAACCTTCATGCTGTGATTCTCTGAAGTCATAGCTTATAATCTATATTGTCCCTGTGACTAGGCCTTATGCGCTAATAAAACTGTTACTGTTTTATACTTAGGATAAATTATATTAGAAATCCTAAATTTATGTGAGTAATAAATTAACCATATTTGGTCTACGTTTACCACGGTTAACAAATTGCCATAAAAGACAATTTTATAATAAACTCACCAATAAATTGTTGTCGATATGTGACAGCTCTAGATACATGGCAGACTCAAATGAGGTCAACAGTCACCCAGGGATAGTGAATGAAAATGCCCAAGTTAACGTAGCAGGTCCAGAGTTGCAAGCTATGATAAATAATGCGGTTAATATAGCTATGGGTAGACAGCACCATGGATCAAGTGGTACCCATACGAGGACCCATTCTGCATCACACACTAGAACACCCTCCAGGACCCACACTGCCCACAACAGTAATTCTCACCACTCCTCGAATCAAAGGAGTAATACGTCCCAAAGAGCAGTACAGAACCAGGAACCTCGTAATAGGGGTTGCACCTATAAATACTTCGTGTCATGCAAACCCAGAGACTTCAATGGGGAAAAAGGAGCTGTTGATTGCATGACGTGGATGGATGAAATGGATACTGTGGTGGATATTAGTGGTTGCCATAATCGGGATATTGTGAAGTTTGTCTCACAGTCTTTCAAAGGAGAAGCCTTAGCCTGGTAGAGATCTTTGATCCAGGCCACAGGGAAAGTCCCGTTATACAACATGACATGGGAAGAGTTCATGGCACTAATCAAGGAAAATTTCTGCCCTCAACACGAGGTTGAGAGAATTGAATCTGATTTCCTGGCGCTGGTCATGAAAAACCTGGACTGTCAGGCCTACCTTACTACTTTCAATACTTTGTCAAGGTTGGTCCCTTACTTGGTAACTCCGGAGCCTAAACGTATAGCTCGTTTTATCGGGGGTTTGGAACCGGAGATAAAAGCAAGTGTAAAAGCTTCCAGACCAACCACTTTTCGGTCAGTAACGGACATATCGTTGTCCCTTACCTCAGATGCTGTAAGGCTGAGGTCACTGAGGAAAACTGATACGGAGAAAAGAAAGCGTGAGGATGACAACTCACGGCATTCAGATAAGAAGCAGAAGGGAAACAATGGCTCGAAGAAGGGGTCAGGATTCAAAAGAGAGGGTCAGCAGTCGGGTGAAAAACCCAAATGCAAAATCTGCAAGAAACAGCACTTTGGGAAGTGCAGGTTTGAATCCAACTCACAATCACAATCGAAACCTTTTGCTTGTGGGTTATGCAAATCCAGGGAACACAAAACCGTGGATTGCAAGAAGATAAAGGATGCGACCTGCTATGGTTGCAATGAAAAGGGGCACATCAAAAGCAATTGCCCAAAATACGCCAAGAAGCCCGAAGAGACTAGGAAGACCAATGCTAGGGTCTTCAGAATGGATGCTAAGGAAGCTGTCAAGGACGACAACGTTATAACAGGTACCTTTCTCGTAAATGATGTTTATGCGAGAGTGTTATTTGATTCAGGCGCTGATAAGTCGTTTGTAGATAATAAGTTTTGTGAATTGTTGAAACTACCTGTTAGAACTTTAAGTGTGAAATATGAGGTGGAACTAGCAGATGGCACTTTAGAAACCGCTTCAACCTTATTAGATGGATGTTTCATATCCATTAGGAATCACTCTTTTCCTTTGTCCCTACTACCTTTAAAACTAGCCGGTTTCGACATAGTTTTGGGTATGGACTGGTTATCACATAACCAGGCCCAGATTATTTGCAATAAGAAGCAAGTGATGATCAAGACTTCGTCTGGTGAATCACTTACCATCCAGGGAGATACCCAGTATGGGCTGCCCGAGAAAATGTCTATACTCAAAGACTCTAAGTGTTTGAAGAAGGGCTGTGTCATTTACATGGCGCAAGTGATTATAGAAGAGCCGAAGCCCAAGATTGGGGATATACCCGTCGTTTCTGAATACCCTGATGTTTTTCCTGAAGAACTTCCTGGTTTGCCACCAGAGAGACAAGTAGAATTCAGAATTGACATTATTCCTGGATCAGCACCAGTTGCAAGGGCGCCTTATAGGTTGGCACCAACAGAGATGAAGGAATTAAGAACGCAGCTAGATGATTTGCTAGCCAAAGGTTTCATCAAACCTAGTTCGTCTCCGTGGGGAGCACCAGTTTTATTTGTCAAGAAGAAGGATGGATCGATGCGTCTGTGCATCGACTACCGCGAGCTTAATAAGGTTACCATCAAGAATAGGTATCCTTTGCCCAGAATCGACGATCTGTTCGATCAACTTCAAGGGGCAAGTTTCTTCTCGAAGATTGACTTGAGGTCAGGCTACCATCAATTGAAGGTTAGAGATGAAGACGTGCACAAGACAGCGTTTAGGACTCGTTATGGTCATTACGAATTCCTAGTGATGCCTTTCGGGCTCACTAATGCACCGGCCGCATTCATGGATCTCATGAATCGCGTTTGCAAGCCGCACCTAGATAAATTCGTCATCGTCTTCATCGATGACATTCTCATCTACTCAAAGAACCAAGCTGACCATGAGAAGCATCTTCACTGCATACTGGAACTACTTCATAAAGAGAAGCTCTATGCCAAGTTCTCAAAGTGTGAATTCTGGCTTCGAGCAGTCCAATTTCTTGGGCATGTTGTTAGTGAGCATGGTATCCAAGTAGATCCTGCTAAAGTTGAAGCTGTCATGAATTGGCATGAGCCAAAGACGCCTACTGAAATTCGTAGCTTCCTAGGTTTGGCAGGATACTATAGGCGATTTATAGAAAACTTTTCAAGGATTGCTGCACCCCTGACTTCGCTGACACGTAAGAAGATTAAGTTTGACTGGGGTCCTAAGCAGCAGGAATCCTTCGATATTCTGAAACAAAAGTTGAGCAATGCTCCGGTACTAACATTGCCTGATGGAATAGAGGAGTTTGTAGTTTATTGTGATGCATCACACACCGGGATGGGATGTGTGCTTATGCAGAAGGGCAAAGTCATTGCCTATGCTTCGCGTCAGTTAAAGGTGCACGAAAAGAATTACACCACCCACGACTTGGAGTTGGGTGCCGTTGTATTCGCACTAAAACTGTGGAGGCACTACTTATATGGAATCAAATGTGTGATCTATTCTGATCACAAAAGCCTTCAACATCTGTTCAACCAGAAGGACTTGAACATGAGGCAACGTCGTTGGATGGAAACTCTGAATGATTACGATTGTGAAATAAGATACCATCCCGGCAAGGCGAATGTAGTCGCCGATGCCTTGAGTCGGAAAGAAAAGGTGAAACCCATCCGAATCAATGCCAAGAGCATGGAAATAAAGAACAATTTGATAGAAAGGTTGTTAGCTGCACAGAAGGAAGCTGTGTTGGAAGCTAACTATCCTAACGAAAAGCTAGGAGTAACTGAGGAGCAGTTGTCTCTTAGTAAGGATGGAATTCTTAGATTGAATGGACGAATATGGGTTCCAATTTATGGAGGACTCCGAGATGTTATCCTCCAGGAAGCCCACAGCTCTAAATATTCTGTTCATCCTGGAGCTGATAAAATGTACCATGATCTTAGAGCAAATTATTGGTGGATAGGCTTGAAGAAGTCTGTAGCTACCTATGTAGCTAAATGCTTGACGTGTGCGCAAGTCAAAGCAGAACATCAAAAACCGTCAGGTTTACTACAACAACCTGAACTTCCTACTTGGAAGTGGGAAATGGTAACTATGGATTTTATCACCAAGTTACCCAAGACAAGGAAAGGAAATGACACCATCTGGGTGATAGTTGACCGACTGACTAAGTCAGCACATTTCCTACCTATTAAGGAGACCTACAGCTCCGATATGTTAGCCCAACTGTACGTTGATAAGATTGTAGCCCTACATGGCATACCTGTAGCTATTATCTCTGACCGGGATACTAGATACACATCACATTTTTGGAAAAGTTTCCAACAATCTTTGGGCACACGTTTGAACTTTAGTACGGCTTACCATCCACAGACAGACGGTCAGAGTGAGCGTACTATTCAAACGTTGGAAGACATGCTACGAGCATGTGCAATCGATTTGGGAGGTAGCTGGGATAAGAACCTGCCATTAATCGAATTCTCCTACAACAATAGCTACCATACCAGCATCAAGGCTGCGCCTTTTGAGGCATTATACGGTAGAAAGTGTAGATCACCAGTTTGTTGGGCGGAAGTTGGAGAAGTCCAGTTATCAGGACCAGAGATCGTGTTCGAAACGACGGACAAGATTGTCCAGATTCGAAACAATCTCCAAGCTGCCCGGAATAGGCAGAAGATTTATGCTGATCCAAATCGTAAGGATCTTCACTTCGAAGTAGGTGAAAAAGTCCTACTTAAAGTGTCACCCTGGAAGGGAGTAATGCGATTTGGTAAGAAAGGTAAACTAAGCCCGAGATACATAGGACCTTTCGAGGTCATCGAACGTGTCGGGTCAGTTGCCTACAAGTTAAACTTACCTGAAGAGCTCAGTAGTATACACAATGTGTTCCACATCTGCAATCTGAAGAAGTGTTTCGCTGACTCCGCTGACGAATCAGTGGTTATACCCTATACAGATGTGCAGATCGATGAAAGCTTGAAATTTGTGGAAAAACCTTTGTCGATCGAAGATCGACAGGTGAGGAAGCTTCGAAGGAAGCATATACCTTTTGTAAAGGTCAAATGGGATGCCCGTAGAGGTCCCGAATTCACGTGGGAGGTTGAATCCACGATGAAAGAAAAGTACCCTTACTTGTTTCAGTAAATCTCGGGTCGAGATTTATTTTAAGGGGGTGAGGATGTAACACCCCGAAAATTTACGTCCTATAAGGTGTTGACACGTGTCATAGGTTTGAACGTGTGAAGGAATGTTCTTGAAGGACTAAAGTTGACAAACAGTGAAACTGTGTCATTTTAAGGGTTCAAAGTGTCAACAATAAATAAATATACTTTGCAATAACCCTACATGATGTTTATAACCTTAAATGAATAGATCATGGATCATACGAAGCGAATTGTGAAAGAAAGTGAGAGATTACAAACTACAGGGGTTAAATGTGCCAACATGTTTAAGTTATACCTCTGAGTGACCTTTTGACAAACCCGAAGCTTTGTAACGATTAATTATGCTCACTTGAATGTACCACAAAAATTTCATGAAGTTTCGATATCGTATGAGCAAGTTGTGACAAAATTCGTGTACGAGGGTTATAAGTGTCAACGTTGAAATTTAGGGCTTTTCGGGTGATCACAAAGTTACCCGAGGGCTTAACAAAGTGGGTATAAGTCTTAAAGCCCCATATGTTAAATAACAAAGCTTCATATGCAAGATTGGGAAGTGAAAGCGATGTTACGGGGGACCAGGGACTAAAATGCAAATAAAAGAAACCTGATTGTAGGCTTGCGCATCGTAGGCTGGATGTTGCTGCGCATCGTATGATGCTCTGCGCATCGTAGGGCTTAAACACCTACGATGCGTATGGGATGCCCAGTTGCGAAAAACCAACAGACAGCTGCCTGTTGTGTTTTTAACCGACTTAAATGGCAAGTTTCGAAACCTTGGGCTGCCTAAGATGGTTTCTAGCCTATAGGGCACTTGTGGATGATAATGCAACACCCCTAGACTTATGTGTTGATCATCTAAGAGTGTTTGAAGTTGTTTAAAAAGTCCACATTATGCAACAATGATCATTCATCACTTCTGAGCATTTCTAGAGCATACAAGCAGGTCACAAGCTCTCCAAAACATCCATAAGACTTGTGTAAGTACCTTTGATCTTCTCTAGTTCATTCATACTTAGTTTTTGGCCTAGAAATCAAACCGTCGTAACTACGGTTTGACTTTTCGATAATAAATAATCGGTCCAGAGTTTAGTCGAATCAAAGGTTGTTATAAGTTGGTATTTATATGGTTGATAAACCCCTAAAAGGTCACTCACTGATTTTGATCCTAACTATGGCGTTCGTCGAGTCAAACCTTATTCGAAAAAGTCAACAGAATCGTTTGATGCAAATTTAACGATACATAAGGCGTATAATCTGTTTTAACATTCATACAAACTGAAAATAAGTATAAAAACTTGTCTACGCTTGTTTGGTTCGACAACTTTCAGTTTTGAACCGATTCGGAGCCGAAAGTCGCGTAGTTTGACTTTCTGCTTTGACTTCGATTCCGACCCGATTAAGATAGATTTAGACATGCCTTAAAGTTCCATTAGGACCTAGTTATAAGTGTGTATAAGCCTCTGCGTTTATACCACTCGAATCCTTAAATCGTCCGATGTTTCCGTTAAATGCCTAATTATGACCATATTGCCCTTATGTCCGTATAACGAGATTTTTGGAAATATGAAAGTGTGATAATCTTTATTACTGATTATTAAGCATGTCTGTAAATTTTCATGTCAATCGGATGTCTAGATTAGGAGATATGCTTAATGACGTAATTATTGGCACTTTTATTAATTAAACGACGCCATTAGCGTAAAACCTATCTAAGCCCAATTTTTGGCACCAAATCTTTTACTTACTGAAGTAATATAATATTTTGGGATTTTTGAAGATTTTTAATTATTTTTAAACTGATCCTAAGCTAGGATTAGCGCCTTAATTCGGTTAATACCGAAAATGCCCTTTTCGGCCATAAAATGAGTTTTATACGTCCGAATGGCGCCAATCCAATTGCTACTGATTTTAAATAATAATTATAGTATTTTGATCTTTTTAAACTGACCTGGAAACTCAGAATTCTATTTTAAACCGGACGTCGCTTAAAACGGCGTTATACGCGTATTATACGCGTAGTTTATGTTTAAAAACGTTTTGACACATAAGACTTATTACCAAATGTTATAACCTGTTAAAATAGGCCATTTTACTGATGTAACCAGACCCGGTTCACAGAAACCTAACTAAATCCTTTTATAATCTTTAAAATGACCAAAATACCCCTACGGGGCTTATTAAGAGATTAAACTCGTTTGGGGCGTCATGGGTGATATCCTACTGATATCACAACTTATTTAAGGCATGTTAACTTAGGAAACCTGTTTAGGACTCTTACGGATACCCGTTACGCTTCATGCGTGTTCGGTTCGGTTTATGTAACTAGTTTACATAAATTAGCCGAAACGGGTCAAACCTTATCGGTTTTGTCTAAAAATCTAGAATGTGTATCATATACCCATATTAAGCAAGTCTTCAAACTTGTCGGGTTTAAATCACATTCTATCCGGTCTTCGCTTAATCGTGCGTACGAACCGTATCATTAAAACTAATTGGTCTAAGCGTAAGCTTAACTAAAGACCCGTTAGGATTCTAATAGGTTATTATAAACCTTCGTTCCAGAATAGGAGAACCACTAAAAGATACTTGCACTTGCTGATTTTGAACTATACTTACTCAGGTAAATACTTTTAACTTATTTCCCTATACGGGCTTGGGTACGGTATATAAAATACCGCTTGGTCGGGCGTTGAATATTTAATCTTATTATGGTTAAATGATTGAGATGTCTCCGTTTAATTTGTTTTGTTGCTTAAAGCCTTTGGGGGGTTAATGACCGTGTCCCGGATATCCCTGGCATCATTTTACGAAATGGCCACGACCTTAGCACTCAGGTGTAGGCGTACACTTGTCAGTGTCTCATAACTAAAGTGGTGTGTTAATTGATCTTTAACCCGGCTCGATCCGGGCTACTGAACGCATAAGAAACATGTAAATCTTGTACAAGTTTATATATTTAAATAAGTATCCCAAGTTATAAAATATTATTTGTGCCTTGTGCCTTAAATGCATTTTCTTAAACTCTTTTCAAAATGAGTCGGTTGATTGTATTTACCAGTGTAAACTGACGTATTTTCTTAAAAGGTTAAGTGCAGGTACTACGCGAAATAGGCTGGCCTGTCTCCTAGCATCCACATTAAGTCTCGCCAGCTTGGATGTCATAACTGTTGAACATTTGTTTCCTTTTTATTTTGATCTACCTGTGGATTTATATTCGACTATTTGTGATACTTAATATTACAATATCGTTTGGTTGAATTAAATCTATACTTTGTTTCCGCTGTGCATTTAAATATTGTGTTGTTTGACTATTATGTTGCCAACCACGTCACGATACTCCCCTACCGGGCCCACCGGTAACACGTGGAAATTCGGGGTGTGACAAAACCCTTTTGGGGTTTTATTACCCACATAAATACCAACTTATAACTACTTTTAATTCGAGATTTGATTGAGCCATTATTGACTAATCTCGAAGTCAAACCGTAATTACGACGGTTTGACTTTTAGCTAATTAACTAAGCTAAACTCAAACAAGAAAGGATTAGAACACTTACAAGGGTCCTATGCACGACTTATGATCAGTTGGGAGAGTTCCTTAGCTCCAGAAAGGCTCCAGATGATCAAATGAAGGTGTGAGAATGTTTGTGACTTTGAAGGCTATTTATAATGGTTCCACACACCATAATTCTTTGACAACTGAGTCTAGGAGTGCCCACAATCGATTGACATGTGTCCTAGGGGCTTAGGGGACGTTTTAGGGGCCAGGAGAAGTGGAAAAACGAGTTGAGGTCGCGAAAATATGCAATGGCAGACATTCAGCGTTTTTTTCGGAGCTGGGCACACCCTCGCGTAGCGCGAGGGTCCCGTCGCGCAGCGCGACCCCCTACCAGATCAGCTTATTGATTTTTGTTTGCGATTCAGCCCTTGTCTCTTCAAAACTCGAATGGTTACTGATTTATTGCACTTTAACCCTCCACAATTGATCTACTAAGGCCTTAAATCATATACCCTCCTTGCCAAGTCCCCGGGTAACTTTATTTCCACCCGAAAAGTCCTAACTTTCGACGTTTACGCTTTAACGCTTCGCACACGAATTTGATCATATCTTTCTCATACGTTAACGAAACTTTATGAAATTTTTATAGTGAATTCTCATGAGCATAATTAATATTTACAAAGCTTCGGGTTTGTCAAAAGGTCACTCAGAGGTATAAATTAAACATGTTGACACATTTGGCCCCTGTAGTTTGAAATCACTCACATTTAGCTTCGTATGATCTATGATTTATTCGTTTGAAGGTATGAGCATCGTGTAGGGTTAATATACATTGTATTTATTCACAGTTGACACTTAGAATACGTATATTCACATACTTTCAACGTTTGTCAACTTTAGTCCTTCCATAATATTTCTTTCACACGTTTAAACTTTATGACACGTGTCAACCTATTATAGGACGTGAATTTCCGAGGTGTTAGAATAATGATGAGTTCAAACCATTATAGCGATGCATCTAAAAACACGTATAATTTGATAAAAACATATGCCCCGGACCTAAAATAATTATTTATTCTAGTGAAAAAAAAAAACAATAATACAATTATAAAGTATATATCAAACAGGAACCTTTGATTACTAATTTACTATAATTTTAATCACCGAACTCCAAAGTATATATATCTGCTCGTAATACTCGGGATATAACTTTATGATTATATAAAAAACAAACGTTGATCCTTATCTAAATTTTTGTTTAAAGTTATTTATAGAAAAACAAATATTTATTTTTATCTAATTTTTGTTTAAAATAATTATTATTATTAATATGAGAGATAAATAGAAAAAAAATATTATTATTATTTAATATGAGAGATGAAATGAAAAAAAAAAATAGAGAAATCACTAGAAAGTAGTAACACATGTCTAAAAATTTTTTTTATTCATGAAGATTTTCAGCTAGGTGAACAACTTTTATTGATTTGGACGTTCAAGACGCTTAGTTAAATTTGAAGCCAAAACCATCAACATTTGTATACTTGTTTTACACTCCACCACATATGACAAAAACATATACGATACCTTCTTCAATCAAAGAGTTGAAATTGTCATCATGGATCTTTCCCTTTGATTTTTTTCTTTATTATATTTTCTTAATCCTTCAAAAACGTAAAAACCAAATAAAAAAGCGAGGGTCAAAAGGTTGAACGGACCTAGGATTCTAAATGAACACCTTTTTTCAAGTAATACGTCAAATGAGTTCAATAACACGTAGGGCTGTAAACGAACCGAACTAATATAAACGATGCCTTGTTCTTGTTCGTTCGTTAAAAAGTGAGAATGTTCATAAACTGTTTGCCGAATGAGATTTCTTGTACGTGTTTGTTTATTAAGGAAATGAACATGTTCATGAATTGTTCACGAACACTTATAAAACGCAAATAAACTCAAACGAATGTTCAATGTTAGTGCATTAAGTGTCTATCGCCTCCGTCAATGAAAATCGTAGTAGAAACTGAAGAATGCAAGACTTGATGATGTTATTAGTTAGTAAAGGCAAGGTGGCAATTTTGTAAATAATGAGATTTCTCATTATAACCTTGTGCCTATAAATAGGAGCTTTAGTTGTAAAGTGTAAGACTTTTGCTCATTTGGGAATTAGAAGATCTAATCTTAGAGAGAGAAAGTCTAGAGAGAGAAAGTCTCTCTACGTGATTCACGGCTTTGTACACGACATCATATCAATAGAATCACGTTAATTTGTACGTTCTTGAGTGTTCGGTCACGTACGTTCACGGATTCCGCACGTCGAACGTTCGTTACGCAATCGAACGGTGTCAAAACCGGTCCTACAAGTGGTATCAGAGCTAGGAGCTCGATTGCTTGATCAAACACATCTTTTCGTACAAGATTTCAGCAGAATTTGTTCCGATTTCGTCGATTTCTTCATCTTCTACTTACTTTTCACGTTTTTCATCGTTTTTCATCAAATTGAACAGGTAAATACGGTCCAAATCGTCTGATTTTTGGATATGTTATGCGCATAGACCCGATCTACAACCCTACCAAGTTTCAGCTCGAAACTCCAAGCTGTTTTGGAGAAATCGTAGTTTTTCGGGTCCGATTCGCGTCAAACAAGTAGGACCGCTCGTAATACATTGTTCTGGTTCGCTCTTTTGACCAAAATTGAGGATCGCTTATTCGAACAGTTTGTGTGGTTCGCTTATCTGAACATCTGCTGGTTCGCCCGAACGAACATCAGCTGGTCCGCTCAAAAGGACAACATCTGATTCGCTCGAACGGATAAAATCTGGTTCGCTCGAACGAATATTAGCTGGTCCGCTTGAAAAACATCTGGTCCGCTCTTAAGTCAATATTCTGAACCGCTCATTGTGTAAAAATTGAGGTCCGCTCATTTGGTCAAGTAGGTGGTTCGCTCTTTTGTCATCGTCTTCACGAGGTTCTCTGACAAGTGCATTGTTTTGACACAGTCCATTAAAGAGAACTAGAGGCTCACATTTATATAAGTCACGTGATAAGTATTAGTGGTTGTTCATTGTGCCGCCCCATTAATCCAATCCAAGTTCTTTAAATCAATCGCACACTTACACATTTGTCGGCCTGGTTGTTGTTGTTGATTGGTTCCACTGGTCTTATACAAGTTGTTGTTGTTTTGTTACAACCACCGCCCATTAACCAGGTGGCCCAATCCAGTTTTTTTTAACCCACCGCCCAAATATACTCTTGTTTAACCATCCTATTACATTTTGAGGTCTAATCACAATTTGTTGTTTTTGAGGGTTTTATATTTTCAAACTAATCGTTTGATTGTGTGTTTGCAGGTGATTCGAGGGATTTTTACAAGGTGTAAATATCTAGAAGTTGAATTGTGGACTTTGAACTAACAAAATTTTTGAATCATGTCATTTAACGAAGAAAGTATGGTTAAAATGTTTGACGAAAAGGAAAATGATAATCTTGAAAGATTGAATGATTGGTATAGTAGATTTTGGTTTAACGCGATAGAAAATGGGAATAAGCATGTTTGGGTTAATAGACTTGAAAATTTTTGTTGCAAGAAACATGAACCGTTGGATGAGTTGGTAACTCGGTATGATCAATTACTTGCAAATTTAAAAGCGAACGAGATAAGAATGTCAGATGCTGAACAGATATCAAAATTTGCAGATGTATTACCGGCTGAATGGAATGAATTCTTGACTAATCTAAAAAAGGATTATAGATTTTCAAATTTGAGTCTAAGAGAATTCATCGATAAAATTAAAACACACAATTATGAAAATGAAAAGAAAAAGAAGAAGTTGATAAATGAAATAAACGAGGATTTAGGAAAGATAGATTTGGATGTGATCATTGAAATGAGAAAACGAATCACTGTGTGTCTTGCAGCAAAAAATGTTATGAGATACGATATTAAGAGGGGTTGTTATATTGATGAAAATATGAATCCTCTTGATTTTGTTAAAATTTTCTGTGCAGGAACATACATGAAGGAAATAAAGAAAGAAGCTGATAATGGAGAGATGAATGGAAAATGCTTGAAATGCGAAAAATCCAAAGCAGCAAATGTCAATCTCTTGAAAGATGTGGAGAATTTGACATTGGAAAACAAAGCTTTGAAAGACGAGAAGAAATCTGATGATGAACAAATTCTGGAGTTGCGCTTGAACTGTGAAAAACTGAAAACTGAAAATGTCAAACTGTTGAGTGATGTGGACAGTTTGACATTGGAAAACAAAGGTTTGAAAGAAAAAGAAAAAGATTTTCAAAATCAAATCAAGATTTTAGAAGATGAGAGAGATATTTTTGGTAAAGATAATCTTGGAAAACAAATTGAAATCAATTCTCATCTTGCTAAAATCATTCAGCTTGAAAAAGAAGCTGAAAAAGCTCAGATTAAAATTAAAGAGCTTAAGGTGAAATTGAAAGGTTTTGAGAATTTTACATCACATGTTTCTCCAAAACCAATCAATTCTGTTCCAATAAGTGACAATGTCACAAATTTTGACAAAGTCAAAGTCAAAATTGAAGATTGTGATGAAATATCTGATGATGAAAAAGAAAAGAAAAGAAAAATATTTTTAGATTTACAAGAAAAATTTAAAAATACTGTTTTGCAATCTACTGAAACAGGTGAATGTTCTAAACAAAAACCTGTTAAGAAGAGTGTAGAACATAAACAAAAAGTTAAAAATTTGAAAAATTTTAAAAATGAAAATAAAAGCTCATCAGATAAGTCATCCAATCATTATCAAAAATCACAAAAATCTAAAAATGAAAACTCACAAAATGTTGGTAATAAGTGGTGCAGGTTTGACCACAGTGCTTCAAAGACAAATCCAGTTTTCAGGAGGAGTGATAATCACCACAAAGCTAGACAATGCTATGATTTAAGTGTTTGGTGTAATAGTGGTGAATGGTACGATAACAGAGTGTGTTACTCTTGTGGTATTCGAGGACACATTGCTGTTAACTGCCAGAATTGGAGTTATGAGACAAGAAGATGCTATAATTGTCAAATCAGAGGTCATATTGCCAGAGATTGCCCAAGGAGATCAAATGAAAGATTGAGGGTTAATTCTCAGAGAATGGTAAAGAAACCAGTCAACGTCAAGCCCCATGAACAGAAGGTTCTAAAACCTAAAGTTCAGGATCAGACAATTCAAGAAAAGAAAGTTAAACTTTCACAGGGGCAGAAAAACAGACTGCGAAAGAAAAGGAAGAAGGCGAGAGAGTATCTCGAGAAGATTTTGTCTTCGGGTTCACCAGTTGGTTCAAATAAAAGTTCTGATGAATCGATTCAATCGACAGCAAAGTCAAGCAAATCGAATTCTTCAGATGCAAATCTGAGGACAAACAAGAAGAAAAAGAATGTCATTGGCGATGAATCTGGCTCATCCAAGTCAGACAAGCCAAGTTCAGGCAATGAATCTGATTCCACAAAATCAGAGGAGCCACAAGTTGAAGTAAAAAAGGAAGAGACAGTTCCTTTAATGAATGATGAGAATTTTCCACCATTACAAGCCGCAAACCTAAAATCAAAAGGTGTTGAAACTGGAAAAATGTTTAATAGCAATGTTAAACATATTTTTAGTAAGATGGCTGATGGTAAGGAAAAAGGAGTGAAAGAATTTTATGAAGAAAAGAGAAAAGCTCAAAACACACCTAAGGCTGGTCAGGCTTGGGTGTCAAAATTTGTTGGTTAAAAACCTGACTTTCCGGAGCTTCCAGGTTGGTAAGCGTGAAGCAGGTATCGGCATCATTCTTGAGAAATTCACAGGATGGTAACTGTGATATTTCGATTTACAAGTGGTAAATCAGGGACATTAAGTTGTACTTGATTTTCTACTAGTGTTTGTTGTTGATAAGGGTCTTTATTGTTAATTCTTTAAAATGGTTGAAAAAGAGAAATGTGATGAAACCCCGAGTTTGTGAAAAGACAAACAAAACTAATTTTCCGGAAAAACCATTTGATTAAAACAAACTTAAGTGTTTTGAAATCACAATGGGAAAATAGTTTGTTGTCAGGGGGAGTTCTGATTGTTTATGCCAAGTGGATGGCGAATTGAAGCGATTTGATATCAGTTTGTCATGTTTTTGTACAGTTTGTTTTCAAATTTTCCCAGAAAATCAAAATTGAAACATATTTTGATTTTAGGGGGAGAAAAATTTTAAAAAAAATTAGAAAATTTGAAAATTTCAAAAACATTGAAAAGCAAAAATGAGTTTTGGTGTATACAAGAGGAAATGATAGTAAATCAGTGAATTGTCACAGCATGCTAAGGATATGAAATGTCAAATGTGATAAACGGTCTCACTAAAGATGTGACGATAGGCTTAGCTAGACTAGTAGATTTGCGATATCGATACAAACATAAATGAAAAAGCCTAGTTCTAGTGGGAAACATGGTCAAAAGCATAGTACTTGGTTTTGTCCTTCTTTATTGTGTGCCTACTCAGTAATCGCTGATTGTCGAAAGACATAAAACTGGTTAAGTTTGTGAACTTTCACAACTTTGCTGAAAAGTCGTTGTGATTGTGCATTTTATTTTGCAAAGATTTAAACTTGTTTTATTTCTTTATTTTGTTTAAGCATCGGACATCCTTTGCGTATACGTGAGTATCGATCTGGATGTTGTTGCCTAAACGTTCTGCTTTATTTTCTTTGGTGTTTCGTTTAAGCTTTGGATCACCTCTGCGTATACGGGAGTATCGACCTGGTGGTTAAAGCCTAAATAACTTCAACTTATTTTTATTTTCTTATTTTGTTTAAACATTGGACTTTCTCTGCGTATACGGAAGTATCGACCTGATTGTTAATGTTTAAACATTCTGCGTTGTTTTCGCACAAATCACAGTTGATAAAAGTTTAAAGGCATTACTTGAGTCAGTGTAATGCATGATGAGGGGATATGCTGAGATTGTGGGGTCCATAAGAACTTAGTGCTATCTTAATATACTTTAAAGTATCGGTAAGCAGATTGAAAGTTTTTAGTTTGAGTTTATGTGGACAACAATATCATCAATCTATGTGAATCGTTTAGAGCTTAAAATGATTAAAGCTTAACGGTGCTAGTGATTGGTCTCATGAACTGATATGATCCTCTTACACAAACTCACAAAAATATTGTTTGTATATATTTCTTTATTGCATTTCAATCAAGATTAAAAAATCCAAAAAGATTTTCAGTGTGTTTTAGCATAAATTTTTGAAAAATTCAAAAAGATTTTAGACGACTGATGTTGAAAAGCTGATTTTCAAAATTCCAAGTGCTAAACATGATGAATTGGATTGGGAGAATATATTGAAAACTTTGAATGTCATATACAAATGTTTTGAAAAATTGTGTGTTTAGTTAATCAAGGTCATTCATTTGAACTTGATGTAACTAGTATGATTGATGAATGAATGGTTTCTACCAGTAAGTTTCTTAAATCTAACTGTTATAAATTTGTGAAACTTATGTTGAGATAGAGGATTTGCAGGATAACCAGGTTTCAAATCCTGGGCAGATGCAGAACAAAGCCAGGAATTGATCCTGAATTTGTGAACTTGTGAAAGCCAGACTACGATCCCGGAAGCTGAGTCTAAGGGGGAGTCTGAAGACGAGCTCGAAGCAAAGGGGAGCTTGTAACCTGAAAGCAAGGTGTCGATCCCTAAAAGCACGGAAGCTTGAAGAAAGGGGGAGCCTAAAGAAAAAGAGTCTGAAGGAAAGAAGAGAGCAACTGAGTTGAAGACAGATCCACGGGGATTCTGTTCAAGATAGAGAAAGACAAGATGCTACGAGATTGACTACGACAATATCCAAGGGGGAGTCTGTTAGTGCATTAAGTGTCTATCGCCTCCGTCAATGAAAATCGTAGTAGAAACTGAAGAATGCAAGACTTGATGATGTTATTAGTTAGTAAAGGCAAGGTGGCAATTTTGTAAATAATGAGATTTCTCATTATAACCTTGTGCCTATAAATAGGAGCTTTAGTTGTAAAGTGTAAGACTTTTGCTCATTTGGGAATTAGAAGATCTAATCTTAGAGAGAGAAAGTCTAGAGAGAGAAAGTCTCTCTACGTGATTCACGGCTTTGTACACGACATCATATCAATAGAATCACGTTAATTTGTACGTTCTTGAGTGTTCGGTCACGTACGTTCACGGATTCCGCACGTCGAACGTTCGTTACGCAATCGAACGGTGTCAAAACCGGTCCTACATTCAAAAACATAAATGAACACAAACAACGTGTATGAACACAAATGCATACACACGGACTTATGTTCATTTAAGAATAAAATCTACATTTTTCATCACAAAGATTACAAAGAATCTACCAAAAAATAAATAAACACTTAACATAATTATCCGAACATAGTTGACATAGTTATCAGAAACATGATTAACACATAATTTAGAAGTCTGTCAAGCTTTAACACAAACTGAAATTGAAATGGTCAAAAGAAGGATGTTGGGGAAGGCATAAACTATAACTAGGGTTTCAAAATTTTAAAAACCGAGTGGACATAAATGAACACATTACCGAACGTTCACAAACGTAGACGAAAGAACACAACCTCTGTTCATGTTTGTTCGTTTAACTTAACGAACGGAATTTTTGGTTTGTGTTCATTCATTTATTAAACGGACGAACATAAACAAACTTTCCGCCAAACAGTTCACGAATAGTTCACTAAACGTTCAGTTCGTTTACAGCCAACATTACATAACGAATGATTTTAACGTGGTTAGGTGAACTCTAGGACTAAAGGGAGTGTGAACACTTGCACGTGCTGAGTTTCACTTTCGGGGAGTTAAATCACCAAACAAAGATACCTTAACCGGTGAAGATGTGAATCTCACGAGTTTTGTCCATCATAACCCCGAATTTACTCCTATGAACCTTTTTTTAGAATTATTTTTCCTCCTCATTATCCTTTTTAGCATAAACTCCAGTTTGAACCGAAAAATATGAATTATTAAAAACTGTAATTATATGTGGTTTAGTTATCATTAAAATTATCAAAACCTTAAATCTGACATTATATAAACTTTCTTAAAAGACAAAGTCCGACAATATCTCCGGTTTTTGTCTTATATAGAAAGTTCTAAACTACCAAGCTGGAGAGGTGACATTTACACTTGAGCCCCTCCTTTTTTTGTTTGCTTTTTATACTTTACAATTTTCCTTTTTATTGCTTCTTCATGTAGTGGTAAGTTTTGTGTAAAGCTGGCTGACTGAGTGACATGTACTTTGTCGTTTGTATCTCACACAGTTACTAAACGAAAAAACGATACAACTCTAATACTTGGTTCAGGTTCTAGGACGTAGGTTCTGGGATAATAATTTAAATAACTGCAATTTACGTCTATGGTTTATTGCATTATTATTTCTCAATCAAAAGTAATTTTGAACAATCTGTTCACATACATAAACTTTTAATGGAACGAGTTAGGTCAAATATAACACGTTTTCATTTAAAAAACCATTTTTACGTGCATATTTTTATGTATGCGTCTATATCAATTCGAGTTGGTCTACATTTGGATATAGCTTTTTTAATATAATACATTTTCTTACTTATTTTACGTACGTTTTCATAAATTTTGTTCCTAACAGAGTGGAGTCAAATTGTCGTTTCTTTTTTTTCTTTCTTTTGTTTCAAAACTTTAATTAATCCTATAGAATAAGTTATGATTGTACGAGATAAATTCAATTTACTTTACGTTATGATCCAATCACAATACTTATATAGGTTACATTGAGTTCAATCAGATATGTCGAAACACGCGTTTTCGTATGATTTACGCATCACCTAACACTTGAACAAATCGTGTGTAACACATTGTATTTTACACTCGGTATTTTACTACACGTTCGTCCCGCCGTGCGCCGCCGCAACGCGCGGCTCGCAAAAAACTAGTTCAACTTAAATCTGATTTATTTCACGAGTTACACTCCTGTATGCTTTTGGTTTTTTATTTGAAACACATATAATTTTAGGGGAATGATTATTCGAGAAGAAAATAATAAAGATATAATGGTAAATAATAAATAATTTATAACTTTCTTATTAATTATTTTCTGTTACATTAATTAGGCAAAAACACTTTATCCTACACATTTCAAAATTTATCCTAGACATATTGAAATTTATCCTACATACATATTGAAACTTGGCATTCATCGTAAATTAGGTTGTCTTTAAAAAGTATACAATAAATTCATTAAAATTGTAAATTTATCTATATGCTCTTAGAATAACATTTTTTTTGAACGGCTAATTTTTTTAATTCCTTGTCGTCTGTGATACTTGAACCCAAGACTTTCTCCTTCCCAACCTAGGTGTTTTTAAAGGCTTTGCATTTGCCAATGGACCACCACCTCATTCGTCTGGCATTCTATTCTACTCATGGGAGCAACTTTGGAGCTCCATTTGACGCCCCTCGAGATGGTGTTAGTGGGAGGGAGCTAAACAGTGGCGGAACCAGCCTATTAAATCAGGGGTATCCTAATTTTTTTTTACCGTGCAATCATACAATATGAAAAAAACGACAATAAATAAATAAAGTAAAACAAATACCTAATAGGTTTGTTCTTTTTTTTTTTCATAGCTTAAATCGTTTCATCACGTCGTCCACTTTTACTTTTTGAAAAAAAATCATTTTCGACTGCACAAACAATGACATTGTTCAAAAATTTCAGGCCCATTCGATTGCGTATAAAACAGGCCCATTGCCGCCACCATAATCAACATATAAATGGGACTGTTTTATTATTATTTTGGGTCTTGGTCTAATGGGCTAGCTTAATAGGTTATTAACAATTATGTTTAGGCTTGTAAAAAGAATTAGATTTACACTGTTATACTATCATATTTTTATGGTTAGGGGTATTCTCATATTTTTTAGGGTATTCTTTGTATAAAAACGAAAAAATAACACTGTGAATACGGGGTTGAGCCGTAGCCCGTGTTACGGCTAATTATATTGTGGTTCCGCCTCTGGAGCTAAAGGTTGATGTGGCAAGGGGATTGACATGATACACACCACCAAACCTTATGGCTAACGTGGCAAATTGATAAATTATTTAAAAAGTTATCTAACAAATTGATTTTAAATCTGGCTCGTGGTCTACCGGAGCATATCGGTAACTCTCCTAAAACAACTAGTCTTAATTATGCATCAAATTAAATGAAGCTAAATGCATGGGTCAGCGTGTGTGCAATTGGTCGGCCATCTCTATGCACATAAATAAAGGGCTCTAGGGATGCACCCATGCGTCAGATCCTAGATCTGGATTCCAGATCCGTTACTTCCAGTTTGAACCACTAACTTTCTTCAATTCTAAATGGGTCTCAATTTACGGAGTTAAGTTTTTCCTTTCTAAACTTGGTTATGTATATACGTTTCGTATAGATTTTTTAGGTATATACGTTTTTGACCCCCGGTTTTATAAAAATAAAATTTACTTATATAGAATTTTTAGGTCCGGTGACTTCTGACCCCCGGTGGAAATTTTCAAGCTTCGCCACTGGTGGAGGCCTAAGTTCGATGCTCACTTGTGTCACTTTTGCTGAATTAAGGCAATGAAAGATTTGAGCTAGGCCTTCTGCGAGGTTGTCAGCTCGAATCCTGAGCCCACCCGTGTTTTCGTTCCACCGTGTGTTACGCTAGAGAGTTATGTTCTTGTGGTGGTACAACGTCTGTTAAGTGGCAGTCGGCGGTATGGTTTCCCAGAGGAATGCCCAAGCCAAACTTTGAAGCCATCATAGGCCCGGTAAGCCAAAAAAATATCCCCTTCATTTCTCATGTTAAGCCAAGCTGTATGTTAAGACCAATTTGTATAATAATCTTACTTTATAAATATAACCGTGCATAAGTTAATATAATTTTGTATAGCGTTTTGTAAGGCATATAATTGGCTATATCCTCAAGTTTCCAGCAATATCCATGTGGTTTCCAAACAACATATGACATATTGTCTTCTCTAGTGTAGTAGTTTGTTTCTTTTCAAATCCGCTATAAATGCAAAATTGCTAGGGAAGTAAAGAATGGTTGCTTAGATGGTGGAAATAAATGGTTATTCACATATGTTTGAATGAGTCTACATATCTATACCACCTTGTTCATGAAGGGATGACATGTGTTATGCTAACATAACCGAATATTTAATTAATTAAACGTCTTTTTGCAAATCAATACGATTATACTCCAGTGGTCCGTTAGTGATCCAAATTTGACGTTCAAAAAAAAAAAAAAAAGACTATCTTGGTCAAAATTCAACTCAAAGTCTAATTGCATTTAGAGTATAGTCATGAATGTTGTCACATTAATAGTGTTGAATAGCTAGGATATTGACTAATCGTGCTTGTGGATTCGAACAAAGGGTATAACCGTTTGTATGTGGTCACAAAAGTTTCAAACTTTGGTGATTGTTATGCCGGAGCTTGAGTTTTTCGGATGCTGTTTTGATGATTGTCGTCGGGGCAGGTCACCAAATGTACAAGAAGAAAAAGGGAGGGGTGGGGAAATTAGGGTTTTAATATGTATTCTAACTTGTAACCAATTGCTATAACTACTAGTTTTTGTTTAAACCACAGAATTGCATAAATAAAGAACTAGCAAGATATCAGCAAAGTCAATACAAGACCCTAACAACTATTTATCTTATAAAAACTTAAGTACTTCCAAAACATAAATATTTTGGTTTACATAGCAACCAATTAAATTTGATATATTTTTTTCTTTTGGAAATATTATGGAACTTTTAATTAGAAAAAAAAATGGTTCTCATATATTAGGCATTAGTTTTGATATATATAGATGTTATAACTTTTTTTAGAACGACAACTCACACACTCTCTAATTCTACCACTAAAATACACATTTTTGTCCATCAAGGGGATTGAACTCTCACCACTTGAAAGGGCAAAGCCTTATCCATGACAAATACATCATCAAAAAAAACCTATTAAGAAAAGTCGTATCTTATACTTATAAAATCACCTCTCATGGTTATACTATGTCGAATTGTAACACGATATGCATACACTTACAGACTATTTTTGTTTTGTGCATATCACCTCTCTTGATTAAACTTATGTGTTATTTACCGCAGACTTGCTTTATGCAGAGACTAACTTGCTATGTACAATTGTACAAATCACCTCACGGTTATACGGTGAAGACTTGTACCATGTTCTGTTTACTGTGTGTACCCTTTTTTGTTGTGCACACATCACCTCACATGGTCTTTATGTGTTGTTGAGTTTAGCTTCAAGATATGTCCTCATAAAAAAAAAAGATTTAATGTGTGCTCTTAAAGAATTGTTATAAGGTAGAAAGAATTGGCCTTATTCGGTGTTATTTACACACACCAGTTTGCAATGTTATACTCGTGTGTGGTTTCCAGAATTTCCCATTACCAAAGCATGATAACATTATCGACTTCAACATGTTAATTGCACCCGCGTTCATTTCTAAGAAATCATGTTAATTGATAGAGGATAATGAATGATAATGAACATGATGATTAACACTTGTAGACTCCTGATGGATCAGCATTCTGAATTATCCATGGATGCTCAAGAAGCTTGTGTAAAGGCAATCTCTTTGAAGTTTCTCTAACAAGCATCTGTGAATTTATATAAAACTTGTAAATAACTTTAACATCGTAAAATCTAAATATAATTACGAGCGATAGCGTAATGTGTAAAACCTGACTGATTAGATCCTTGGCAGCTGAGGAGACTACCGGTTTTGGCGGAAACTTCAAATCTACTAGCAAAATCCTGCACATTTGCATAAAAATGACTATAGACTCATTCTGAGTTATCATTAAGCGAGTCCAAAATCAATGAAGTAATCTATGAAGAGAACTAGCCAAAAGTAGCCCAGCGTATATTTTTATTAATTATGATTCCAGCTAAATTATATTTGTTAAAAAAAACTAGATTGTTATTATGGCATCATAGTGTTTATAATGACATCATAGTCTAAACGGGTTCGGGTCAGTTTCAGGTTGAACCCGCGAACCCGTTTAGCTAAACAGGTTGGGATTGAGTCAACTCGGTCGGGTTGGCGGGTTGACCCGTTTAACCCAATTATAGTGTTTATAATGACATCATAGTCTAAACGGGTTCGGGTCAGTTTCAGGTTGAACCCGCGAACCCGTTTAGCTAAACAGGTTGGGATTGAGTCAACTCGGTCGGGTTGGCGGGTTGACCCGTTTAACCCAATTATATTCTGTTATATTCTTTTACAATATTATTTTTTGCATAAAAGATGACTATAGACTCATTCTGGTTTATCATTAAACGAGTCCAAAATCAATAAAGTTATCTATGAAGAGAACTAGCCAAAAGTAGCCCAGCGTATATTTTTATTAATTATAATTCCAGCTAAATTATATTTGTTATAAAAAAACTAGATTGTTATTATGGCATCATAATGTTTATAATGACATCATAGTCTAAACGGGTTCGGGTCAGTTTCAGGTTGAACCCGCGAACCCGTTTAGCTAAACGGGTTGGCTGGTTGACCCGTTTAACCCAATTATATTCTGTTATATTTTTTTTACATTTATGTTTATTTAGTAAATTTTAATTTTAATATATTAATTTGCGGAAAAAAATAAAGAAGTTCGGGGTGATAGGGTCGTGTTCGGGTCAACACGTGAATACTCGGGTTCATATGTGTAACACAATTTTCCAACCCGCGAACACGACCCGTTTAGCACCCCTATTTATAAATTCTTTATGGGTAACACAAATTCTTTATTGAATACATAATAAGTCATTCTGGCTAAGAGGTTATGTTATTATCTTTATGGTATAAAATCAAGTAAGGTTAATTCATTTTGTTAAAAGAAACTAGATTACATAAAATTGGGGGAGAACTCAATCCCCAACCCGTTTCGACTTGTAACCCAACCCGCATTTATTCTAATTTACAGTCACTGATCAGTTTGTGTTAAAAATTTCCTTACCTTCTATATGTGTCAGAGTGTTCTTTTGCTTCAAATGGAGGAATACCATAGAGAAATTCATAGCACAAAATACCAAGACTCCATATGTCTACACTTGCATCATGCTCAGCACTCTCCACTGTAATTCCATTAGTATATTAGAATACAAAGAAAAAAAAAACTGAGGAAAGAGCTTTGAATCATAAGTCATTTCATCAAGTGTGATTTACCCATTTCAGGCGGGAGATAATCTAGGGTACCACACATGGTCTGCCTACGATTGAATGTGTGCACAGACCAACCAAAATCTGCAATCTTTAAGTCACCCTGAATGAGATCACAAGTACACATCATATTTCTGCCAAATCAGTTATCAAACACAAAATAAAAAATTAAAATACAGCATATGTAACGATATTAAAGGTTACCTGTGCACCAACTAAAAGGTTCTCCGGTTTTATATCTCTGTGAATAACATGCTTCCCATGACAATATATAAGAGCACGCGCTAATGAAGCAATATACTATCCACAAAACAGATCCATTATTAGTAAATACAATTTACACAAAACGTATAAATTGCGAGACTAATAGCAATATGGAAGACTTACGGTAGCAGCACGGCGCTCACTGAAGTATTTGCACCTTTGCAACTCCTTGTAGAGTTCTCCTTTGGCAGCATTTTCCAAAATCAGGTAGACTCTTTTCTGTGTATATGTTATGTTTTAGAGAAAAAATATGTAGTTGATTCCATTTTGAGCAATGATATTGTAGAAAGAATCTGTACCTGATCATAGAAGTAACCGTAGAGTCGTAGGATATTTGGGTGTCTAAGATGGCTTTGTATTTCCACTTCTCGGCGAAGTTGGTGCTCGACTTGAGATTGTTTGAGCTGGCTTTTGAATAGCACCTTTAGTGCAACAATATGGTTGCTCTGTTTCAGCAAATACAAATATTATTCACAAGCTGATGTGTTGTAGCAGAGGTATAAAAGGAGTAACAGTGTATTAGTATTCATATATAATGCACCATTCACAAACAATCAAGCAGTTCTACCTACTAACAAAAGTTATAATGTAGCTAAAACTGCTGATACAATTATGCTAAACTATGTTCAACACGATATATAAAATGATAGCTTAATTAACTCATGCTTAAAGTATCAATAATATTCAATCATGATGAAGGTCTACCCATTCCTCTCTACAAGATACCATTGCATACACGACCACGAGAGCTCAGTGTCTGTATTCCAAAAGTCCAAAACCTTGGAATTATGGGTAGAAAACGTTACACGTTATCTTTCCTCTTGAATACAATCTTCCATTAAAAAAAATATTTTTTCTAACTCAATAAAAAACAAAAATAAATCACAAGATTTACTGAGCTACAAAATTGTTAAAAACAACTTTCACATAATATAAAAGTGACACTATTAGCTTATAAAGATATATACTAACCCTCTTTTCCTTAGCTATATAAACATGACCAAATTTCCCCCTTCCGAGTGGTTTCCCAATGTCAAAGTCGTTAAGTGTCCATCTCTTCTTTTCGGCTGCTGCCTCTGTAGAAGCCTGCATAAAACAGCACAATCAATGAATCAAATATCACATGACAATCAAATACCCTATTGTTAAGGACTTAAGGTTACACCATACACTGTCTTCATAAATCATAATCAAATAAAGAAGTCAAAGCAATCGGAACTACAATACTTCGATTATTTGTCGTTTAAATGAAACCAAATGTCCCAAATTGGCATAACTTGTACCTCATAAAATCAACAAACTACAATACATAATTATGAAGGTAACACACCATTAATATATCATAAACCGGACAACCATAGAAGCTACCCGGGCCTTTTATATCAAATCCGAAGCCCAAACTCATTCGATCGGAAATTTCAGACAAATTTTAAATACAGCTTTTATCAAACACAACCTTTTCGTACGCAAATTGTGTAACCGTAACATCGTAATCAACATGTGTTTGTCCCGTTTGCGTTTGATACCTTTGGTGGTCTCGCTCCTGACGCTGTGCGACTTTTGAATCGGGTTCAAAAAGTCGTTAATAGTAATTCTTCGTCGCTATAGGTTTCAAACTTTGTATTTAGTAGAATTGGTTTTTCTATTCAAAAGGGGGTGGCGGCGCAACTTGTTGCCCGACTACCTGCCATTGCTTTGTAATTGCCTTTTTTCGTATGGAATGATATCGCGTAGTTTCAAAAAAATAAAAAAAAATAAAAAAAATTCAGTTTCATTTTGAAAAATCAGATAAAAGGCATAACAACAACAACAACAAATAAATCCAAACGATTTCTCATATCATAGCATCCAAACATAAAAGTAAACACTAACAGAAATTACAAGCCCTAGATCGTATAAAAACCTGAAAGCAGTAAAGATATTATGTAGAAACAATGAATCAACAAACATACCTTTTGTGCAAGCTGCGTGTCTGTGGCGATTGCCATGAGAAATGGAAGGATTCTAGAGAGAGAGAAGGAAGACAGACTCCTAACGGTAGGGTGAATGTGAATTGGTTTGAATAAGAAAGAGAGATTGGAGGAGAATGATCTGCTTTCTCTCTCTTTATTCACTCAACGGTCAGATTATTATTGGTGGTGCCTTATTTGAAAAAAATCAAATTTATGAAGTACCAAGCTACCCCCTCAAGTTTTATAATGTTTATAGTTTCAATCCTTACTAACACATTTTTTTTTGGGTAAATTACATTTTTCGTCCTTTATGTTTGTATCGCATTGCAATAAATGTTCTTTGACTTCAATAATAATTACAGTCACAATCATTTATTTGTAAAACCCACTACATTGTTCGTCCTTTGACCCTAACCTGATAAATTTATTCATTTATTTAAAATATTTAATAAAAAAAAGGAATAGACGATTTCCTATAAAAATTATAGTACATATAAAAAAAAGATAAAGACCCTCTCTCCCTTATTATCTCTCTGCAACTTCCTCTCTCTATACCTTTTCTCCACCACCACCCAACCACCACAAGCTCTGGCAACCACGAGCACCACCACTGTCTTCGCAACCATCACCGTTCGAACACCTTCTTTTTCTTCTCACTCATTCCATTACACCATCACCGTTGGTGAAGTAGTGTATGAATTTTGTTGAAGAACATGGTAAAAAGTTGTGTAGTGTGTGGTGGATATATTTAGAGTTAGAATTTTGAAAAAAAAATTATTTATTTAAGCCTTCCAACGACTTTGGAGTCGTTGCCAACGTTCAAATCCCATTTGCTTTCCTCGGTAAACACCACTCGAGTCACTAGCGACGATGTACCCGATTGGATACCTTTACTTGACAGGGGGTACCTAGGTGCACCCCGCTCTCCTTAAGTTCTAACTATAGGGGTCTGTTTGGTATGGGGTGTATGGGGTAATGGAATGGACGAGGGTATGCAAAGGATCATTACCATCCCATGTCTCGTTTGGTTAGCATGCGGAATGAAATGAATTATTATCGTGTATTGTTTGGTATGCAAGAAAAACGAAGGAACAAAATCGGTGGTGAGTGATGGAAGCCGAAGGTAGTGATTGTGGGTAGCGGCGGCGACCGTCGGTGGTGGTTGGTGGCGGCGATGATGGTAGTGGTTGGTGGCGGCGGTGGCGGGTGGGTGGCGGCGGCGGTGGCTGTCAGGGTTGCGGGTTGCAGCGGCGATAGGCGTCGGTGGTGGCAAAGGTGGTGGGTTGTGGTGTTGTTAATTAAGGGTGCAAGAAGGGATGATATGAAAAAAACATGGGGGGTGTGGAATGATTTGGAGGGAATGGAATGCCTTATTAAATGGGTGATTCCATTCCATTAACCAACCAAATAGGGATGGTAATGGGTCGGGTTCGGGGCAGGTATTGGTAATCCATACCCATACCCGGTTGTAAAATTGTGTCCCATACCCGACCCAATACCCGTCGAGTTTGAGGTATATCCGCAGGTATCGGGTATACCCATTAGTTTGTTAAAAGATATACGATTAGATTTCCAAATACATTTATAATAACTTTATAATACTTATACACTTATATTTACACCCTTCACAACATACAAGATATACATACTTTTATCAAATACACATACTAAAATAAAATTTACTTTTTTACATTATGAACATACTAAAATAAATCACTAATATACAAGGGTTAATGGAAAATAAAAATATAAATTAAAAGATCCGGGTATATGATCGGGTATATAGTTCGGTTAAACGGGTATGCCGTTTCGGGTAATCGGGTCGGGTATCTCCTAATCCCATATTCGACCCATACCCGCGAAAATTTCTAGAACTAATCCCATACCCGGCCCAATACCCGTCGGTAGGTCTGTCAATGGATTGGATATTGATCCATATCCAATCTAATCCGATCAATTTAAATCACTTATTTGATCATAAAAATATCCACTAATCCATTAATTAGTCCAATGGATTGATCCTTTTATCCAATTAATTATATGGATCGATCCATAATCCATCCAGGTCGATCCATTACTAAGGCCGGAGGGTGTGGGGGGCGCCACCCCGCCACCTCAGATACTATAGCGCCCCGGGGCGCTATCCACCCACACCCCGCTTGTTAAGAAGGGGCGCCATATACTACTCGCCAACATGTTAACGGTGTGCTATCACGTGGATCGAGGAACAATGGTCAAAGATGACCGTTTGGCAACGTTCTTTAAAAAAAAATTTAATTTTTTATCCCTCTATATATAAACCTATCCCAAATATAAACCAATCACTACTCACACCACTCAAACACACACAAATCACAAATAGAAAATGGCATCCGATTCTTCGAGCTCTTCATCTGATGGTGTTCTTGACGACATGGTTATCGCAATGACGCAGGAGGTGATTAATTATTTGCAAGAAGAAGCCCAATCCTCTACGTCGCGTATCAGACAACCGCCTCTCGAACGGGATCGGTTAGGTGCTCATGAACGTCTAGTGCAAGATTATTTTTGTGAAAACCCGTTGTACGATGATGGCCAGTTTAAGCGTAGGTTTCGTATGAGCCGTCGTCTTTTCGTTAAAATTTCTAGTGATCTTGCGGGCGAATTCCCTTTTTTCACGCAAAGAGAAAGTGCAAGTCACAAAGTTGGTTTCTCTGGAATACAAAAGTGTACAGCAGCAATCAGGCAACTAGCGTACGACACAGCGAGTGATGCGTGGGATGAATACATAAGGATGTCAGCAAGAATGTGTCGTGAGTCTCTTGAAAATTTCTGTGAAGGTTATTATTTTTTCATTAACCGTATTCTCTATTTTTATAATTTTTTTTATTTACATTTTATTATAATTTTTTTATTAACACTGTTCTTTATTTTAGGTGTTATCTCTCTGTACGGGAGACGCTATTTGAGGATGCCAACCGCCGCCGATGTTCCACTTTTATACGAGGCCCATCAACGCATACACGGTTTTCCTGGGATGTTGGGGAGTCTTGATTGCACGCACTGGGATTGGGCGGCATGTCCAACCGCTTGGAAAGGCCAACATCATCGTGGTGACCACGATGGTCCCACCCTAATATTACAAGCGGTCGCTTCTCAAGATTTATGGATTTGGCATGCGTACTTTGGCATGGCCGGTGCGAACAATGACATCGCTGTTTTAATGTCCTCGAATCTTTTCGACGATGTCATAGACGGTGTTGCACCAGATACTTCATTCTATGCAAACGACGTGGAGTATAAGTATGGGTACCATCTCACAGACGGTATTTATCCCGAGTGGGCGACGTTGGTAAAAACTCTTTCGTGTCCAGATGACGAAAAAAGATTGTACTTCAAGAAAAAACAAGAGTCAACAAGAAAAGATATCGAGCGGGCTTTCGGTGTGTTAAAAAAGAGATGATCTATCATCGCCCAGCCGTCGAGGATACTTGAAAAAAGAAAAATGAGAAACATCATGTATACGTGCATCATTTTGCATAACATGATATTGGAGGACTCGGGTAGAGCGTTTTGTGGAGAAAGTTATGATGAAAGTAACCAATCGACGAACCCAATACTAACGTACGCTGAAAAAGAAGCTATCCGATCGAAGGTACGAGACAGAAACACACACCATAACCTTCGAGCCGATCTGACCGAGCACCTATGGTTTTATCATGAACAAGACGAAGACGACGAGTGACTTTTTTTTTTTTAAACTATGACATTGTATGGTTTTTATTTAAATTATGACATCTTTATTTATATTATTTCAATTATGGCATTTTATTTATATTATTTAAATTATGAGGTATAAAATAATATATGAAAATTAAATGATTTTTAAAATAAAAAATAATTAGGTAATAATGACGGGGCTCCATCCCACACCCTGCAATTTAAAGGGGGGGGGGGGGTTATAAAGCCCCCTGGCTGACGTGACGCCTACGTGGCGCTGAGGTGTCCTTAGACTAAAGGGTATGGTGAGGCTCATCCCCGTAGGCGCCACGTAGGCGGCTCGTGGGGGATGAGCCTCTATGCTTTTTGAGGGGGTGGAGGATGAGCCTACCCCACGTAATTTTTTATTGTTTAACTTTTATTTGTTTAAATTTTATTGTTTATTTTTTATTTGTTTAACTTTATTAAAACTATTCAACATTTAAATAAAAACAAAACATAAAGGAAGATAATAAAATCCATTACATAACATAAATAAAAATTACATAACCTAAAAAAAAAATTTTACACTACTCGTCTTCGTCTTCGTCACCGTGCGCTACGTTAACGTTGTTCCAAATATGTTCTACCAAATCATGTTGAATGTTTGCATGCGTGAAGTCGTTGGTTAGCGAGAACGAGTTTAAATCCTGTTGTGGCGGATCTACCGGGACAGTATTCCCGATAGATGCATTCTCATCATACTCACAAATTGCCCGACCTTCGTCTTCAATAATCATGTTATGGAACAAAATGCAAGCGTACATACAAAGGCGCAACCTCTTCGGTGTGAACGCACGTGCTGGTTGTTCAAGGATGGCCCATTTTTTTCGTAAGACACCAAAAGCACGTTCGATGTCTTTTCTTGCACCTTCTTGACGCTTGGCAAATTTTTTCCTTTTTTCGTCCTCGGGATGTGGAATAGTCTTCACAATTGTAGACCAAGACGGATATATCTCGTCAGCAAGATAATACCCACGTCTATACTCAACCCCAGAAACTGTAAAACGGGTGTCCGGACCGGTTCCATTAACGACATCGGTAAAGATCGCCGATTGGTATAACACATTGAGGTCGTTGAGTGAACCAGGGAGACCAAAGAAAGAATGCCAGATCCACAAATCCTGTGATGCCACGGCTTCAAGTATCACAGTTGGATAGCCGTGATCACCGCGAGTATATTGGCCGCGCCACGCAGTCGGGCATCTATGCCACGCCCAATGCATACAATCAATACTACCGAGCATTCCCGGAAACCCGTGTCGTGCTTCATGAGCTTGGTACAACTGCTGAACATCATACACGTTTGGTTTACGCAAATATTTTTTGCTATAGAGTTTCACCACATTACGGCAAAACCCATACAAACATTCCCGCGTAGTTCTTGCCGACATTTGTAAGTACTCGTCCAAAGCGTCGGCCACTATCCCGTACGCCAGTTGGCGAATGGCCGCAGTACACTTTTGTAACGTGGTGAACCCTTTATAATTTCGAGCATCGGGTCGTTGCGTGAAAAACGGGTCTAGCCCCGCCAAATCATCAGCAATCCGTGTGAATAACCGACGACTCATTCGGAATCTGCGTCTGAATATCTCGGCATTGTAAAGGGATGCATCCGAAAAATAATCGTTCACCAATTTCTCGTGCGCTCCTGTCGTAAAAAATATATAAATACGAGGAAATAAGGATAATAAAATTTATTAATGATAAACCTTGGCGGTCTCTGTTAATCCCTATTCGTCTGGTAATAACGCTTTCAGACGAGACGTCTTCCTCTTCGTCTTCCTCTTCCTCCTCGATAAGAATCTCTGCCGCCCGTAGCACAGCGTTCGCCAAAAACATCTCCTCTTCCTCATCCGAAGACGAGGACCACCAAGAATTAGATGGCATTGTGGATGAAAAGGTAATTTTTTTTAATAAAAGTGGAGAGAAAATGGTATAAAAATGAGAGGGTTGTGGGTTGAAAGTGGGGAAAAATGGTGAAAATGAGAGTGTTTTTATAGAAAAATAGATTTTTTTTTTAAAAGTAACCGTTAATCAACGGTAAAATTTTGAAAATGGTGAAGATGGGCCCGTCTCACCCGGCTGTGGGGAGCCGTTTTGGCCGAGCCGAACCGGAGGGGGGCGGTGTGGGGGACCGGCGCCGGTCCTAGCCGGGCCTAGCCGGCCCCCATACCCTTTAGTCTTATAAAGCCCCAAGGGGTTATCCCACACCCTCTGGCCTAAGGTGCTGTTTGTTTTTTGGCCAGAAGTACTTCTGGCCACTTATGTCTGCGCGACGCAGACGCGCGTAGACGTTTGATGTCTGCAGCTTGTTTGTTTTCTCGCAGACCTTTCATTAAAAAAGGTCTGCGAGACCTCTTCTTGGAGCAGACATGGACCCAAGTCTTCTTGGAACCTCTTCACCACGCAGACCTCTTCACCTCCAAATCTGCCACCACCATCTCCACCTCCGCCACCATCTCCACCTCCAACCTCCTCTGCCACCACCATCTCCACCTCCGCCACCATCTCCACCACCACCTCCGCTGCTCCATCCCCAAATCGACATCACAAACAAAACCCCCAAATCTGCTCCACCTCCACCTCCACTCCGCCACCACCTCTGCTCCACCTCCACTCCGCCACCACCTCCGACATCATCATCAACATCACAAACAAAACCCCCAAATCGACAACCCTCATCATCATCAACATCGATCTGTGGAAAAACCCTAAATCGAAAACCCTCATCATCATCATCATCGACATCTGGAACGAAGAGAGAAAGAGAGATCGTAGAGAGAGAAGGGGCGGCGGTGGTGGTGGGTTTTGATGGCGGTGGTCGATCTGCATCATCATCATCATCGATCTGTGGTGACGGTGGTGACTGTGGTGCAGTGGTGACGGTGGTGAAGTGGTGGCGGTGGCGGTGGTGAAGTGGTGGCGGTGGTGACGGTGGTGAAGTGAAAGCAGAGAGATGTCTGGTGTGTGTTGTGTGTGTAATGTGTGTGAAGAGGTTTATGTATAAAAAAAAAAACAAACTCTCTTCTTCTTGCAGACTGCAGACCTTTGGTCCACCTCTTCTCCTGCAGATGCCTGCAGATGTGGTTCGCAGACTGCAGACCTTTTCCTACAGAAAAAAAAAACAGAACCTATGGTTTACTAAATGGACACGTTTGAATGGCAGGCTTACCCATTCGATCCATCCCACTTGAACCATACTCTCTCTCATCACACATTCTCTCTCTCTTTCTTCAATCGCACAAATCCTCAACGAATAAACTTCAACTCAGTCACTGAAACACACAAATCAAGCAAAAGTTCGCCAGGTGAACTCTAAATCTCTCAATTTCAATTTCTACGGTTTCGTTTTGTTTCTGTTCGTAATCGCTATTAGACTTATTCAACAGTCGTAAGATGATTTCTCACTTTTGATTTGTTTTTTCTTTTGTTTATTATACTTGTGCTGTGAATTTCTGATATTTGGGTGTAGATAAAGATTATTAGAAAGTGTAGATAAGGTGTTCGATGTTATGTCTGTGTGAGAAAGTTTAGTTTTTAGTTTTTTTGTTTTTTACGATTTATATGTAATGGAATTGGGTTCTTTTTAGATTGTTTACATCTGTGATTAATAACTGTATCCGTATATGTTTCATCAAAGCTAAGGTTATATTTGATTAATGCATTATATAAGTGGATGGTGAAGTATAATCTATCTAGCTGGTATGAGCATAGCTAGAAAACAATAGTTCTGGACATCTTGGAGCTTGCAGTTTCTCATGACTTATTATCATTAGTAATTAGCAATTTAGCATTAGGTTAGCATTTTAAATTAAACCTACTGATGCAAAATGCTACTGCAGAATACAATTGAATAAATGTGAGAAAGGAAAAATGTGATGTGTATATTTTGGGTAGTAGCTAAGTGAGTTAGTTAGTGTCAGCTAGTGTCAGTTAGTGTAGTTAAGTCGGTTAGTAGGTGGTCAAACAAGTCAAAGGTCCAGCTACAAATAATGAAGCCATGTATGCAATACTCATGTCTAATGAAATCCACTTACAGCCAGATCACTTTCTTTTCTCAAATTTCACTTATTGTGTTTTAACTGTGATTGATCACTGATTTCAAGAATTGCAGATCACATCAAAAAGGTTGATCATGTGAGACAATAAAAATATCAGGTTCCTTGATATCATTCAAGTGATCATAGTCCAATAATCTCAAAAAAGTATCATCTTTGTAGTAACTTTAAGGCCTACGAGTTTTTTAATTTTTTTGATTTTTTAAAACTTTTAATTTTTTTATGATTTTTTTGAATTTTTACAATTTTTTTTTAATTTTTTGTGATTTTTTTTTTATTTTTAGAGATTTTTATTATATTTTTTATATGGATCGATCCGGATAGTGATCCATCCATTTAAAATTATTTGGATATGGATCGGATCACGATCCATTATGTTGGATCATGGATCGGATCATGATCCATTTAAGTTGGATAATTAATGGATCGGATCATGATCCAATCCATATCCATCCATTGACAGGCCTACGGCCGTCGGGTATCGGGTATACCCGTCTCATTTGTGTCGGGTTTCGGGTATACCCGTCGGGCTCGGGTATTTTTGCCATCCCTACAACCAAACACCTTTTCTTCAATCTCTCGTAATGACCCATTCCATTACGCCTTTCATTGAATGCATAAGAAACAATACCTAGGTTTTGAGGTTATTGTTCCTATATTAACATGCCATGCCACTAATATATAATTTTTTTCTTCACTTATATTATAGACTTTTAGGGGGTTGTTTTTGTATGTTTAACCTAAAAAACAAAATTAAAAAAAAAATTGAAAAGAAAAATCAATGTCCCGGGTCGAAAATTGGCCCGAAAGAAAACCCTTAAACCCATCTGCCTAAATTCACCAATTTCATCTTCATTCAAATTGTCTTCTTTTTCTGTCATCCGCTCGTTATCATCATCAACTATCTGAATCTGCAGGTAATATCTTCTTCTATTTGATTCTTTTATCTATAACTAGGCTTTTCCTGCTATCTAAAATTAGGGTTTATTTTTGTTCTTTCATACTGAGTATTCACTTGGTTCAGTAGTCAATAGATATAGAATTCTTGTTAAAGTTCACATTTTTCCTGACAATTTGGTCAAATTTGACCCTGTTGAGGTTTTAAGCTGTTATGATTAGGTTATATGGTCAGATTCATGTTCAATATAGTATTTAAGAAGTTATATATATATATATATCTATGATGATCTTGAACAGTAGTTGTGCAGTTTTAATATTGAAATTTTTATAATTCAGATTGTAGGAAGAAATGGGAAGCAGAGTGTTGCTTCTACTATCCCCTGCATTTAGGTCTGATCATGTTTTGCTCAATCAGTTTTACAAAATTTGGATTTCATCAAACGTTTAGACAGACGGATAAGATGGTTAGGGGCGGAGTCCGTAAGTACTCGGTTCATTCCAGTTTGGAGAGACCTGATGTGGCCCGTTTAGCAGAAACAGCTCGTATCTCTCTTACTCCGCAGGAGGTATCCACTGAATTATTCGTATGATTGAAATACATGTAGGGCTGTAAACGAACCGAACTCGTCGGCAGGAAGTTCGTTTATGTTCATTCGTTCAATAAATGAACAAACACGGACAAGAAATTTCGTTCGGTAAGTTAAACAAACAAACATGAACAGAGGTTGTGCTCGTTCGTTTATGTTCGTGAACGTTCGGTAATCTGTTCATTTATGTTTGTTCATTTAAAGGTTTTTTATAATTTATATTTTTATTTTATTGGCTTTAGTTTTTAAAATTTGAAACCATAGTTATATTATACGCCTCTGCCAACATCCCTCGTTTGATCATTTCAATTTCAGTTTGTGTTAAAGCTTGACAAACTTCTTAATTTTTATGTTAATTATGTTAAGAATTTATTTATTTTTTTTCCACTCGATTCTTCGAAATCTCTCTCTTTTTGACGAAATATGCAGATTGTATTTTTAAATGAATATATGACGTTCGTTTGTGTTCATTTATGTTAATGAAAATTTGTTTGTGTTCGTTTGCGTTCGGTAAGTGTTTATGAACATGTTCATTTTCTTAATGAACAAACACGAACAAGAAATCTTGTTCAGTAAGCGTTCGTGAACCATTCATGAACATGTTCATTTCTTAATGAACGAACACGAACAAGGCGTTGTTTGTGTTCGTTCGGTTCGGTTCGGTTCGTTTACAGCCCTAAATAAATGTTGGTGGAGTGATAAATTGGCTGAGGCTTTTTTGGTTTTGATGCGTATAGGCTGAAGAGTTTGCCCCCAAAATTCAGCAAGTGGTAGACTGGTAATCCTTTTCTTCTACATGTTTGTTGTACTTGATTTTATGTGTTGTTTAAACAAACTAATTGAACTTATCTTGAACGGTTGTGATTATGTTATATGTTTATCCACCGTTTAAATGACATGACTTAACATGTGGAACAGGTTTGGGCAACTTCAAGATGTAGATCTTCAAAGTGTTGAACCCGCAATACGTCCAGGTGTGTGGACTTTGAAACGGGTCGTACATCTGGTCCTTTCTGTTAAATATATGTGCAGGCGTTCTTTTATGTTTGGGATAACATATAAATGTTATGTATTCTGTTATAGATACCGAAGCAGGAAGCTTTCGTGAGGATAGTCCTGAAACATTTGACAACAGGTACTATGTTTTTAACGTGAGCGATGGCTTGTTTTTTTCATACGTAATCTGAAAACAATGCAACTGTTTGATAACAGGGATGCCATTATAGCTGCTATTCCAAGTTACGAGGAGCCATACATTAAAGTTCCAAAAGTCTTGAACAAGGATTAACACAATAAGGTTAGTATTCATTTAAAAGAAACATTGTTTTTTTTTTAATTATTCGTCTGATATTTTGATATTTACAGGTTTTCTTGGTGATTGGTGATTTCTCTTTTGTGTAAAACCTGGACATCAAGTGCATGTGATTTACTATTGTTTTGACATATTAGTCTTTATATTAGGCATTGTTGTTTTAGAATTTGAAGTTTTATTTAGAAGCTAATTGCTATTCTACACACTTGAGGATTAGTTTCGGGTTAATGTTGCACCATCATATGCAATTTTCGGTGATCAAACGCGGACAAGAGTAGGAGGATAACGAATATGATGAATGGGTGTGTGTGTATCTTCTTCTCCCATCTATTTCTGTAATATGATTTTCCCATCCCCTCTTCTATGATGTTTGGTTTTCATTAGTGTGTGATCGTTTCATTAAATCAATAGAATCACAGTTTCTTCTTCCTACTTTGATTATCAACGTTGAGGTCACAACAGTAACACCACCCGAACATGGGTTACCCAATACGCCCCAGTTACCCTTATATATTTGATTACATACCCTTATATATAGATGATTCGCGGTGAACAATCATTAGTTACATGTTTCTCGTGTTTTGATTACATATCACACCGACATGAGGGATTTATGCTCGACAATAAGTAATTACATAAATCTCGTATTTTTTAACGACAAATTTGGATAACTGACGGACCATTAGCGTATTATCGTGTCACATGTGGAATTACTCATTTCCACTAGGTATTATGCCTATACATTAACTCATGAGAAAACCCAATAAATCTGAGAAAACCCCATAAGAATCAAACCCAGAACCTAAAATTTAACTCATGAGAAAACCCAATAAATCTGAGAAAACCCCATAAGAATCAAACCGAGAACCTAAAATGGTCCCTTAGCCTGTATTTATAATAAGGGATAAACGCTATATATATGGCGTACATATTTGAATAACCAAAAATTGCATAAATCTCGTATTTTGATCACATATTACCATACCCACATAACGAACTTATCGAATCTCCTTTTAAACTAAGGGATATGGCCTACATATTTAAATAATAATAATAAAATTCA